>CAHIKZ030004155.1:4225000-4242500 GCA_903632075.3 Acanthosepion pharaonis | reverse complement strand
TTTTGCAAGTTTCCTCTCACTTATTCATTTAGACTCTGGGCATTTAAGAACAAAGCGCTTCAATTCCGAAGATTATAAGCCAACCCTTTAGTCTAACAACCCCCTCTATTCAAATCCCAAACGTAAAAATGTATAAATCCTATTTTAGGGTGGAATATACATGTTGGACTTGCTACATAGTGTTTGATAGACTGATTCAATTTTTTACGGCTTATCATCCATTTGCAGGTTATTTAAAGTCATAAAATATTTTTAGGTTGTAAGAATGTTTTACTTTTGGAGATATAGGTTTAGTGGTACAAGCCTTACTAATTAACACGCAGCTGGGGGTAGAAGATGTGGATTCATACCTTTCCAAAGCGTATTTGAACGTAAATTAATATAACGAGTCCAACGCGAATAGGAACTCTGCTCTCCTATTAAAATTCAGCGCCATTATTCATTACACCGACCACATATCTAATCTTAAGCACCTGGTATCCCCAAGCGGTTACCTATCTAGATACTGATCAGACTTGATATTGCTTAACTTTGGTGATTGTACGGGAACCGGGTTTCCAACGTGATGCGGTCGTAAGCCTTTGCTGCAAAAGTATATTTGTCCAGATACATTCTAAGACTGTTGACGATTAGTTTTTTGTGTGTGTCTAGTTAAATAGTCTGCAACATGTCCGTACAGTTTATTAATTGTGAAGATATTAAAACAGATACTGTTTCTTTGTATCGAAACATAAAGGATTTTACGACTGAGGGGTCAATAATCTTGACAAATAGATAGGATTATCTTATTGATAACGAGGAGAAATGTTATCTTGATTAAATATAGCTATTAAAGTATATCTATCGATCTATCTATCTATATATATATATATATATATTTATATATATTTATTTCTTTCGTTCACAGTTAATTCATTTCTATCTATCTATCTATCTATCTATCTATCTATTTCTTTCGTTCATAGTTAATTCATTTCTATCTATCTATCTATCTATATGTCTGTCTATTTCGTTCTTTCGTTCATAGTTAATTAACTTCTATTTATCTATGTATGTATCTATCTATCTATCTATCTATCTATCTATCTATCTATCTAACTGTATGTCTTTCTTTCTATCTATCTATCTATCTATCTATCTATCTATCTATCTATCTCGTATATACTCGTGTATAAGCAGACATCATGTATAATGTGACCTCTGAACTTTTTTTGCATGAACTAAAATTACTTATGTATAATGCAACTGTTCACCGAAAATGCATGATTTTAACCCCTACACTAAAATTACCTGTTTATAGTGCACCCCCCTATATTTTGCGTCAAGAGCTGATCATAAAACTAGTACCATACTCGGATATATACGGAATTTTTGTGTTTATATTTCCATGTTCAATTGGAATGAGATTTTCATTGTCACCTAAACTGACGTAGATAACAGCAGAAAAGCATTGTAAATAAATAAATAATTTCAATAAACAAATACCCTGTAAATGATTTTACTGTAGAAATGTATTGAAAATCAATAAAAAGCAGATGATCCGTTGCCAATAATAAACGCAATTTTATAGTCACAGAACACGTATTTTTATATGGATTATTTTGTCAGAGATCACCGATGTCGAATACAGGTTGGACGTTAAGGCCGGACATACAATTTGACTCTGGATTGTCCCTTTTAACAACACAATTTCATAGGAAACGAAGAAAATCTTACTGAACTGTTATATAATATCGGCCCTCCTCTCTATGGCAGTAAATGCTGGGCGATCTCATTAGAGAGGGTGAAGAGACAACAGAAATATAGTCCGGCAGAAGAATGCTCTGACTAACAAGGACTAAGCACCTGAGCCTCGACGAAGTTTTAGAGAAGAGAAAAATAATAGGAAAAGGACACTTATACGTAGCATCAGAAAGACAGCTGAAATTTCTATGGCTCATAATGAGGAAAGAGAGCTTGGAAAATTTGACACTCACGGGGCAGATTGAAGGAAAGAGGGATAGAGGAAAAGAGCGCATAATTTAACTAACAAGTGTTAGCAGAACAAAGTTTGGGAGAGATAGTGAAAACATAAAATTTACTAAGGCTACAAAGAACAGTAAGTTGTGGAGAGTCATCATCGCCCATGTCTTCAAGGGCCACGGTACATAGAAAAAGAAGACAACTATGTCAAAATAGAATATATGAGACTAAATAATGCTATTTAAGAAATCTCAATACTTAGTTGTCGTTACAAAAGAAATTTTGGAAATGCAGTTGGCAAAACTGACACAAAATTGAATATTATTAAGTGTGAGAAATTTTCCAGCAAAGAAAAAACAGCTGTCAATTATGTATTCAATCTCCAGATTTCAGAACAAAAGTGTTCCACAAACACTGACGCATAGCTAATAATTTAGTACCACCCAAGATGGGCGAACGTGTTGTGAAATAGCTTTCTGCGCAGCAGGTAAAATATATGCGCGATCGACAGGTGACAAGACGAGATGAGGTGGCAAAGTAGAAAAGAGAAATTACTGCTGTTTCATATTCGATAAGGCAATCTGATTTATTTAGTGTTTATGAATGAAGGTAAAGAATAAACCTGATTAACACGTCGAAATACATAACGTATCTCAACTAGAAGGCGGTAAATTTATCTGCAAATGAAACCTTCTGATTATGCATGTTTTATTCTAGGCCAACCTTGATGAGCTTTGATGAAGGAACGATTTCAAACGAGTAGATTGTTCTCTAAGTTATTGATTTTTTGACTTGCATTAGATTATTGCAAATGTCCGTGCTCGATTATAAAATTAAAAACAAAATTTTACATACTCACAAAAATAACATCTATTAGGCAAGTTCTTCATTGATTTTAACAACTGTCTCCCATCGTTTTCGTTGAAACTTCATGCATGTTTTTTTTTTTGTTGGAAAAGGTTTTGAGGTAGATTTCCACTGAATGTAAAGAATCAAGGTTGTTGTCATTTAAATTTTTCTGTCGAGAACGGAACAAAAGAAAATCCGAAGAAGCAAAGTCAGGAGAATACATTGAATGCTCGAGGGTCTCCCATTTCAATTCTAAGCTTCTTCAAGGTCTGTTTTGGAACATGTGGTCTTGCGTAATCGTTTTAGAAAATGACAACTTTTCGATTTGCCAAAATCAGCCGTTTTACTTGAATCCAAGTCTCTTCAAATGGCGAAAAACAGTTGAGATATCGATTTTCAAACTCTTAACAATCCCTTCCCTCGAAATATTTGGTTTATTCTCCACGATGACAAGCAAGGCGACTTCAACCTCGGAGTGTGGTTGATCGTCTAGTTTAAAATCACTGTGATGAAATTTGCCAAACTGTTCGAAGAGCTGGAACGTGATTCAAATAAACCTTCTGAATGTTTTTTTTTTTTTGTTTGTTTTTTTAAATTCCGATGCTTACCCCTTTCTGAAATGCATAGAGCATAATATGGCTAAAGTGCAACTTTTCATCCCCCAAATTTAAGGCTTTCATTTTGGGACAAAACTTCATCATTCAATGCAAGGTTTCAATCTAGAACACCCTAGAAATCGGCACCAAAACAAGTTACAGTCATTTTATAATCCCAATGAAAATCAGGTACGGACTTTTACAACGATCTGATATGTCTTTTCTTTTTTTTTTTTTAAATTTAGTTGCTATTCTTCGCAACTACACAGACCCACATTCATCGAAAATAAGGAATATTAAAGATCTTAAGTTAAAATGCAACATCATATCAGCGTTATTTTATACGGATACTACCAAGTAATAGTGATAAACTCCACTAAAAGACACACAGCAGGAAAAGACATTGGTAGGATCCGAAATTATCATGCTACTTGCTATCTTATTGTTGTGTCGGAAACCTACCACTCCTCTTGAAGATGAACTTGTCTGCGTCTGTGAACAAAGACTTTAAATAGTGGCATGTCAGTTGACATGGGAAAGATAGACAGAGAAGTTCTTAGCTGAGCTAGTTATTGACTACTCAGGCGATTTCTGTACCTTTTTACCAACCTATTAAAACCCTTTTTATTGTTACGTGTTATTTGGCGTTTGTCTCTACTAACCCCAAATCAACATCATAACACTTATACATTTTTTTTATCTTTACATAATTCTACCTGTCTATATTTCTGTGATGAGGTATTATGTACACTATTTACATTATTCGGACAATTGTCCTCATCTTTGTCGTCAAGGACACATGACACAGTGGATAATGGCGTTGGTTAGATCCAGTGACAGGACCCAAAAGAGTGTGAGATCAATACCCGGTTAAGGCAGTGGAGAACTTGGGGAGGGGAATTAACAGGAGATAACTGATAACTGGCATCCATTAAACATGGCACGTGGAACTAGAACAGTCTACCTCAGTGAGCGAAATAAAGGGTTAAGTTCAACATTCCAAACACCTGAAGAAGGCCAGAGCGTACAACGGCCGAAACGTTGTAATAAATATGGCGACAAAGATGAGGACAGGAAGGTAATGATTATGCAACAGAAATCAAAAATAATAATAATAATAATAATAATAATAATACCCACAGATATAACAAGGTAGCGGCATATATGCACTGAAAGTTATGCAAGAAGCACAAAATCGAAACCACTTGTCCAAAATAATGATGTAACTATCCTCTGGGATATACCAATTCAAACTGACAGGGAGATAAAAGCCAATAGACCTGATATTATCATAAAAGACAAGGAAGTATACGCTTATTGACATCGCAGTACCATCTGAGAGAAACACCTCCATAAAAATTATCGAGAAATTGCCGAAATACAAGGACCTGGAAATCGAGATTAACAGGATGTGAGGAATGAAGACTGAGACTGTACCAATAGTAATCGGAGCACTGGGCCTGGTGAAAAAAGGAATGGACAATTTTACTAACAGTGTCGCAGGTAACATCAACATACAAGTTGCCCAGAAGATCACCCTACTAGGGACATCCCAAATTCTAAGAAAAGGGCTATCAGTTAAATAACAATTCTCCTATAGGGCCTAAGGACCATAGTTTGGGCCCGTCTCTACAGGATACAAAGCAGGAAACATTACTGTTGTGATGAGATAACCCAACTTCCCCATTCACGATAATGGATGGACTGGTTGCCGATAAAGTACGACCACAGCGAACAGTAAGAGAGAAAAAGGTCTTCGTTTGTTAAAACCTATTGCGGTTAGCTTACTCCTGACTCTGTCTCTGTATTTTGACATACCTACATCCGATTATAAAATTATTATTGAAAACCACACTCGGGTTTACTTTGTTTATTATATCTTGCACGAGATATAACAATTACATACACTAATAATAATAATAATTATTATTATTATAAGAAGTATTTAGGGTTTACTTTTACCTTTATTGATTATGAGGGAAATAAGTATAAGTGTAAATGACTCATCAATCAAGTTGGGTGGTAAGTGTCATAGGAAAGATATTGGAGTAGTTTTCAATTGCCTTCTATAGGTTTTAGAATTATTTTTCCTTGTATTAGAACGATTGCCACGAAGCTCGAGATCCCAATCTATTCTGCTATTTAACCCATAGCTGGAGAAGAGAAGAAATGAATTTATGCTTTTCCGTGGATCATTTATGAGAAAGTGAGTGTAACATATTCGGTCGGAATTTGATCTCAGAACGCCGACTCTACTTTCCACGACAACCATTTGTTACGCCACCCGCACATCTTCTAATACAGTATAACACGTCAAAATCGCCAACAGTTTCCCGCCGAGAGGTGAAATATCCTTGTTGATTTGTACAAGAAATGCTAAACTTGCTTTTTTTGTGTAAATCAATAAAACCTAAAACTTTGAACAATCTTATCTTGATCCTCAGGCTTAAATAGAAAATCTAAACTATTCCCCAATCAAAGATTCCTTTCAAGAACTGTACCTAACTTATATAGTTATATAATGGTGGACTTGTACAGATTTGAGAAGAAGAATATTTTATAATAATCCATTCGGCCAATGAAAAAAATATACGTATATATTTAGGAAATGGATTAAATCATTTTATTTATATTTGAATGAACGGTGTAACCAGCACCAGTTCATGACTGTTGAACTCTCTGCTTTGGCAGAGAGGAACCCGGACGAAGCTTTGCCGAAGGGCAAGGTTTCGTCCGGGGAGGTAGACAGGCCCTTAACCCGTCTAGGCGGGATCAAAGGGGATATTTTTGGCCGAGCCTACGGGCTTGGAGAAACCCAATTTAATCTCGGCCTCGTGATATTAAATACAATCATTTTATTTATATTTTTAATTTCTTTGTTTAAACGTTAT
The DNA here is from genome assembly GCA_903632075.3 of Acanthosepion pharaonis. NCBI lineage: Eukaryota > Metazoa > Mollusca > Cephalopoda > Sepiida > Sepiidae > Acanthosepion > Acanthosepion pharaonis. Next base: position 4,236,202 of record CAHIKZ030004155.1, on the reverse strand, counting down.
TTTAAATGGAGTAGATGTTCTGTTTTTATTTATTAAATAAACAGTATATATATTCATTTAACGGCCTGAATATTTGAAATGTCTTGTCAGACAAATACGCGCCATCTATCAGGATTCGAACCTGCGTCAACTAGGGGAAACCGTCATTAGATTTGCGATGCCTTAGACCACTAGGCCACGTAGGACATCCTGAGAAAGTCCAACCCAGAATAGTGCTTTTGAACACATATCTTACAGTTTATGAACTATAAATACCTGCTCTGTTTCGTATCCTAACGTAAACAAAGACGATTTTTAGGAAATGGATTAAATCCGACATATTTACAATTTGTTTAAACGTTATTTTAAATGGATACTCATATTTTTATAGATACTCGTGTTTATTTTTATTTATTTATTAAACAGTTTATTTATTTACATCTGCCTGCCTGAATATTTTAAATTCTAGCTTTCAAATGAGGGCACTGGAAACTTTAGCGCTCAGATAATATCCCGATGCAGTTTTTGCAAAAAGATATAAGCTTCTATATTTTAAAACATTTCTTTCTTTTCTTTCTTTCTCTCTTTTCAGGTAAGCGTGCTTTTTTTCTTTTTATTGAAATATGGTTTTGCACAGGAGAAGAGAAATACGCTTCCCCGAACTGGCACTCTATTTGACCTTCGAGATTGGAGAAGGTGAGTATTGTTTAATATTAAACGAAAAACAGGAAAAAATACGAAACGAAACGAAAACTGAGGTTTTGATGTCTACAGACGAATAAATTTTCACGAGAAATTATGGCCATTATTTAACTAAACCCTTGTGCAAATTAATTGAAACAACCGCTTTGGTTTCCATTCTTTCACCATAAGGTCAGATTTAGATCCATTGGATTTTTTTCCTGATATTTGCAGTGGTGTGTAGTAATATGAATCTGTTTTCGAGGTGTGTGATGAAATTTATTTGATCTTGAAAAATATTTCGTCATCCGTGATTGCATAAGATTTTCATCACGTCCAGACACTATTGTCTCGACTGTCGATTAGTTATCCTACGGCCATTGTCTGCGATGGACGTTACTCCAAGGAAGCGTGCGAAAATTGAACGAACTCAATGACAAGCCTTACCAGTGATCAAATAAAATTATTATACTACTCTCCTGATTAAAATCCAACAGAGAATCTGTGGTCAATGTGCAAGCAATGACTTCGTGGAATGAACATACGAAGTATTAACATGTGTCATTGGAAAAATACGAAAAATTAAATAATAACGGAATTATTCGTTTTGTTTTAATTAATTTGTACATGTATGCATTGCATTAGTTATTCAGAGTTTGAATGTGTGATAATTCCCATTCAAATGTTGGGTTCTGGATTCTTACAGAAGGTTCACAAGCTGGATACACCATAAAAAAGTAACGTGCGCGTGTCATTAAATAAGTGGGTTCTCAGGGTACGTTAATGATTAACGAGCTCATCTGGTTGACAATTATTACTGAATAGTAACATCGATATTCCATTTTTCTTTTAATACCATTTCATTTCGGTACAGGGTACTTAGACGTCGTGTAATGGGCAGTGAACTTGTCTCGCTAGAACAGTTACGACTTATTAGTGTATTTGATCTTCTCTAGGTGTCCCATACTTTCTGCCTTGCGGCACATCTAAGTTACGCTTAGAACATTACCATTCGCTTTTAGGACGGAGAGGATCGTGAGTCTCTCGGTTGCTTTTCAGTATTCTCAATGAAATGGTATGGCATCTTGAAAAATGCTGAAATGGTTTCCCCTTGCTTTTTCTCTGGATTGGAATTCAGATTTGGTATCCTCCCTATAATGGAGTGCTCAATCTACCCTCATATTTATCTGATTGCAGTATTTACCACAGATCTGTATTCGGGGCTAAAGATCCCCGTATGTAGTGCTATCAACGTCGATTTCAGACAAGGGAATGATATTTGTGAGAAAGTGAATGCAACGTCCGGGGACGCCATGCCTATTTCCACACAAATAACTGCTACGCAACGCTAGGCCGGAAATTGAACACGGGTCGCCGATTCTGCTTTCCACATCGACCAAGTTTTGTTCCACCTACGCATCTTCATAAACACGTAAAAAATTGCCAACGGTCTCACGCCGAGAGGTGGAATACCCTTGCTGATTTGTACAAGAAATGCTAAGCTTGCTTTTTGCGTAAATCAATAAAACCTAAAACTTTGAATCATCTTATTACGTGCCTCAGGCAAAGAAGCAAAGTTGCATCGAAAACCGCCCAGATAAACGCACAAAGATCTCTTAAGTAAACATATACTCTTACTAGTTCGCTAACGAATGAGAATTTTTGATGTTTTCTTCACCATATCGACACTATTTTTTGTTCCCGTTTCGCTTTCAAGCACAACGCGAAGTACTATCCTACAAATCTAATGTTAATTTTCTAATTTAGCTGCGCATCTTTGCGCTTAGAACGAAGGTACAGAAAACTGTCCTGGAGAAACTCGTTTGTTAGAGCGTGGAGTTAATGTCCACTTGATGCTTAAATTCAAATTCCATCAGCGCTTTAGAGATCTAAACCGTGATCGGATTCGAAACCATCCATATGACGAAATTAAACAAGTTTGCAGAACCGTTTCTTAAATGGCCTTAACTTTTCTACACTAATTAGCAAATATACCATAAAAGCTGATTCTTCTGTTCTTTCACGAAGCATATCTATTTTTAATGTTATGTCCTTTCAGGACGTAGGCGATCATGACTCTCCACAAGTTGCATTTCTTTATTATCTATGGATTACTATGATTAGGGCAAATATAGTAGAGTCTTTTCCATTGTCTTCTACGCGGTTTGGAATTAAGATTTCCTTCTCCTAGACTATTTGCCATCAAAACCTCGAGAACCCAGTTTATACTGATATTTAACCCGCATCTGTGAAGAAAAAGATAAATTAATGCCTTGGCCAAGGTCCTTTATGCAACCGACTAGGCAGGAAGTTTACTGTCTATTATGCAGGTACATATGATGATGGGATCCAAGGCGGCTTGTAACGGTTCGTACAAACCGTTTACTGTACTTACACCAGTTTGTAGAAAAAGTTCTTAAATTCAGTTGGCCTATATATAAATTGACAAATAAAAATTATAAGGGATTAAAATATGTAGGAAGGATCGTTTCCCAATTTCATACACAAAAATAATGGAATGTCAAGAAATGAGAACCTGTTCCAGAAATATTAGGTTGGTGCAAAAAATAATGACGTAATAATGTCGTTTTTTGACTTACTTTTCTACGTCAAAAGACGACATTTTTACGTCATTATTTTTGCACCAACCTAATATTTGGACCCTACAACTAAAACCAAATATGATTGAAATAAAAGCTCGACATTTCGGTGGTAAATTAGTGACAGTAAAATCGTGAAAATTCCAAGCACGAAGCAATTCTCCAAAAGACAGTATTGTTTAATTCTTAAACAAAATACAATGTATGCTTCCTTCTCTCACGGTGATTTATTAAAATTCCAGGGACACCTCGAGGTGGTGTAATAATTAGCAAGCTTGTCTCGCTAGAACAATTACGACTGAATAGTGAGTTCGATCCTCACTGGTTGCCCCATACTTTCGGCTTTGTGCCACATCTGAGCTACGCTTGGAAAATCGCTATTAAAATTTCAGACCGTTTAAAATACTTTAGCAGCATGCCAACTAGTGAGGACAGAACTATTAGGTTGGTGCAAAAATAATGACGTAATAATGTCGTTTTTTGACGTTAAAAAATACGTCAAAAAACGACATAATTACGTGATTATTTTTGCACCAACCTTATACTTGCAATATTGAATTCCATCTGCGAGGCAAACAGGTTAGACAACGAGATACAGTAGACGTCATGATACAATCCACCTTATCTTAGTCTGCTACTGTGTCGGTTAAAATGTCGCTGGGGTCAGAGATTTTTGTTGGTGTAGTTTTTAAAGTAGAGAGAATTTTGCTTAAAAATAACTTGGCACTCGAACCAGTGGTGTCGGTAAAAAAAAAAAAAAAAAACTCTCTTGTAAACGACGAAACTGGCATTAAGGTTATCCGGTGAGGTTCGAACTCACTAATGCTAGTGAAAAGGTTCACAACAGAGGTCCCCACTTCTTTTTTTTTTTTTTTTTTTTTGCGTCGAGGTCCGATGTGATGAACAAGGATTTTTCCCCAAGCCGGGATGCTGGGTTGGTGTTGATCACGCGCATAACAAAACACAATAAACAAAACCCCGCCAAAATCAATAAACTGGGAAAAAATCTCGCTCTTTCTTTGTGGCCCGATATCAAATACCGCACGACCACCTGTGGTTGAGGACTGCTGATCTACACTACGTGTGTGCTAACCACGGAACTATAATAAACAGACAACATAAGTTCAAAAATTAAAATAAAAAACCATCGAGATTTGAAATCAGCTCTTTTAGGAAACACAGAAAGATTTCTTTGTTCATAATGGCAGTAATTAGTATGCATATATATATATATATACAAGGTAATTGAAAATAACTCTCTATTTTATGTATGTGTGGCCAACAAGGAGTTCTGACTTAGGACTCTGTGACTTTTCTTCTGAGTTCGTTAAATGAGAAAGTCAACAATATCAAACCAAGACGTTGGAAGAACTTTTGCCCATATCGTATTTTAAATAATACCTAACAGCTTTCCTCTCAAATCCATTTCTTGCAAAAAAAATCGTTAATAAATAAATTATAAGTATTTTAAAATGTGGAGTTACATTTCAATCACCTTATATATATATATATATATATATATATATATATATATATATATTTTTGTATATATATATATATATATATATATATATATATATATATATATATATATATATGTATTATATATATATATATATATATATATATATATATATATGTATATGTATGTATATATATATATATATATATGTGTGTGTGTGTGTGTGTGTGTGTGTGTGTGTGTGTGTGTGAAATATATTGATAAAATAAGAAAGAACCGTTAGATTGATGATCCAAGTTCTTTACTATTTATGTTTTCATTTTTAAAAAACAGTGCTCGATACAGAAGTAGAGCCTAGATTATAATTTTTTTTTTTTAAATATGATTCAATTTTTGAATTTTGTTTGGATTCCAATATTCGCTTGAAAATGAAACATAAGTAGGTACTTTAATTTAATTTAATTTAATTCTATAACTGAATTGGAAGTTTTAGCTTCTATTTTTGAAACACGGTAATACCTGTGGAGCGATATGCATATATATATATATATATATATATATATATATATATATATATATATATATATATATATATATATATATGCTAATATTTATTAATCTTGGGGACTAATACTATTACAGTTAATGGTAAAATTAGAGGTGTTAATTTTAGAGAATGGGTGTGCAGAAAGTGTCGTGGTTAACATGGCAGAAAGTGAGATCGTCGTGCTGAGTTCAAATTCCATCCGAGATTTTTGCGTTCGCTTTTGCACAAGCAACCTTTATAATGTATGAATCCATATTTTCTCCTTTCAATTAGAGGTTAACAACAAGACAGATAGGAATCTCTCTATTTGGTTGACAACCAGTCTAAAAGAAGGGCCACTAGGAATTCAAAACCGCAGGACTTAGCAAGACCGACCAAAAAAAAAAGCCTGCTTGCTACGGAAACCACAGAGCAGTAACACAGAGGAATTACTTCACAGAGGAATTTGCAGGACATACGTAGATATAGTAACTTAGATAATTAATATTGGGTTGGTGCATAATTATCAGGCGTTTTTGTAGGCGACTTATTTGTTAATAGAAATGGCTGTTTTGTTTACTTCTTTTTAATAAAAGTATTATTTTATTTTCAGGTTATAAAAATGCGGGTCGATAATCATACGACCCTGAATAATCATTTTAAAATGTTAGTGTTAAATTGCTGTTTCTTTTTTCATAATAAAAATTGTTTAAAAAACGTCTGATAATTATGCACCAACGCAATAATAATCAATGATTCTAGCCAACGAATTTCGAATATTTTTTATCACAGACATATACCTAAATTTATCGATAACCAGATGGAGCATTATTTACATTATTCGGACTATTATTCTCATCTTTATCGCCATATTTATCACAACGTTTCGGTCGTTGTACACTCCGGCCTTCTTCAGGTGGTTGGAATGTCGAACTGAACCTTTTATTTCGTTCACTAGGGTAGGCTCTTCTAGTTCCACTTGTCATGTTTAATGGATGTCAGTTATCAATTATCTCTTCTTAATTCCCCTCTGAAAGTTCTCCACTGCCTTAACTGGGTATTGAACTCACTCTCTTTGGGTCCTGATCTCAGAAATATAGACAGAAACCAGATGGCGTCTGATCTTAATGCAGAAAAAATTCAACATTAATGCCAAGGGAAAGTGTTCACATTGATTCGATAAGGTAGGTTAAGGAAATCCATCCAAAGGTTTTACTTAATAATTATTGAACACCTACACAAGATACATTATTTGAAATTCATTAACGCCGGTCAGGTGTATGAGGATCGGAAAAACAAAAACAGTCTTCAGCCGTTGACCTCTTTAAAACGAGTTGCCCCTTGGGAGTAAAAACAGGTGTATGATAGCCCAGGTACTTCTCGCTAATGGCGTCTTTAATGGAATAATGTACCGACGCACACGGGGTACGTAATTCCCTAATAAACGGGAGTGCTCTAAGCGTGTCACATACGGTTGAAAAGGATTTTCTCTCACATTTGTAAGCAAAATGATGCATATAAAATTATTCAGATGATTTAACAGTTTCTGTCTTGAAACAGATACAGCGTTGGTTATAAATACGAGTTTAAAAAGTAACCGAAGACCTGCATATATATATATATATATATATATATATATATATATATATATATATATATATGTGTGTGTGTGTGTGTGTGTGTGTGTGTGTGTGTGTTGATTCCGTGAATGTAATCCTGCACAAATAAATAAACAACGCCAGTAATTGAGATAGAAAAATAAGTGTATTAAACGTAAGAATACAGACTTGAAGTGAAGATTAGTAGTCCAGGAATGCGGGTTAGTAGAAAGTATATGTACAAGTCTCAGAAAGAAAAACCGTAATCATATATATATATATATATATATATATATATATGGACTCTTGTATAACTCTCTAAGAACACCCTGTGTCTGTCTCCGTATCTCTCAACCTGTCTCAACGTATCTCGACGTATCTCGGTATTTAATATTCCACCCGCGATGAATATATGTAGCACAAGGCTGAGTTTAAAGTGGGTTTCTCCGAGCCCGTAGGCTCGTCCAAAAATATACCCTTTGAACCCGCCTAGAAGGGTTCAGAGACTGTCTACCTCCCCTTCGGCAAAGCTTCGTCCGGGTTCCTCTCTGCCAAAGCAGAGAGTTTGACAGACGTCGAGAGTGTATCTCGACGTATCTCAGTATTTAATATCCCACTCACGAGGAATATATGTGGCACAAGGCCGAGTTTAAAGTGGCTCGGACAAAAATATCCCCTTTGAACCTGCATAGACGGGTTCAGGGCCTGTCTACCTCCCCGGACGAAACCTTGCCCTTCGGCAAACCTTCGTCCGGGTTCCTCTCTGCCAAAGCAGAGAGTTCGACAGACTTCGACACTGTATCTCGACGGATCTCGGTATTTAACATTCCACCCACGAGGAATATATGTGGCACAAGGTCGAGTTTAAAGTGAGTTTCTCCGATCCCGTAGACTTAGCCAAAAAATATCCCCTTTGAACCCGCCTAGACGGGTTCAGGTCCTGTCTACCTCCCCAGACGAAACTTTGCCCTTCGGCAAAGCCTCGTCCGGGTTCCTTTCTGCAAAGCATAGAGTTCGACAGACGTCGCAAACAGTTAGAGACTGTTTCTCGACGTATCTCAACGTCAGCTATTCTCTCTATCAGTATAAGTATACTTTGGACGAGTCTATCTTATGTAAAAAGGGAGAGCCCAACAACAATATATATATATATATATATATATATATATATATATATATGTGTGTGTGTGTGTGTGTGTGTGTGTGTGTGTATGTATATATATATATATATATATATATATATATATATATATATATATATATATATATAGATGTATGTATGCATGTATTGTGCTTGCGCGTGTATGTGGCAGACAAATCTGTAAATCAGTAAAAGAAATTTCTTTAACGTGAAGCTTTATATCTACAGAAAGTATTTTGTCTTTTTTCTCTATTTTTTTTCTAAATAGACTCTTCTAAATCTTCTTAAATGTTGGCATTGTCAGATCTTGGGCTTCATCAAGAAGAGTCACCGATTTCCATTTGCCCAGCCCCAGAGAAGCGCTGGCTTACAGGAGAATTTTGACCGTTTGGGACTGAGCCAGCTGTTGTTTATGTTATCTCCTTGATTGGATGCTGTTCAAGCAAATTGCATCTGAGTCTGTAGGAGTGCTCGAAGCGTGTCACATACGGTTGAAAAGGATTTTCTCTCACATTTGTAAGCAAAATGTCGCATATCAAAATATTCACATGGTTTAACAGTTTCTGCCATGAAACAGATAGGGCGTTGTTTATAAACACGAGTTTAAATAGTAACCGAAACCCCGCATATACACACACGCAAGCACACGCGCATATATATATATATATATATATATATATATACATATAACCTGGATTCTTTTTCTGAAAATATATATGTATGGGTATTTTTATATATTTTGCATACGTATGTATATTTTCCACTAATATTATCTATCTATCTATCTATCTATCTATCTATCTATATATATATATATATATATATATATATATATATATATATATATATATATATATTGAACAATAAAAAATATTAAATAATTAAAATCTTCAGACACACTGGGTTGTAGATTAATATTCTTTCGTTTTTATTATTATTATTTCATTTAGATTCCTCGATTAGTTTCGGCCAACATGGCCATCATCGGGAGAAGAAATATTTCTGCTTGCTGGTAGCAATGAACTACATATATATATATATATATATATATATATATATATATATATATGTGTGTGTGTGTGTGTGTGTGTGTGTGTGTGTGTGTGTGTGTGTGTGTGTGTGAGATTGAAGTCAACACCTAGATATTGACGATTGCATATAGGCATGAAACAGACTGTTGCCGCTGGGTGTTGACTTCAATGCCTACTTTTATATTTATATATGCTCTTTCCCTGATATTGAGCACATTAACCCATAAATACATACCTTACAACTATATATATATATATATATATATATATATCAAACGATGGTTTCCCCGAGAAAGAGTAATGCAGGTTCTATCCTTACAGAGGAACGCATCTTTCTTTAGTAAGATACATTGTTTAATAAATAAAAATAGTGTATGTAGTCTAGAATACTTAAATTAAGAAAAATCGATAAAACTCGCAAACAAATTAGACATTGCTAATAACTAGGATCGTTACCACCTCCAACTCAATCGGAGATATAGTTAGGAAAATAAAAATAAACCTAACACCAATTCAAATGCCGTGATTTTTCAATTAAATTGTTTACATTACAAGGATCTTACTCTCTCGTTTTGCATCGAAACGATGCTGGATATACCTTTGATTTCACTAATGTCACCCTTATTTAAAAAAAAAAAGCAAAAAAAAGCATAATTCTTTAATGCGAAAATGCATTGAAAACTTAATAATATTATTAGCAAGTATAGACACACGCTTAAAACATTAAAATACATCGCCATCTTTCTTTGAATCCATTCTTAAAGAATCTAACATATCTATCTAATACAAAGAATACATGCTTAGAGAGATCAACCATGTGACACCCCGCTGCGTGGGATGACCTGACAAAGGTGAAGTCAGAACGCCCACTAGACAAACACGGATACATAATCACGAATACACATTGCCATCCAATGCCCACTTAAACATACAAGTATCTTCACCAACTTACATACACATAGAATTATCTACGGTTTTAATGCCCGTGACACGTGACTAATGAGAAATGGCCTAAAAATAATTGAAAATACCAAAGTTTCTGTCTTTTTTTCTGTTTTCTCTTAATCTCAGACGAAACTTTTAAAAAAGTGAACTTGTTAGATTGATAGACGTTTCCTATTTGTTCTTTATTTTATTATCCTGTTGGGTTCTGGTGTATATTTGATCTGCATCTGATCAGAATTCATATATATATATATATATATATATATATATATATGTGTGTGTGTGTGTGTGTGTGTGTGTGTTTGAGAGAGAGAGAGAGAGAGAGAGAGTAAATTATTTTCAGATAGAGTGTATCTGTGTAGGAACAGAGGATAAAATGATTTTAGCCGACGCGTTTTGTCCGCGTTGGGGACCTTATCAAGTTAGTGTAGGATTTATTTTGTTACACGAGTTTATATGCAAAACTGAGGATTCCGTTGGTTTATCAAGGCTTTTATCTTACTTTGCCTTAATAAAGATCCTCCAAGGACGAAACGCGTTGTCCAAATATACTTTTTCTTCTAGTCTCTTTTTCTTCATATATATATATATATATATATATATATATATATATATGGGGGGTGCGGTGTCCTCCCTCTAAAAAGTCTATGTTGAACTCTTCCGCCTACTATAAGATTAGTAAGAGAGAAGGCCTTGGGGGAACAGTCGAATAGATTGAACCGACACACACTCACTAGTCGCGTAATATTCTTCTGTTGTACTTACTGTTTAATATATGGTATATCTGCAACACTTGTTTTGTTATTTCTTTAACCATTTATTTAGTCGCAACAATATATATGAGAAATTTTGAAAACGCAAAAAGTAGAATGCACAGAAAGAAGGAAGCGAATTAGTCGATTCAGAAATGAAATCATCACTGCTGAAGAAATTGAATAAAATAACCAAAAATAAAATGTTATAATATTAATTAAAAAAAAAAAAAAGAGAGTAAATGATAAAATTATTGAGAATGAATCCAATTATAAAAAATATATTGCGTTTTCGCAGACAAAAAAAAAATTGTAATTAAAAGTCGAGCATTAAAAGGTTTCTTTCATTTTGTCTGTAAGATCATCTTGTTTGGATTTAGAGGAAAATCGTCAATGCCTTGAATGAAATCAAATGAAAGTCTTTCTGATTTTCATCTTCTATTTATTAAATATTGTGGTGAAGAAAAGAAATAATTTTCGTATTAAA
>CAHIKZ030004155.1:4210000-4220000 GCA_903632075.3 Acanthosepion pharaonis | reverse complement strand
TTTCATCGTGTAGTATACGAGTGTTAGCAACAAGTATTTTTCTGTATTATAAATGTGTATACATATGAATATGTTTTATGGTCGTGTTTATGTATGTGTATGTGTGTATTTTTAGGTGTGCGTGTGGATATATATATATATATATATATATATATATATATATATATATATATATATGATAAAAATATAGATTTAAGTTATAATATATTGATGAGTTAAAGTGCTCGATATCTGGATAGATCGTATATAAATAGAAAAGTAGAAATTGAGGCAATGACCCAGTGGCGACAGTCTTTTTCATGATTAAAACGTAATTGTCGGTCCATGTCGATTACGTACAAGAGGAAAACAGATTGTCGGCGTTGGGTGTTGAATTCAATGTCCACTTTCATATATATATATATATATATATATATATATATAAAAACATTAGGCAGCATATAATTTACATACAAAGAAATAATCATTAAAATCAATCAGATCCATAATGCGAGTTGATCCTCGTTGGTAAACTTGTTGTCTGTAGTTTATAAACGAGGATCAACTGGCACTATGGATGAACAGTATTTTAATGCATATATTATGTTTTCTAGCGATGGATGTCGCCAATAATCGCATTAATACATCTGATTGATTCTATGTGTGATTATTTCTTTGTATATATATATATATACATATAGATATGTATGTATATATACATACGTACATATATATATATAAATATATATATATATAATGCTTATATACATTATGTATGTATATAAATATATATAGCATTTATATATAGCATTTATATATATATATATATATATATATATATATATATATATATATATATATATAAATTCTATACATATGTTATATATGTGTGGTGCTTATTGAAAAGCGCTCAATATCAGTGATAGGGCTAACCTATTTAGTTGAATGGATATGAGTTTGTGACCGTCGGTTTCACGCTTATAGGATCCTCAGAGAAACAAAACGTTAAACTCATATCCATTCAAATACACACACACATATATATATATATATATATATATATATATATATATATATATATATATATATATATATATATATATATATAACATAAGTTATGTCTTCCATACCACAAGAGTTCTTGGTGAAATTAGTTGACGAGATTCTTGGGTACCGCAAGAAGCATGTAACGAAATCTAGAGCCAATATCGAATTATAAATAAAACCTCGTGCTAAACGCTTTCCTTTCATATCCATTTCTTGTAAAATTGTAATTAATAAATAAATTTTAAGCATTTTAATGTGGTAAGTTTGTATTTATTCAACATATATATATATATATATATATATATATATATATATATATATATATATATATATATATATATATATGTAACTTTACTTTAAATATCAACCGTTTTGTTTTCTTCGACTTCGAAGTATCTTGGTAATGTGCATTTTTCAATGGGTATTGTTTTTTTAAATATTTCCAATTTTAGTTCAATTTATTCCGCGTCTTTTTCAATCCGTTTTGTACACGCGCATGTTCATTATTTTCTGCTTTTGTTTCCTTTTTTTTTTTTCACTTGTTTTCATTTTTATTCCAGTTGTAAATTTTTCTTCGAAATTAAATTTTTATGGTTTATATTGAAGTTGTTATGTTATATTATTAAATATCTAATATTTATTAATTTGTAATATTAGTTAAATTATATTATAATATTTTATTTGATTTATTATGTTATATTATTATTAAAGTAACAAAGTAAATATATATTATTTCGATGGCGGCATATTTGCCGACATATGTCCGAAAATATGGGACACCCATTGAGGATCGAACTCACTGTTCAGTCGTAAATGATCTAGCGAGACAAACTCCTTTACACCAAGTTGAAGTGACCAAATAATTTTCTAAGCTTAGTACATATGTGGCACAAGGCCGAAGATGTGGAGCACCCAAACTCAATATCATAATTGATCGAGCAAGAAAAGATTGCTTAACTATTATACCATGCGTCCTAAGCTTCGAGCTTATTGACTCACACTCGTAGATTTTATTTTTGTCCCTTCACATCCAGTTTTTGCTATTCCGATGTGTCTTTTTGTTTGTTTGTTTAGCGGCATATCAACTCGTCTTGGGTCATTTACTGCCAACATTTTCTTGAGAGCATTACAAATTTTATTTACAAAAATTGTATCTCTATCTATAAAAGGCAGGATGTGTGTGTGTGTGTGTGTGTGTGTGTGTGTAACGAGTGCACGGCCGCAATTTTCGACGGATTTGCACCAAAATTTACGTACACATGCTCCAAGTAAGTGGAAAGGCCAAGACCGCGTTTGCTTTTCCCAACTCCCATCGATAGTGGAAATAATCGATTTTTTCATGCTTCTACGGCAGTTTTCATGTAGTTTGCGGCCATTTTCTACTGGCCAGAGTGAGAGCCAATAGCTGGCTGCCACGAATAGGCAGGAAGATTCTACTGGCCAGCGTGAGAGCCAACAGCTGACTGACACGAATGTTAACTAGCATGCTAACATGCAAAAAAATCAATAGCTGCATTCGTCACAAGTTGGGAAAATTTAAATCTGCATGGCACTTTACTCCAAGTGGCTCATTCGCTTGCTTAAACAACGTTGATTCTGATTCCGCAGAACTGGGTTGGGTGTGAAAAAGTATTTGTTGTTAACATTCTTTTTTCATTCGTTTTTTCCAGTTACGAGTCCTTTTTTTAAAAATGATCATTTTGTGTTCATTTTGTTTAGTTCTTTTTTCGTAACAGATTTAATGTTTACTATAGAGTTTAGAAAAAATTCGCAGTGTGAGGCAAGAAGTAAGGCATGTAGCAAGATCAGCACGGCGAAGGGCACTCCTTTAAAGCCAAGGAAGAGCAAAAATATTTTAAGTCAAGTGATAGCGATAGTCGTACGATTTTTGAATCAAGAACAGGTAACGCCGGGTAATGCTGCTAGTTGTTGAGATGTTGTGAGTTTCCCGCGTGTCGCTGTATGAATCAAGACAAACACAGTTGTAGAGGAAAATACTGGTATATTCATAAAAGCAATTAACAATAGAGTGATTAATAGAACGAAGGTTGGTTAGTACGAAACAATATCCAAAGTCTATAGTCCAACGGTATGTACCGGGTAAGCTTATCTGGACTGCTCACGCTGACTCTCTCTCTGACGCTCTCTCACTCTCTCTCCAGAGCTGACTTATATAAGAGGGACCATTCCATTACTAGTTAGAAGGTGGGTGCGCCCCAACACTAGTTGTTGATATTTTTTTCAAAAATGCATATATTCTTTTCTTAATGTATTGCTGGTAATGTTTGTTAGATATTTTTTTTATTATGAAAATGTGTTGCTGCTATTTTTATTATAAAACTATTGTTCATACTTTCAAAGTGTTTTGAAATTATTTGCCGATAGTTGGGACCCTAACAGGTGCTACAACCCCTGGTCAGCTTGGACATGGAAATAAAAGCAATTAAGAAATGCTTCCACGCTCCCAAAAGCTCCCGATCAGAGGCCTTGCTGCCGGATGGAGTTTATTGTCATGCCCAGGACGGCAGATAAAGTGAACTTTACACATCAATGTCTATATTTTGTGAGCAGTTCCTTCCTCTTATTTGTCTTCTGATTACTTCGTCTAGTAGTTTTTCTTCCTCATTCCTTGGCTACTTTTTAATATTCGTCATCCGACCTTAGCTCTCTTCTTCGTTCCGCAAAGGTTTCTCTTTCAATCTATCATTACTTTATCTTGAAGTGCCTTCAAAATGTCGAGAACGTCTTTAATGCCGAAGAGATTTCTTTCTGCTTCATTTCCTTTCATATAAATTCTATCAATATCTTCCCTGCCAGATAAGGTATCGTCGACAATCATCATATTTTTTTCGTCCTTTGATATCCAAATGCCGTTTCTTGCAAGCAACTTAGAAAGGGTCTTGAATATCGCTCTATGAATACTGTCTATGTGTTTACACATTAAAGAATGCGCCCGAAAGCCAGTCTTTGCATCTAATTTAAAAGATATTTCTCTCTCTCGATAGTGCTTCTATGTTTACATCTTTTAAAAAGCTTCTGCTATTCAATCACGTCACAAATGTCTTTCCTTTGCTTCTAACATAAACTTTTCATGCACATAAACATGCAAACACACACACATATATATGTATGTATGTATGTATTGAAGCATGTACACATGAATTATAACACTTCAAATGTAAAATGTCATGATGAAAAAAAAAGCAATATTTCAATACATCATTCACACACACATAAACACACACACACATATATATATATATATATATATATATATATATATATATATATATATATATATATATATATATATATATATATATATATATATAAACAATAAAAAACTCTTTTACCTCATGTAGAATAGATTATTTCGGCAGACGATAAAAGGGATCGTCTTCTCAATAGATAGCTAGATAGATAGATAGATAGATAGATATGAACAGACTAAAATAGATTATTTCGGTAGACGATAAAAGGGATCGTCTTCTCAATAGATAGATAGATAGATAGATAGATAGATAGATAGATAGATAGATAGATATGAACAGACTAAAATAAGCAATAGATAGATATGAACAGACTAACGTAATTACAATAGATAGATAGATAGATAGATAGATAGATAGATAGATAGATAGATAGATATTGGTTTACTCTAGACTTAAGGGGGTTAAGACTGTAGTGGTTTCGAAATCCTCCTCCCTGGAGTCTTCTCCACAAAGCAGTAACCCTTCAAGTATAGAAGCAAGACTCACCATGCGAGTGTTGCTGTCGCGATTTCTGTAGCAATTAATCATTTACAGGTTGGAGTTGACAGACCAACACTCAACCGGTTTCAATTCAAAATTGTCACTCAACTAGACTGGTTAGCATCCAAGACTAGAAAGCCCAGTCAATCCTGCTATTTAACCCATATCTGTAGGAAGAGGATATGGATACATACATTTTCCCCCATGCGTATTTGCGGCAGAAAGTGAACGAAACGGCATCGAAAGCAATTTGAACTCAGCATACTAATGCAACTTTTGGCACCTATAACCGCCAGGCCAAATATATATATATATATATATATATATATATATATATATATATATATATATATATATATATATATATATATATATAAAAAATGTATGTATGTTTAAATTTTTCGAACGTAACAAATAACTGCTACAACAAAAGTTAATAAAATGAACACGCTACCACCCCTTGTCTGGATGATTGGATTTCTCTGTATCCTTGGTAACCGTAATTTATGAATTGCCCTTGTAGTTAAAACTCAGTAAATTTAAAAAATAAGTTACTCCAAAATTCGCTTGAGGATGAAAGGAACTAAAGTTTTTAATTTAATTACAAAATTAAATTTAAAATTTTTAGCTTCCATTTTTGAAACATGGTTATTACTGTGTAGCGAAAAAAAAATATATTTTAAATCAGTTAATTTATATATATATATATATATATATATATATATATATATATTTATAATATATATATATAATTTATATATAATATTATACATATATATAGTTTATAAAACAAGTAATAAAAATAGTTTTATATATTGTATTTTTGTATATATATATAAACATATAGTGTATATGCACGCATTAACACACACAAATATTTATACATATGTTTTGTGTTTGCGTGTGCGTGTGTCAGACAAATCAGTAAAGGAAATTTCTTTTACGTGAAGCTTTATATCTACAGAAAGTATTTTGTCTTTTTTTCTCTATTTTTTTCTAAATAGACTCTTCTAAATCTTCTTAAATGTTGGCATTGTTAGATTTTTGGGGTTCATCAAGAAGAGTCGTCGTTTCCAATTTGCTTAGCCCTAGAGAAGCGCTGGCTTACAGGAGAATTTTGACCGTTTGGGACTGAGCCAGCTGTTGTTTATGTTATCTCCTTGATTGGATGCTGTTCAAGCAAATTGCATCTGAGTCTGCGAAAAGCCAAGCAAAATACCCGAAGACAAAAGATCGGAACTGCTCAAAGGAACCATTGAAACGGAAATAAAACACTAAAAACGCTGAAGCATCGAAAAACGGTCAATCGTCTTTTAGAATGACCTCGTCTTTTTGTACTGACCGGCAACATGACTATAGGTGCATTATTTTTACTAATTCACCACAGAGCCGAAAAGCAGGCGGGTGTGATGAGGCGAATTACATTGACATGAAAGTCGAACGATGAAGAAAGTAGAAAGTTTAGTTTTAAAGCTTGAGGCATAATAGACGAAAGACGTTACTTAAGTGTATACAAGCATTTGGTTTGGTCGTGAGTTCAGGCTGTGGGTGAAGTAAAGCAATTCATATCCTCTCGCTCAGTTGAACGAGCAGAGGCCATTATGGCGACGATGAATCGGCTTAGAATAATTAACAGATACGAGATGTCTTCTAGCATAGACAGCTGAATGAGAACAATCCATTGTCGTGAATTGAATAAAGAGCTCGCTTCTAAATCCTAGAAGGGTTACCGGATACAACAGACACTTGAAGAAAAACGGTATAGCTGCCGAAACGTTGTCAGTATAAAAACCAAGATGGTGACACAAAATCTTTAATGATTTAGTTACTAACACACCAACTTTGTAATTATTCTCGATATCTTGTACTACTTCTATGTGACGTTTTCATTCAAGACGTAGTTGATCATGGCTCTCCACAACTTCCTATGCTTGGTGTTGTTTGTTTTTTCACTGTCCCTCCCCAATCCTTGTTCTGTCATCCATCTACACAAGCTCGTTAGACAGGTTTATCGTTGCTTCCATATGTTCCTCTTGGCGGCGATATATCTTGCGAGTGTTAAATTTTCCAACCCTTCTTCCCTCATAAAGGGAATTAGAAAAAATCAACTGTCTTTTACTACAATATTATTTGAGCTTTAGAGCAAAATGTCGCCAATCTCTGTACCATTAAGTTTCTCCATCTCTCCTACGCGCACACATTATAAAAATTTGTAACCTTCATCTACCAACTTACAAATGCACATACTCATTTAGAAATAACCTCTTGTCAGAAAATTGAGCGGCTATTTATTAACAGAGGCATTGACAAATAATCTTATATCATGGTTACCAAAATTATGCTAAATTAAATTCTTAACTTTTAAAGCTATCCTTCCAACCGTCGGGGAAAATTGCCAAAGTTCTTTCCTCTTAAGCAAAGAAATAAAAGGCGATGCTGTGAATATCACCAATTTAATAATTAAAGTGTGTGTACAAGCGTCAAACTCCAAACATGATTAAAATACCATTAAAAAAAGTTCGAATTTTAAACAAAATAAAACATTATTAGGCGTGTGCTAAATTTCTCAGCGCTGTTTTTCCTTCTTGTTTAAAATTAGAAATTAAATATATCATTGAAAACCGGTATTCGCTGAAAACGTCTGCACGCACATTGCATAATATCTGGGATGATTGACATTGATTATTAAAATTATCTGTTAAAATCTGCGTCTGTCTGACAATTTTAAAAAGTAAGGCATAAAAATAACTGATGCATAAGAAATTTTTACTGGCTTCGATGAGGAAAAGAGAATTTTCACTTGGTTTTCTTAATACTTTAATGTTTGTATCAACATCGAACAGTATATCGGGAAGCCGCTCCTGTTGCTAATTTACAAGAGGTATCTTAAACTTTATTTTATTTTTATTCTTTATTTTATTTTATTTTATTTTATACACTGCGTTTTAATGTATGCATTATATTTTCGACTCTTCTACTATGCAAAATTTACTTTCAGGCCTTTCACTGTATAAATTTTATTTTTAACTATTTCTTCAATATAGATTTTTTTTAAACCTTTCTTCTGTATATAGTTTATTTTTAAGTCTTTTTTCTATATGCATTTTATTTAAGCTGTTCTACTGTATAAATTTTATTTTTAAACTCTACTATAGCAATTTTACTTTAAGCTTTTCTACTGTATAAATTTAATTTAATTTTTTAAGCCTTTCTATTTAAATAAATCTTATTTTTAAAACTTCCTACCATACAAATGTATTTTTTAAGCCTTCCTACGATATAAATGTTATTTTTAAGACTTTCTACAGCATAAGTTTTATTTTTAAGCTTTACTACTATATAAATATTATTTCTAAGCCTTTTAAATCTATAAATTCTAAGGCATTCGTATTACATAAATTTATAGGGAATGACAGAAAAAAATTACAGGGTAACCCGGATGTAAGAGAGTTGTCGGGACCGGAGAAGAAGTCTCTTATATCCGGGTTTCTCTTATATCCGGGTTTGGTCTATTTTATATACATTAACACAGGCTCTAATTTGGGACCAGAGAAAATCTCTCTTATATCCGGGTTTCTCTTATATCCGGGTCTCTTATATCCGGGTTATACTGTATAATCATATTGACGAAATCAGCTGTTATTTTCTCATTACTAAAATATATATTAAATACCGCTTCTGAGTGATCTTCGCGTGAGATACTAGTTAGCGGGAAAGTCGAACGTTGGCAGTGACCTCTGCAATCCTGTATTAAGCTAATATTAAAATGTAACAACAGTAGGTTTTTAAGAAACCCTGTTGTCAAAATCAAATATATTTTGTAATGAGATCTATTATCATTTGTCTCAAAATTTAAACCTGTAGAGGAAATCAAATTTTTTGACACTAAAAGTGGTGTGACGTAGAATTCTAGCCGTGCTAGTAAAACCCGCCATTTCGTCGCAAAGGGATCCGTTTATACAAGTAGACATAAAACGACCCCATGTACCATCGACTGATCTCTAGGACTAGATTTTGTAACAAAGCAAGGTTTATAGAAAATCTACTGTACAAAGAACTGAAACAATCAACGCAGATTAGCTCATAAAGCATTCTCTACAAACCGAATACCGTGTAAATAACGTAAATGACTCCATTGGAGTATACACCGTATAAAAATGTCCTACTTTGTTTGATTAATCCACTACAGTTATGTTGTAATCTGTATAATGTGAATCTTATGTTCTATTCAGATAACTATTTATTATCTTTAGTGCTTTCCACATGCGATTGCTTAAATAAATGGATATTAAAGTTTCAGAAAGCGAATCTAAATTCTGCCTTATAGGTAAATACACTGATTTCTTTGTCAGGTACCAACGCTTACCAAGCAACTAGAGTTGCGTGATTAAACAAGGGGAATGTTCGATTAACTTATTTGTATTGCCAGTTTCAAATAAAGCTCAGCATCAAATAATCACGTCTTGTTTATTCAAAAGAAATTTTAGACGAGAATCTCAATTATTTACATTGCTGACAGAAGAGAAAGAAAATTCAAAATGGCCAACTTTCGTCTTTTCTTTTACGGTTTATCTTACACCATAACACGCATGCGCAATAGAATTTTTGTGGACTGTCAAAAAAAAATCTCTCAACAATACGCTTTTATTTCTTCTATTTCATTATTATTATTTTATTTATTTACATTTATCATTAATATTATTTATTCTTTTATTCATTACTTTAGCTTGTTTTTCGCTTTTTTAACTGGCTTGCAAAGATAATTAAAGATATACAATGTTTTCACTTTCTTTTGTGATGTAATTCTGTCTGTTTCTCAAACTAATAAACAGACACGGTGCTCAGCCCGCAGCTATGGTCTTTCGCGCCTAAAAAAAACATACACAGGAAAATGTTCGAGAAACACACAAGGGCATTCAAAATTCAGACACCTGCATTGCCACAAAAAAGATTTACAGGTTATCTTCACTAAATAAACATATAGCGACACATCGGAAAATACATGAGAAAACATCCATTCACATAGACACAAAGGGAAAGAAATATTTGTAGAGGCGAGTCCATAGGCAAGAAAATATTTTAATGAATGTATCTCCGATTCTGGAACACAGACACGAAGACGCTTAATGTGTATCAACAACGCTGTATTACATAATATAAGCATTTCTCTTTCCATTGATCTTTCTGCGTGTACGAGTTTATATATATATATATATATATAT
>CAHIKZ030004155.1:4125000-4205000 GCA_903632075.3 Acanthosepion pharaonis | reverse complement strand
CAGTGTGGGATATCTAATAATAAAAGTGATGGAAACAAAAAGTATCTAAATGAAATCGGCAAGATTATTGTATCCCCAAAACACATAAAAAAATGAAAAATTCCCAGCATGTCTCGGCCGTGTACATGTTTGGTCGTACCAATGTAAACAAATTTAGTCCGATGAAATCCTAAAGGCCGAAGCGTTTCACACGAAAACTTTTTTTTGCCACGTTATCATACATCATTCCCCCAATATATATATATATATATATATATATATATATATATATATATATATATATATATATATATATATAAAAATATGGTAAAACACTAATATTCCATGGTCAAATTTATTCCATTGGAATCGTAAATACGATCAAATTCATCAGACCTACAGCCAATGGAATAAATTATTCCAATGGAATATTAGTGTTTAAGCCTTTTATTATATCCTTTACTGTCCTAGACATTGAGTTCTACATGGATTCTATCCTCTTGGATTTATTTTTTTTATACAAATATATATGTATGTGTGTATGCATGTATGTATATATATTTATATATTTTGCATATGTATGTGTATATTTACCACTAATATTATCAATATCTATATCTATATCTATCTATCTCACTATCTATCTATCTATCTATCTATCTATCTCTCTCTCTCTCTCTATATATATATATATATATATATATATATATATATAGAGAGAGAGAGAGAGAGAGAGAGAGAGAGATATCATTATCCATCATGAATCAATGTATAATGGATTAATCCGTTACTGGATCCCAGGTGATTGCTGATGTAAACTTTTGCAACAATACTTTGTCCATCCACAAAACCAATGAAAATCATTAAATCAAGCACGATACTGAACATAAAATATAGACGGGATTTAATTTAACGGTACCAGTACGGCGGGGAGTTTGGGGGCGAAAATGGAAGCTGGTGAGGAAGGGGAGGGATGTTATTTGTTCGGAAGGGGAGTATCCTTTCATAAAAACATCAAGTCATTGTCTCCCTGGAGTTTCCTTACTCGACTGTTTGAGACTCTTTGAGTCTCACTAAAGTTCCGTCTAATGAGATTTGTTTTTGTCTACGTATTCTTTTTAAAACGTTTCTAATACGAGTCATGGCATTGAAATTGTTTATCCTGGGGCTTGCTACTGCTTTATCAGGGGCCAGATCGTTCCACGAAACATTTGAACCTCGCCCCATTTTACACAAATTTCGCAGGCTTATTTCGTTCTTCACTCGGAGTATTTTTTTTCAGGAAATTCATTCGTGAACCGTCCACCTATCTTTATTTTTACACACTCTCTGTCTCTGTCTCTCTATGTTTGTCTCAATCTCTCTCTCTCTCTTTGTCTCTGTCTCTCTCTCTTTCTCTCTCTCTCTCTGTCTCTGTGTGTGTGTGTCTCTCTCTCTCTGTCTCTCTATCTCTGTCTCAATCTCTCTCTCTCTGTCTATCTCTGTCTCAATCTCTCTCTCTGTCTCTTTATCTATGTCTCAATCTCTCTCTGTCTCTCTCTATGTGTCTCTCTCTGTCTCAATCTCTCTCTGTCTCTCTCTCTCTCTCTGTCTCTCTATCTCTGTCTCAATCTCTCTGTCTCTCTCTGTCTCTGTCTCTCTCTCTGTCTCTCTCTGTCTCTCTCTCAGTCTCTCTCTGTCTCTCTCTCTCTGTGTCTCTCTATCTCTGTCTCAATCTCTCTCTGTCTATCTCTGTCTCTCTATCTCTGTCTCAATCTCAATCTGTGTCTCTCTTTCTGTCTCTCCCTCTGTCTCTCTCTCTGTGTCTCTGTCTCTCTGTCCCTCTCTCTCTCTGTCTCTCTCTCTCTCTCTCTTGCTTACTGCAGACATGTCTTTTCAGTTTTCATCTTGTTTTCGGACCGGTTTCTTCCGCTCCCACCCCTGCGATGAAATCGATTGCTATCTTTCAAATACTGATACCAATATTTGTTGAACCCCCGAAAAGATCGCGTCTGATAAATTTTGATAGCCATTTCCTTACAAGGAGACATTCGGCATTCATTCATACTTTCGGCTGAAATTCATAAACCTTAAAACAATTTTTCAGGGAAATATTTTTCTCAAGTCCAGTAGCTGTTATAGCTCTTTCCAGTATTGAGTTGCAGAGGGAGGGGTCTTACTCAACCTCCTATTTGAGGTAGTTTGAGATTATTTATTTTCTCTTCGAGTTACATGTACTATACTTGTTAGTTGCTGCCGCTGTTGAAAGTCTTCAAGTGATGTAGTTTGTGTTATTTAGTATATTTCGTTGTGATTCCGTATCCCCACTCTACAAGGTTCGCCAAGAACCACAGGTATCGCTCACTCAAAGAAAGAGTTTGCATACAACTGACAGTTTAGATATTTCTGAATGGGTTTAGCGCCATGCATGGCATCCATATGCCCATCTTGATCTGATGTGGCTATTTAAGAACATGAATCGAGTTTTCTGGTTAATGCTTTGGTTCTTTTAGCAAAGTGCAGTGTTGGGCGAAATTACCCGCAGCATTCTATGTTCAATTTCCTTATCTTCTTAACTGAATTTGTTATAAATTATTTATATACCGATGTATTTGTATATCGACGCCCCATTTAGTCTTTGTGAATTGCACGCTTAATTTCATAATAAAAATAACGTTTCTTAAAATGTTGTTCTGTTTCGTTTTGACTTGTTCACTCACACACTCTCTCCTACATAGCCAAATGCATAAACAATGATTAAGTGCAATGTTTCTTAAAATTTGTAAAATTTTAATGAACATAACGTTTTCATTATTTTAAACCATTGGCGATTTTCACTAAGGAAGGTCATACGTGTAAACATCTTCTGTTTTGAAACAGTAAACAATCATATTGTTTTCCTCTGGAGTAGAAATGTTCTTTTTGATTTTAAAACGAATAAATTAGAAATAAATCACACTCGACGACATTTGTTAATCACACTGTCATCAGTGATATTATGGCACCAAGTCTTTTCGTTTTTTAATTAAAGGAAAATATTGTTCTCCCAACCCAAATCAAAGTGGCCCAAATGCCTTCCTGAATTCAGGAAGACATTTGGGCCACGAGCACACAACAAAGAGAATGTCTCATATCGAGAATATTTAACATCGAAAAACATAAGAAAAAAATTAATTATCTTTAATGATATGTGGAAATCACCACGCTTTGCCTGATGAAGGTTGCGAGACCGGAAAACCGTGTAGGAAAATTATGGAAAATAAAGCATAATATTTTTTTAAAAAATCCACATTACAACCGAAAACGTTTGTGGTTTCTCTCTTCTTATTAATATACACACTTTTCTCTCGTTGGAACAACTATAGCATCTTCCTTATATATATATATATATATATATATATATATATATATATATATATATATATATATATATATATCGCTCGTTCCTCATATTTCTAGTTCTTTCTATACTTCTTTATCTTTCTTCTTACCTATCTCACTTCCTCCCTCGTCTCCCCCCGTTTAACTTTCTCTGCGTCTCTTTCTGTCTCTCCTTCTCGCTCTTGATTTTTACCTCCCTCTTTATAGATTTCGCTTTCTCGTTCTTCTTCTCTCTGTATCTTTCCCTGTTTTTATATTCCTTCCTTCCTTCCTTCCTTCCTTCCTTCCTTCCTTCCTTCCCATCTATCTATCTATCTATCTATCTATATTATTCCCTTTCTCTCTATCTCTTTCTCTATCTCTCTTTCTACTTTTCTCTCTCTCTCTTTACTTACTCTCACCCTATTTATTTCTACTTTTCTCTTTCTTTATCTTTTTCTACTTTGCTTTTCTATATAGACTTTCCTTCAATTTTTTCTCTCTTTAGCTATATCTTTCTTTAAGACTTACTCTGTCTCATCCTCAGTCAATTGTGTGTCATGCGTGATATACGCTGAGGCGATCTTTCGATACATGACTAACGAGGAAGATTTTTTTCCCAGCAGTAGGCTCCCATTTCTTTCTGCGGTAGACCAATTTCCATCCTAGGCTATAGAACCCGGTCTGTCCTGCTATTTACCCATAGCTGGTGGGGAGAAGAAGATGATTCATACTTTTCTCAAGGGTATTAGCACATAAGTGAATGTAATGGATTCGACTGGAATTCGAACTCGGCTCCTCATTCCCTGCCGCTATCCATAACTCCACCTTCCTACTTTTCTCTTACTCTCCTTTTCTTTTACTCTCCTTTTCTCTATTTCTATCCCTCTCTGTATATATCTACCTCACGCTCCCCCCTATTTATTCCGTAGTTATTTTTCTGCATATATTTTACGTACGCTTAATAACGAAAAAGTTATCTCGCGCAAAAATGAAATAATCCTTTAACCTATCAAAGGAAAAACTTTAAAAAAAAAAAAAGACTTAGGAAAACGAGAAATGATAAAATAAAATTAAGCAGAAAACCTTATCTTTCTTTTGAATATTATTTTTCACTTTATCTTCACTGGCAAACAACCAAGAATGCTGTTTCCTTTTCACCGTGTTTGCTTTTTAGAAAAACCAATTAAATATATAACAACACCTGCTTATCAAAGTCTCATAATCTTAGGCATTTCAAAATATCGACGAAGAAAAGAACCATCCTTTATTTCGTATTTTTGCAATATTTATAATGACAACTGTATTCATATTTCCTATTTTACACTTTTCTTCCCTATTTTATTTTTCTTCCACCAAAGCGGTACTATAGATCAGGATATGTTTACAGGTTCTATTGTATTATAAATAATCAATGTGAAAGCGTGTTTCGTCTTTCTTTTCAACGTCTGTACTCGCGGGAAACGCCATTTTTAGTTATTAACGCCCAACCAATCGAATTCTTTTTTTTTTTCGTTGGCATCCAAATACATTTTCATAAGAGACTATATAATTTGCCCAACCGTTCTTTTCACTCATATTTTCGTTTATTCCGCCAGGAATTGCATGAAAACTCGCCGTAGTATTATTAATTTGTAATTAAGTTTTACTCTAACTTATTATTATTAACGTTCCTAACATTAAACGTTTTCAATATTATTATTTTATTACCACTTTTACTTCATTTTTTGTTAATTTTTAGGTGATGCCTTTTAAGTATAACTAGCAGTATGGCCCAGCGTTGCCCGTACTTGATTCAAAAATCGTAAATCACTTGACTTAAAATCGCTATCACTTGACTTAAAATATTTTTGCCCTTCCTTGCCTTTAAAGGAGTGCCCTTTGCCGTGCTGATGTTGCTACATGCCCTTACTTCTTGCCTATCTCACACTGCGAATTTTTTCTAACACAGTCGGTCTGTGGTTTGCTTAATCAGATATTTTCCCGCATTAGTGGTTTGTTTATGTATCCCCGATAACACCAGCCCGTCGCCAGAACACACCCGATTCTTTATCCACTCAGAATTTCCCTACCATTGTAATGACACTCTTCGCCATTTGTTACTTATCAAAATATCCTTTATCCATAGCCGTGGGTGTCCTACTTATCATCCACGCTTTGGGTCTCGCCCCTCTTTTCCTTTCTTTCCTTCCTCTCTTTCTTATTTTGCCTTCGTAAATGGTGCCACAATAATATTAAAAATGCTATACTGTTATGAATCTTCTTTTTCATATTGAATAGGCTTTGATTATTAGGCTATGGAACCATTCTATTCACTGCAAAATTCTATGACACCATTTCATTAGCACTTCTATGTTCTATTTACAGGTATAAAAATAGCGTCTTCCACTGAAAGAACGCTCAAACTATATGTTAGGAGACACAAACACACATTCAAACACATACACACACATATATATTATATCCTATAACAGGTGGTTAAAAATTAAAAGAAAATGGTTAAAATTCAGAACCACCAGTTACGTAAAAATTATATACTACATAAATTTAAAGTTTGTCTATATTTCTGAGATGAGGTATTATGTACAGTATTTACATTAGTCGGACTATTGTCCTCATCTTTGTCGCCATATTTGTCACAACGTTTCGGCCGTTGTACGCTCCGGCCTTCTTCAGGTGGTTGGAATTTCGAACTGAACCCTTTATTTCGATCGCTGGGGTAGACTGTTCTAATTCCACGTGCCATGTTTGATGGATGTCAGTTATCAGTTATCTCCTGCTAATTTTTCCCTCTGAAAGTTCTCCACTGCCTTAACCAGGAATTGAACTCACCTTCTTTGGGTCTGTCACTGGATCTAACCAACGCCTTTATCCACTGTGCCATGTCTCCACTGCCTTAACCACTGTGCCATGTGTCAAGGACACATGGCACAGTGGATAAAGGCGTTGGTTAGATCCAGTGACAGACCCAAAGAAGGTGAGTTCAATTCCTGGTTAAGGCAGTGGAGAACTTTCAGAGGGAAAAATTAGCAGGAGATAACTGATAACTGACATCCATCAAACATGGCACGTGGAATTAGAACAGTCTACCCCAGTGATCGAAATAAAGGGTTCAGTTCGAAATTCCAACCACCTGAAGAAGGCCGGAGCGTACAACGGCCGAAACGTTGTGACAAATATGGCGACAAAGATGAGGACAATAGTCCGACTAATGTAAATACTGTACATAAATTTAACCCATACTAAAATATAAATTGCATAAAACAAATTCAGCATCATTTACACACTTTCGTTTATTTGACATTAATATTACGTCACTTAGCATCCGCCATGATTTACCTAAATTGCACCAATAATGTTTCTCTATTCAACATTATATTATATCTTGCCAATTTTCGAATGGGGTGTTGAATGTCGAGAGGGAATTTATGAAAAATTGTCCAAAGTTCATTCTTTTCTTCACTATTCACGTACGTTCGAATACTACAGTCATTGTCAAGAACTGGGTATTGTCAGTATAGTCAGCAAGATTTTCTTACTAAATTATGGCATTTTTAGAATTTGAAAAGGTATCACTTCAAAGTTCAAAATGACGTCATACGGAACGATTCAACAGAAAAGCATGTATGAATATCTATCTCTCTCTCTCTCTATATATATATATATATATATATATATATATATATATATATATATATATATGCTGGAAACACGCCTGAATCAAAGGTATTAAGGTAAATTTATTGCCGGAATAATCTCTATCTTAAAATTACAAAAAAATCTCGTACTAAAATATTCGTTCATTCATCATTACTTTCGTAAAAACTCTTCTAGTGGATAAGACACAAGGACTTATTCTTAAATACTTATATACAAAGAGAATATATATATATATATATATATATATATATATATATATATATATATATATATATAAGCAAATATATGGATATTCATAAAACATAATTAACATTAGACTATATTTAATTCAACATGAAAAGACGATGGACATAAGAGTAAGACTAATCAAAACAGACAAATGAAATTTTTCAAGATCAGCGTTCCGTTTCAATATGATCACGTCATATTAGGACTTTTGTTTGTTTTTTTTCCGTATATTTTTCTTCATATATATATATATATATATATATATATGTGTGTGTGTGTGTGTGTGTGTGTGTGTGTGTGTTTCCTCACACCGAAACAAGGATAAAAGTCCATATAAACTTGTCTGGAAATCCTGCGTTTTTTTTTTACGTTTAAAGAAAAGTTTACGGTAGGTGTCGCAATCTGCCACGTAGACTAGGTTACATTTATTATTCGTGAACATTTGTGGCTAGTCTGCTCTTATACTAAAACAAGAAAAAAGTTCATATAAACATATGTCCAGAAATCCTCCGTCTTTGAGTTATTAAGTTTAAAAAAGGTTTATTGTAGATGGCGTTGCGTTGCCATGTAGACTAGGTTACATTTGCCATTCTTGTTAATTTGTGGCTAGTCTGTCTTCAACGTTTAACATATGTTGTAGTGAGTTAACTGAGAGGTGTTCCATTTAACAATGGCAGGATATTTATATCGTGAACAGACAGATATGATTTTACATATGTCTGCGAATGGTAATGTACGCGAGGCTGCACGGCTGTATCAGATTACGTTTCCAGACTGAAGGCAACCGAGTCATCCAGCCTTTGCTGGTGTTTATCGTCGCGTTGCTGAGACAGGATCAGTGGCACTACAAGCTATGGATCGAGGAAGGCCGAGATCCGCTTGTACGCCTGAGCACGTTGAACAGATACTACTGTCGCGGATGTTCCTGGTATCAGCACACGTTAAGTAGCCTTAACATGTTGCACATCTCATACTACCGCAGGTCCTGTATCCGTATTATTTCCAACGTGTGCAGCGTCTTTCGCCCTCTAATCACTCAGCACGGGAGAACTTTTGCCGAGGTTTATGACACACAACGGCGATCAATTGTTTGCCTCTTAAGTCTTGTTTACGGATGAGGAAACATTTGGAAGTGATGGAATAATAGATTTACACAAGCAACATTTGTGGTCGGATCGGAATCCACATAGTATAATACAGACCTTGAATTGTAGATAACTTTCTGGTACCTCCATATGGTCTCCCAGCACGACTTACAGGTGCTGTCTACAGGGACTTTATTTCAAACACACTTCCAGACCTGCTAGAAGATGTACTTCTGCTAATACATACACCCATGTGGTTCATAAATTTGGGTCTCCAGCTCATTTTAGTTACATTGTTCGCGATGCTCTGCTCAGCATCTATCATGAAAGATAGTGGAGGACAGGTTCTATGGTCTGCTCATTTCCCCGACATTGGCTTATTTTTTTTATCTCTGGGGCCATCTGAAACAATTGATATATTCAGCAGACATTAATAATATAGAGACGCTTCATCAACATGTCATGGGGGCCTGCGAGACCATTCAATACCATGTAGGAGTATTTGAAAAATTTGCCAGTCAATGATTCGGCAGGTGCATTCGTGTGTAGAAGCAAGTGAAAGATATTTTAAACATTGG
This sequence comes from Acanthosepion pharaonis, assembly GCA_903632075.3. NCBI lineage: Eukaryota > Metazoa > Mollusca > Cephalopoda > Sepiida > Sepiidae > Acanthosepion > Acanthosepion pharaonis. The sequence continues at coordinate 4,196,131 of CAHIKZ030004155.1, read as the reverse complement.
TTATTGGTTGGTGGGTCATGAAACCGTCCCCAAATTTTGTAAAGTATTTATAGATTGTATCTTGTATTGTACATTTAGCAGGGGCCATTGTAATATATATATATATATATATATATATATAGAACATTGAAGTCAGCACTTAGAGGCGACAGTCTGTTTCATGCTAGACGCAATTGTCAGGCCTGACGATTGCGTCTAGCATGAAAACTGTCACCTGTAAGTGTTGACTTCAATGCCTTTTACACACGCTCTATCTCTGATATTGAGCACTTAAGATTATATATGTTCATATATATATTATATATATATATATATATATATATATATATATATATATAGGTAACTACACTCGTCTCTTACATATAAGAACTGGGGCAACGTCAGTAAACAGTTCAGAAACAATTGTTACAAATCGATATATATATATATATATATATATATATATATATATATATATATATATATATATATATATATATATGCATGCGTATATATCTGTCTGTGTGATTATTTCTTCCTTTTTCACACCTGGTGTTACAACAGTTAAAGACATTCCAAATGTTGGCATTTCAAAAGATCGATAACTTTTATTTGCAGGCAGAAATCAATTCGAATATATATATATATATATATATATATATATATATATATATATGAATGAGATGAGGATATATATTTTATATATCAAGAACAATATTTGGGAAAAGTGTATGACGAAGGGGAAAAATGTTTCTTGTAACGCGTTTCCTCGTCTAAGACTTCATGAAATTAACTGTGTTATGTTGGGGCGATTACACATGCGCACGAAAGAGTGAATAAAAGATAATTTAAAATTCCCAGCATTCTCATTCGTGCGCATCTGTAGTCGCAACAGCATAAGAAATGTAGACTGATGAAATCCTAAAGGACGAAGTGCGTCACAAGAAAACTTTTTTCTACTATTTTTACCAATTTATATATATGCATATAGGAGAAACGGTGCGTAGCGGCTCGGACTGAGAGCCGAGTTCCAATTCCAGTTGAATCCATTACATTCACTTATGAAAAGGTATGAATCCTCTTCTGCTCCTTCTAATTAGTCTGTTCTATGGCATTGGGTAGCTATCTCTCTAGAAGAAGAACAACTCTGAATTCAAAACCTGCGGAGGGTCGTTTAGGGACCTTGTGGCATGTAGTGCACCAGGTCTCTGTATTCGGCCCTTCAAAAAGTGTGGTTGGTTTTTCACAAAGCCTTCAGCACTATAATCAAATCAGATGTGCTGGTGTCGTTTCCTAGGAACTGAGTTGCTTACCCTCATACGTCGAATACGATGGAAGAGGCCACTGTATATATATATATATATATATATATATATATATATATATATATATATATATATATAAGAGTTTATGTTACTCTTTGTTTATATTTATGTTTTTTTTTTTATTTATTTGACATATGGGAGTAGTGCAATTTTTTTTTTAAATTACATAATTTTCCCTTACCTCTGTAGACATTGTTATTGAATAGTTTTTGTTTGTTTGTTTTTTAATTGGGCTAATAAGACAAAGGGGAAATATTTCGTTGCCAATTAATTTTGACGTCATCTAACTGAAGGAAGAGACAAAAAGCAATAAAACGGAAAGGGGCAATAAAAAATCTTTATCCAGTGCCGCGAAAAAGTATTAATAATGTCCACACTCCGTCCATTGGAGTTGAAACTTAGCACAGAAAAAAAAAAGATTTAGAAAAGTCAGATCAGACCAAAAATGGTGTGTTTCAGCTATATCTTGTCTCCTGCTACTCAATCCTCACTTTTCTGCCTTGACAGTGTTAAAAAACATTTACGATGCCCTGTGGGTGATGAATCATTTTCAGTCCGAAAGCCCCTTACCCATAGACGAAGCATTGCATGTCTATCGCTACTCTCTCGCTATTTTGATGGTAAATGCTCAAACTAGCGACATTCCTTAGATCCACCAGTTTAGACCTTCCCAGCTAGGCTCCGCCTTACCACATACAAAGGGTCATCGTCATTCCCTTTGTATCCCATTAATAAAAAAGGAAGTTACGCTCAGCGTCTTCCCGAGAAGCGATACTCTGTGGAACAGACAATGCATGTAACAGCGACAAGGCTTCTAACGTTTTAAAATGTACAGATGATTGAATATAATATTTTACGAGTTTAGATTTAAATATTTTCCAAAAGTGGCAGTATTCACGCCTGCCGATTGGAAATCTGATTTAGACACCATCCTGACATTTAAAAGTGCATTTCCTGTGAATAAAAGCACTTCGTGATATTTTTTTGTAAGCTCCCTGTCTTCTTGTTGTGATATTGAATCAAGATAATTCGTTGATGATGAAGACGTGATAGCACTGATTGTCCTTGAGCGTCTGACAAGATAATTCCCTGATAGGGCGTCACATAGTCGCATTGAAAGTGTGCATAGAAATCTCAACGAGGAAAAAGACACACTTTTCACTAAAATTAAAAATAACCGATTAGAGGCTAAAAAAGAAACAAATCTATTCTAGTCACAAAAGATTGGAAAAAAAAAGAGTTTATTTATTTATGAACACTTTACTGTGGACTACAGACACGTACTGCAAAAAGGAATCGACACTGTTTGTCTTAGAGAAAACTTTTCATCTTATCATCCTTGTGGAATGGCGCTATAGAATTACAAATAAAGAAATGTAGAAAATGAAAGAAACGACATTAGATGAAATAATATATTAACAATGTCTACTTTCCTCATTTCTTTTTAAATAATGATATATTAATAATGTCTACTTTCCAAATTTCTTTTTATATTTTATATTAACAACGTCTAGTTTCCATTTTTATATTAACAATGTCTACTTTCCATATTTTTATTTTATATTAACAATGTCTACTTTTGTTATACTGGAACACACCTATTCTATTGTTAATAGACTCTCCCGCCTATAATAAGTAGGAGTAGTAGCAGTCTCTGAGTCGCTCAGAGAGTTGGTCAGTCAGTCGATGTCCGACGACCGTTAGTCGGATATTGAAGTGTCAGCCACCCCAACTAGATTACTGCGTCATTACCTATTATATCAAGTTCCTAACGTTTTGTACGTCGAACCTATTTTAGGACCGACTTAGTACAAATACAAGCCTCGACTGGTAAACCACCACATAACAACTTTGGCGACGAGGGATTCCAGCTCATACGGAGGAAGAAAAACCTTTCGCACGCTACATAAAAACTTTGCAAATTTCTTTTTAAATAATAATATATTAACAATGTCTACTTTGCAAATTTATTTTTAAATTATGATATATTAACAATGTCTACTTTCCACATTTCTTTTTTCCTCCATGTGCTATGTCCCTTCGGAACTCAGGCGATCATGACTATTCACATTTCCCTGTCCTTTTATAGCTTTAGCAAAATTTCTCTTTTTCTTATCTCTCCTAAACTCTATTCTGCTACCCATTTGTACAAACTCGTTTTTCTTTGTCCTTCTTGCTGTCTGTATGGCCTTTGAAATGTCAAATTTCCAGCCCTACTTTCCTCGTTATGCACCCTGAAGTTAATTTTAAGTGTCTTTTTTGCTTCCGTTTTCTTAAAAAAAAACATCGTTGTTGCTCACATATTCAGTCCATGGTATTCTCAACATCCTTCTGTAGAGACACATTTCTATCGCTTCAAGTTTCTTCTTCATCTTCAGATGGCCCATCATTCATTGCCATATACGAGGACTGATATTAGATAACAATTCGGTACTCTTTTCTTTATTTCTAATAAAATTTTCCTGTTTCTTAATACTTTCCTTAGCTTTTGGAAGGCATTTTTCGCTATCCCAATACACCTTTGGATTTTAGTGTCAGATTTTTCGTCCTCTATTAAAATACTTCTCAGATATTTAAATTGTTGAACTTGCTTGATTTTGGAATCTCCAATTTGTAATTTTGCATTTTGGTATCTTTCTTTTGCTGACAACCATACATTCTTTCTTCTGGTAATTGGTGTTTACTCCTACTTCAAGCAAACGATCCCATCCATACTGGAAAGAGCGATAACATTTAGTCGACTTAAGAAAAATGTTGGCATGAAACATTGTTTTTAAAAAAAAAAGATTATATAAGTTTCAATCAACATTATGAATGGCTCTTCGGTCAGTAAATGCCAAATGTTTTCTTATAAAGAAACAGCTAATATCCTTAAATATAATACGCCATATATATATATATATATATATATATATATATATATATATATATATATATATATATATATGTGTGTGTGTGTGTGTGTGTGTGTGTGTGTACAGAAAGAGAGAGAGTTTGTCTGACAATCGCAAAGAAAGTGAAACCCATGGTCACAAACTCACATCTATCCAACTAAATATGTTAGCTCTACCGCGCATATATAAATAATATATATATATATAAATTTCATATATATATATATATATATAAATAATATATATATATATATATTTATATATAAATACTATATATATATAAAAATTTCATGTATATATATATATATATATATATATATATATATATATATATATATATATATATATATGTGTGTGTGTGTAACAATTGAATGGCAGTGTACAAAGTTTTTGATATGAGACGCATGAGATCCCCCCATTTAGGCCCACATGCAAAATGCTCCTGCGATGAAAACTACAAAGAGACCACCCCAAACAACTACGACACAGTTCACAGTAAGAACGAGATTCTAACAACCTCTCGTGTCCCTGGTTACAACTAATAACACGCACACACGTACTGACTCTTTTACACAAGCAATGACCCGCCCGCCTAAGTTAAAGTTATAATTGTTTTTGCAAAGAAAAAAAAAACATTTCATTGTTTCTCACATACGTATATAAATTATATTTGTTTATTTCTTCTTAATTAGTCCTAAAAATGAAATAAAATATATTTAAATCCATAAAACAAATATTCAGCAAGTCTAATGTTGCCCGTAACTCATGTCTGTCACTCATAATTTTTATTTAACTAAAGATTTGTTTTTTTTTCTTTTCCCCAAAACAAATATAACTTGAATTTTAGCGGATGGATTCATTGTTATTTTGAACACTACCCGTCAATTATTAGACAGAAAAAACTGTAGTTGGATTAAACGAAACTTACTTACAATATAATACATATTGTAATACATTCCTTCTTGCCGTTAATTTTGATGACACGGGTACTCTAGTTATTGTCATAATTACCATTTGGTTTAGGACATCTTGTGGCTTTGTGACACTGAAAACTTATAATAATATTTTCAGTGTCTAGATTTCTAGAAACCATCTCGAAAATGCTATTCATCAATGAACAAATCTTTTTACTGCATTCGTGACCAGAAGTATAAGACGTCTCATGATTTTCTTTAACAAAAACATCCAAATATCTCAATAGCATAACAATGAAAGGCCTTAGCCATTTCAATGCATCAAATCTCAGTAGAATTTGCACCATGTGCCTCGCGGGTTCCAGGGGAAGGTTTGATTTGAAGTGACCTCGCGGTCGCCGAGTGCAAAATGATGTAATCTCAAAGCAGCAGCTGAGTTGTGATCCTCGTACAAATCGTATGACAAGAGGTTATATAGATATACACCCTAGAGAAGAGATGGCAAAGTTCATATTGCAACTAAAAAAAAAACGTTATCTAGCGTGATCAACAATTTGAACAAGGCCAGCACACGCAACCCCTCGACTACGATGACTTGTGACTTCGTGCTAGCACAGTTATCGACGGAACCCACACTGACAAGGCTTGGGTCAACCCGTGTTATAGTTTTCAGGCACTTTCCAAAGGTGCGTCACTCTGGGATCGACACCTCCAGGCCGATAACATCAGAGAGTCTCCTTCCTGACAGCCCGACCAGGGTGAGATACGAATCCGGGTCCCATGATCAGAATGCGAACGTTCAAACAACGTGGTAGTTTTCAGGCACTTTCCAAAGGTGCGTCACTCTGGGATCGACACCTCCAGGCCGATGACATCAGAGAGTATCCTTCCTGACAGCCCGACCATGGTGAGATACGAATCCGGGTCCCATGATCAGAATGCGAACGTTCAAACAACGTGGTAGTTTTCAGGCACTTTCCAAAGGTGCGTCACTCTGGGATCGACACCTCCAGGCCGATAACATCAGAGAGTCTCCTTCCTGACAGCCCGACCATGGTGAGATACGAATCCGGGTCCCATGATCAGAATGCGAACGTTCAAACCACTCGAGTGCACGCATGCATATATATATTGTGGATCAAAGATCTTTAGGCAATAATCAAATTAGCATATATATATATATATATATATATATATAGTTTATGCAAAACTAGGTAATCCGTATGGGTAGACCCAAGGAGGATGATATCCAGAGAGCTCAATGTAAATTCAGAGCAAATATGTTTGAATAAAAACAGACCACTTTAACGTTCCATGTAATAAGTTATTTCACCATAACCCCTTCAACAGGGCTCTGGATCATCAGACTTTACTTCCAAAAGTTGAAATGAAAAATGAAAAATTTCATTTTCATTTCAACTTTTGGTGAAATAACTTATTACATGGAACCTTAAAGTGATCTGTTTTATTCAAATATATATATATATATATATATATATATATATATATATATATATATATATATATATATGTATTTGGTTGATAGATGTGAGTTTGTTAGCTCTATCTCTGATATTGAGCGCTTTCTAATAAGTACCGCGCATATAATATATAAATAATTATACATACATATATTTATTTATATACACTTTTCACACACATATATATATATATATATATATATATATATATATATATATATATATATATATATATATATATATATGTGTGTGTTTTTGCGTAATATTCAAATGCATTCAAATAGAACATCGACAACGTATATAGTACACGTACATATTCAGTTGATCTTGCTGAAATAAAGTTTAATGTGCCTTTAATTGCCAGAGTGAAAAGAAGATTTGTCCGCAAGACAATGTTTATAAATTAGAAAAAATTCACTTTAAATCTATCGAAAAACATCGACTAGAAAATACCATTTTTTTTATAAGTTATCATTCCCCACTTATTTTGCTATCACTCTCATCTTCCTTTGTTGTTTTTCTCTGCCTCTCCACTTCCCTTCTCTCTTTCGTTTCTTTTCATTCTTAAATGTTTACTCTCTCTCTCTCTCTCTCTCTCTCTCTCTCTCTTTCCTTCTCATCCTTTTTCTTTAATCTATTCTCTAAAACGTGAGGGGATTTCTCGTCGTCGTCGTCGTCACATTTTTACTTTTCTTTCAGTTCCATTTAAAATAATTGTCTTCTATTCGTTAAAGTTTTTTCTACTTTGCATTTAATATTCTGATTTCGTTTTTCCAGCTTTTGTAACTCATTAATTTCGGAAAAAAAAACCACAAGAGAATAATTAAATTTGGCAGAAAAAAGAAGATAGATAGATAGATAGATAGATAGATAGATAGATAAACACTGTCACACTAGAAGAATTACATTATATAAGATTTGATTTTTTTTTTGTATATATCAATTGATTTATTTGCATCTTGATAAGTATCTTGTTGGCTGTAGACACACCACTGCTGCTATATCTCCAGTACACGTGTTATCGCAACGACCCTAATGGATTATGGGACATGTGACGTGATGACGTATCCTGTCATCCTATAGGTCACATCCAAAATCTGACAGAGTTCGAATGATATTTATTCTATAAGGGATATGCTTGAAATATAACAATACTTACAAGTGACGTGTTCATAGTTTGAAACTAGCAAGTTACGTCGTTACAGCACAATTCCATTAAATTAGTTACTTGATCTTCCAAAACATTAGATGCGTCTATGTCTAAAAGATGATATATGATTTTAGAAAAAGAACCATCATGCTGTTGACTTAGGCCGATATATCCTTTATGTTTATGGAATAGATTCTTTATACGAACAATAATTGTCGAGAGTACTTTAAAATCATAGAAATGATGACGATGTGACTTTGGATTGTAATCTACAAGGAAAAATATCTATACCGTAGAAATTTTAATTTGGAATGATATCTACATAGTAAAACGTAATAACAAATATATAACATAGAGAAGATGTAATTAAAATATTAATTAATTAATTTCATGGCTCGTGATGTAGATTCCTGAAACGTAGATAAAAAGCCAATGTAGCACTAATAATGACTTTAGATTAAGAGCTGCACTACGAACAGATGGTTCGGTTGAGTTTATCGATGGCCTGCTTTGGTCTGAACTCGATAGAAATGATGTTGTTAGACTAGAGCATAAGGATGAGTACAAAAAGTGAATTGATGTAATACAACAGTTCGTCGTTATACGGAACAACTTAGAAAGATGTGTAAACTTAGACAAATGGATTCGCTCTGATTTGACAGAAGACAAACGTAAAGCAAAACTGGACACAGGCTCGAAAACGCCTCCCACCATTTCTAGACAGATTAGTGAATACAGTTATCATAGAGAAAGACGAAATGAATGAAGATAGAAATTCCTCAAAACGTAAGCAAATATAAAACGTATCTATATATAAAATTCTGTGACTTCCGTCAGTCCGTCACGCCCTCTAAAATAGCCATACATTGGCCGATCGAAACCAAATTTTGAGGGGGGAGTGCAAACGGATAAAGGGGTACAAGTACAGTTGATTTTACTAGAGTGCGTGGATTAGTAAATAAATTTTCATTCATTTTTTATCATAAAAAAATCTACTATTCTGAAACAAAAATTAATGATTAAAATAACAAATACTTATTTAATGAAAATACAATATTGTTTTTTGCATATCTTTTCATACAAGAATCCATTTTCGATATCGCCCTGCGTTTCCGAGAAGTATAAACAAATCACAAGGCCAAACGCTTCATAAAGTTGGAATTTGGCTCCAGAAAGAAATAATTATGCATAAGTTGCATGCTGTATGCACAAGAGTAAGAAATCCTAATGTTTTATTCTTCGTTGTTAATAATGAAAAAAGGAAAAAAATTCTTTAAAATATTGTTTAACATAAAGTTCTACAAAATTAAATTAAACTAAAAAAATATTAAAACGCAACGTAGGGTTTTAGTCAAAGTATTTTCAAATATTTAAATCAGCTTATTCAAATTTCATCGTAAATTGTACGATACGTAAATTTTATAAATCTAGACAAAATATTAGCGATAACTTCAACAATATTGCATAAATAAGGATAGAAATCTGACCAATATTCAAAAGGGTCACAGACTCAAGACAGAGGCCGAAATCAAGTGCTTTGAGTAGGTAATGCTGCCCTGTGTTAAGAGAATGACTGCTGGAAGTCCCTATTTCTGGCAACAGGATTTTGTACCATGCCACATAAACAGTAGAAGGATTTCAACACGCGTCAGCGTGTTCCAAAAATGTCTAATGAATGCCAGTTATCAGTTATCTCCTGTTAATTCCCCTCTCCAAGTTCTCCGCCGCCTTAACCAGGTATTGAACTCACACTCTTTGGATCCTGTCACTGGATCTAACTAACGCCTTTATCCACTGTGCCATGTGTCTTTGAGGATATTAAACATGGCACGTGGAACTACAGTTCGATATTCCAACCACCCAAAGAAGGTCGGAGAGTACAACTGCCGAAACGTTGTGATAAATATGGCGACAAAGATGAGGACAATAGTCCGAACAATGTAAATAGTGTTCAAAACCATCACTCTCAATTTTGATAAGGTTCCGCTGCGCCGCCTTTTCTTCGTACAACCTCATCTTTCATGTTCCTTCATTTCGACAAATTCTTACTTTCTTTCATCTTCACCCTTTGGTCTGCTACCTCCCACCTGGCAGGCTTCATTTTTCTTGTTTAAGAATAGCATATCCGAACTTCTTGTTTGCTTGTTGCAATTCTTCTGTCCGCTAAAATCTCAGACTTTGTCATTTTTGTCTTATATCTTTTCGTTTGTAATTATCCCATTTGTTTACAGGACTGAAACCTAGGTGTTTGCACAGTTCCCGGTAAATGACTGTTCCTACTTTCTCGTACCTGATTTTTATATTATAGTTAAAACAATACAAGACTCAAGAGTCACCCAAGTAAAAATGTTATCGAATGGGTTTACTGTAGGATAGATAAGGAGTGATTCGGTTTGAAAATATGCTTTTTCTATACTTTTTATTATGCGAGAAACAAGTTCTGGAGAATATATCTAACGTAATATCTCAAACAAAGAAGTGTTCCAAATAACAGAAACCACATTACTTGTGAACTTCCAACAGCAGCAATAACTAAAATGGATAGCACGTGTAACTCGAAGAAAAAATAATGACATAATCAAGGTGTTAACATTCCACACTACTTCAAATAAAAGGTTAGGAAGGAAACCACCATCAATACTGGAAAGAGCGATAACAGATACTGGTCAGTACCTAGATGAGTGACCGCTAGGGAATACGAGGTGTGTGGGTGGTGTAATGGATAATGAATGAGAAGTAGGAGAACTGAGTTCGACCATTAAGCGATAACAGCTACTGGACTTAAGAAACCTATTTTCCTGAAAAAATTGTTTTAAAAGAAAGATTTTATAAATTTCAACCGATAGTAGTACTGGCTGTTTGGTCGATAAATGCCGAATGTTTCCTTATAAGGAAACGGCTAATATTACGATTAATACCGGGTAAAACTGCATTGCGCAAATCTTTCAAAAGAAGATAACCTTTCGGCTTTGAAAATCAGAACTTAAAAACATGTTTATATTTTTGCTTTTTTTTTTACCTTGGTTTAAACACTCTCATATGTATGACTACCTCGTTCACCAAGTAAGATGTGTGTGAATGTATTCATATGTGTGTGTATGCACACAAGTCTTAGTTCAATGCGGATTTATTTGAAGTACCTCTTTGTCTTTTTTTCTTCCGGGTCAAATTTTGAAACGACAAATGGGTCAGTCGTGAAAGAGAAAGGGTCATTTGGAATTTGCTTTGTTTCATTTTCTTTCTTTTCTATTGTTATTTTTTTTTTCTTTTTAAACAAACTTAAACTTTCTGTTGACTCATTTCGTCTCTCGTATTCGCTGTCTACCACTGTATCGTTAGATAGATAGATAGATAGATAGATAGATAGATAGATAGATAGATAGATAGATAGATAGATAGATAGATTCAAGTTGAGTCATTAGTTGGGGACTTTCAACAGCAGCAACAACTAAAATGGAAAGCAGATATAACTCGAAGAGAAAATAATAACATAATCAAGATGTTGACATTCCGCATTACTTCAAATAAAAGGTTAGGAAGGAAACCCCTATCTATACTGGAAAGAGCTACTGAACTTGACAAACCTATTTTCCCTGAAAAATTGTTTTAAGAGAAACATTTTATAAATTTCAACCGACAGTAGTACTGGCTGTTTGGTCGATGAATGCCGAATGTTTCCTTATAAGGAAATATTAATATTACCATTAGAATTACTGTTCTCAATACTATCGCTGTTTTCACTCTTACAGAATTGTTCCGAGTAGTTTTTTTTTTCTTTGCTATTTTTCTTCTTCATTTTATTGAGAAAGCCATTGCCGTCATTCACTTTACTGTTTTACAAATGGCATTGTATGAATTTTGTTTCGGAAAAAGTTCCGGCCACTAAATATGGCTCATTGTTGTGTACTTGGTAGTATTTTAATCTACGCCAGCTGCCAACTATGTCAAAAGGAGAAACTGTTTGAGATTTCTTTCTTGGGGAATATTCAAACAACTGTATATCGATAAGGTAAACATAATTTAAGTAAATCTTTTGATAAAAAGCCAATTCCTTTCAACTACGTTTTGGTCGCATATAGACATATGGAAGAAAAGTTCACATAAATATTGCGATGAGAGGCGAATAACAGCAGGATATTTCCTAGAGTAATCACGCAACACGAATACATAATATATATATATATATATATATATATATATATATATATGCGGAGAGACCGTCAAGTAATAATTTTTATCTTAAATATTCACTATATAATGTTCGATTTCGGAATAATATTCATTACTGTATCAAGTGTAATGACAATCAAAGCGATTTTGTGTAAAAGTGTTTATATATATATATATATATATATATATATATATATATATATATATATATATATATACCGCGCCAGGAAATTTTTTCTCCCCGGAATCGATCCTCCAGATCTACAAATCAACAATTCGCCCTTGTATGGAGTATTGCTGTCATATATGGTCTGGAGCCCCTTCTGTTTGCCTCGGGGTTCTTCATAGGCTCCAGAGACGGATATGCAACATAATTGGCCCCGATCTAGCATCTCGTCTACAGTCACTTTCTCACAGACGCGCCGTCGCCTCTCTCTGTCTATTTTACAAATACTTTCATGGCAATTGCTCCGAGGAGCTGCATTCGTTGGTTCCCAGACTTCATGAGTTCAAGCGCCCTACGAGGCTGTCATCCCGCTCTCACCCTTTCACTGTCGAAACTCCTAAATGTAGCCGTCTCTTCTACACCAATATCTTCATGTCTCGCACCTCTCGCCTGTGGAACTCCCTTCCCTATTTCAGTTTCCCTGAGAGCTATAATCCCCAGCTGTTCAAATGTAATGTCAATCGACATCTCCAGTTGCCTTGATCTATCCACTGTCCTTCTCTTCATCCTTTCTTCTATCATTCCTATCTGCTCTTGCTCCAAATTTTTCTGTAACCCCTTGCGTCCTAGTGGCTTCTCGCCTTGCTTGGGGTGAAACGCTTAAAAAAAAACATATGTATATACAGACATATATATATATATATATATATATATATATATATATATATATATATATATATATATGAGAAAAATAACATGACAAATTTTCTTGAGCGTGACTTCAATCTAACGATCGGTAAACAATAATTTCATTGCTAAGAAAGTCATATTTACACATGTGTATCTACTAATTAAAATATTTTTCGTAAGAAATACTGTCCATACTGTCAATATATAAAAATATATTATATATATATATATATATGGATATCGGCTTATATTGAGGAATCGGAGAGCCGAGTTCGAATTCAGTCGAATCCATTATATTCACTTACGTGCTAATACCCTTGGGAAAGGTGTGAATCCTCTACTTCTCCCTCCAGCTATGGGTAAATAGAATGACAGACTAGGTTCTATAGCCTTGGATGGCAACTGGTCTAGGAAAAGAACAATTCTGAATTCAAAACCTTCGGAGGGTCGTTTGGGGACCTTGTGGCACTTAGTGCACCAGGTCTCTGTATTCGGCCCTTCAAAAAGTGTGGATGGTCCTGCACGAAACCTTCACCACTATAATCAATACTCAAGTGCTGTTGTCGGGCTGTCGGTTTCCTTGAAACTGATCTGCTTGACCCTCAACGGGGGAGGATATATATATATATGCGAAATGTATCAGCAAAATTGTCCAAGTCGTGTAACAGCAAAATTGTCCAAGTGTTAGTTTAAGCTTTCAACCGTTGTAATTTAGATATGATTAAAGACATTTAATTGGAATACTCCGAGTTTTATAAAATTATTGGGCTCTACTTTGAACAATAAGAATGTATTTAGCTCTAAGTTGAAAATAGAGATCCCTCTTGTTGCTGGGACCTCCTGATCCATTTTTCTTTTCTGTTGTTTGCTCTTTTTTTAAACTTATTCACCGTTCTCTTGGTTCTTGAATGGACTTTGAAGCTGGAAGCCAGTGTATGAATGTTGGTATCATTACTGAAGGCCTGAATGATCTTTTTCCTCTCACCATTGCTCAGTTGGGAAGACATAGTGGCCCTGACACGAAACGATTTTAACCTGTTCTCTTTCTAGCTGAATATCTCAAAGAGAAACCTGGAAAAAAGAAACTCAATTAGTTTAGTGTTTTTTTTTTTAGATATTAAACATTTTGCGGGATTGATAATTATCGCAGGCTGTTACACGATTTGAACAATTTTGCTGTTACACTCGGTATAGAAGTTCTCTTTTTGCTTCTGTTGTAAACCAACAAAACTTTGACAATGAAAACGTTCGTTTTGGAAAAAAAAATGTATCGTGTAAAAGATCGTGTTTGAAATAAAATATACAACTGCACAATTGATATTTTGATTGCAGGATAATGACGTTAGAGGCTGACGGATGCCTTCGTCGACTCTTATCACATTAGAAGTCAGCAGACATTGAACAGTCGCTTCTCTCGACAACGTTCATTCTTCAAAGCCCATAATACAAGAGACGGTTAGAAGCAATAATGGTACAAGCCCGGGTGAAGACGTGACCAGCATTTATATTGATCTTAACTACCTGATGGAATCAGGAAGACATTTATTGATATAATTGGTGACACGAAGCAACGTTCGATTTTATAAACGTCTCGAAGGAACAGACTTTTATTTATTGATTCAAAACTACCTACAAAATGGTTCTCGCTTTGTTTTTATGAGATTCAAGTTTCAAACTTAATATTAGGTTTTAACATGTACTGAACCTGTTTGTCGTTCATAGTTAATAGTACAGATACGGTAGAGGGTGGTCAAGAGTTGGCGAGAATACCCCCTTTTCTGTATTAGCGGGATTGCTGGAAAGTTCTCAGGACGACCCACTTCTTAAAATCTGATCAAATGAACAACATCAGAACCTTTGGCACGAAAGGTTTCATGTTCAGGTCAATAAATTTTCAGCATCATCGTATACTGCTGTAAACACACACACACACACACACACACGCACGCACACACACATGAAATCTCTTTCTCCCCTCCTCTCTCTCTCTCTAACGCACACACAGGCACAAACACGCATACAAACACACATACAAACACACACAGACACACAGTCACACACACACACGCAAATATATATATATATATATATATATAAATTAATCCTCCCAAACTCTACCATATCTCTTTAACTACTCCTTTTACACTCTCTGTTAAATTACAAAAACTTACACTAACCATCAATTTTAATTTCATTTTTCGTTTCATTTCATTTTGGAAAGTGCTATCTGATGATCCGGTGTCCTTTAAAAGGACTCTGGTGAAATAAATTATTATAATGGAACCTTAAAGGAGTCTGTTTTTCTTTTAAATATTAGCTCTGGATTTACATTGAGCTCTCAAGATTTCATCTTCCTTGGGATTACCCATACGGTTTACCAAGTTTTTCATAACTTAAATATATATATATATATATATATATATATATATATATATAATAATGACCACTCGTATTCGAGGATACCCACATACTAAGGCGGCTAGCAATCCCTACTGCAAATGTATGCCTACGTTACATGTATTTCTGTCGTGTGAATTGTGATTCTTATCTTCCATATATCGCCCGTGTTATGCTATACGGTGTATAAATCGTTATGTTACAGATCTATGTATATATCTTCATTTTACATGGTATTATCATTGTTATCTATATTGCGCATAGATTCCTGTGTTTCCTATGTCATCTACGGTACATATTTTATTTTTGTTGTGCATAGATTTATATGTTCTTTATGCCATCTACGTTACATACGTTATGCATAGATTGGTGTTGTTTCGATGGCATATACATGACATTCACTTACGCACAAATACTCTTGGAAAAGGTATGAGTCTCCCCCTTATGGATTAAATAGTAAGATTTGTGGCTGGGAAAGTGATTTATTCTCAGAAAATCGTAATGTAATATTCACTGGCAACAAAAAAGTATCGTTCGTACAGTCTAAAATAACGTTCGGCTTTAAATAACTTGCAAAGAGTAGATAAACTGTAAAAAATAATTCAATCAATCAATTCATATGTTAGCAACGTAACGCATACATTACCTTGTTACTTATATCATCTACGGTACCTATATTATCTGCTGTATTAAAAAAAATCCCTATGTTATCTATGCTACACATGTTATCTACGTTACTATGTTATAACTGTTTTGCATAGATCTTTTATATCTTTGCCCATGTTATGTACGTTAGTGTGTATAGGTTGTTATTTTTGTTGTCCATGTTTTCTACATTACTGTGCTATTTATGTCGTTCGTAAATCCCTACGTTATCTACGTTACTCATGTATGCTCTTGCGTTATATATGCTATGCAAAGATCACTATTATAGCTTTGATTTCAATCTTATCTACGTTACTATTTTATTTAGCTCCTGAATAGAGACATACGTTAAATATGTAAATGTAATTTACATTATTTTATCTATTATAAATATCTATCCTTATTTTATCTTTTTTGTCAATGGTATCAATGTGAACTGTGTACGCTTCGTAGATATCTGTGTGATCTTTGTTACGCATGTTATCTATGTTACGCATAGATCTTTATGTTATCTATGCTACCCATGTTATCTACCTTCGTGCTTTGATTCCTATGTTACCTATGACATCTATATTACTTATTTCTATTGTTTTTTTATTGATTGCCTCTGTTCTGTTACCTGTGTTATATTTATTACCTATGTATGCTACCTGTTATATATCCTCGTCTTCGTATTGATGGTAAACCCCGGGTGTGATAGGCTCCCCAAGCTGGTTTTCAATTCAATTTTTTTCAAAGGAGAAGGAAGAAAAGATGGTTTTATACCTTCACCAATTAGCATGTAAGTGAATATAATAAGCTCGGTTGAAATTCGAACTCGGCTCTCCAGTTCCTCAATCCTGGGCCGAGATCCATTACTCCACAGTGCTCCCTTATATAATAGTATTAGCAAAACGATTCTGATGAATTCTTACTCCTTTCTTTATTACTATTTTCTGACCGTCCGACAAAGAATTCATATATGTGTTGACGAAATACTGCCAACATTTAAAGGTTTATTGTTGTGATAGGATCCACCTAATTTGCATAATGGAGTACCGACCATATAAATATGGTTGGTACCGGGAAGAGAGGGAGGAATCAAGAGATTCAACCAGAGACTCTGCCCGACTGCGACTCAGTCAACACATTCTCCAGGAACGGTCTTCCCAAGAATATACAAAAGACTATATGTAAATATTGTGTACACTTTCTTGTTTCAATACATTTTGTTCTAAGTACATTTTGTGTTGCATTATTATTCCATGCATTAGTCATGTTTCAACATTTATAATAGCAGTTTTTCTCGACAAATATTATCTTGCCTTTTCCATAATGCTTAAGTAATCAAAAGCGCTCGATCCAAAAGCTGTTGTTGCTTTCTAACACGTGCAAACGAATGACAATCATAAATTGTAAGATCAATCATAAAGTCAGAATCTGTTGTGACTCAAGATGTTTCATTTCTTGAATTTGTCTGAGTCTCCATAATTTAGACGTGTAATTGCATCGTCAATCAAATGAACCAAGGGCTTATAAATAATGATATAAAATTGATCAGCAAAATATCGATTTTCAAAATCAATATAATATAGTCTCTCTTATAAAATTCTATGACTGTTGAACATGTACCTTCTTCCTTGCATTTTCTTTAATAACCACTTTCCAAAGGGAATCGATCAGAACTCTTTTATCAATATAAAATACTAATTAATAAAAATAAATCAATTAAAAAACTTATGAGATTCTTAATTTTTTTTAATCATTTGACCCCCAAGCAAGGCAATAAAGACGCAAGGGGTTTCTGGGTGTTAAAGAATACGAGGAAAATGATATTATGGAGGGAGAACAATAAACGGACGAGAATTAAGAAGACAGAAGAAATCAATTGACATTGCATTAAAATTTATTTTTAACAGTGATGTTCACCCTTTACAAGGCCCGGGAGCAACTCGAGGTGGAAGGTTACGTTAGGAGATCATTTGTGTGTTTATAGGTGAGTGAGATAACGATTAACCATAGCCTTGAATATGTTAAGATTTGTAGTGATTGGACAAACAACATGCTGGAAGTTGATTCCACAGGCCAGTGGTACGCGGGAAGAATCTCCTCTAGTGGAACTTACTTCTCACCGATGGAATACGGAGCGAATGCGGGTGGTTTGCTACTACATAAGTGGCATGGCGCGTTCTTGTCATGAAGGTTTGCCTTGGCGGGGCCAGGGAATGTAGTTCACCCGACTACTTTCCGTGGAAAGTAGTGGTCGAGTAGCGAGAGGCTTGCCACACGCGTGCTTGTGGGAGACAGGTTGACGGGTGTAGAAGAATTCGTCACGCCTGAGAGCATGGAGACGCTTTTGAACTATATCAAGGTTAGAGAGAGATCTTGGCAGCTCCTGCCAAAATATGAGAACAGTATTCTATTTTGGGCCTTATCTGGCTTTTGCAAAGTTAGTGTTATAGAGTAGTTCCACGGTGGAGGCTTGTATTTCACTAAGTCGGTCCTAAAAAGGTTCGACGTACAAAACGTTATTAACTTGATATAATAGTTAATGACGCAGCAATCTAGTTGTGGTGGTTGATACTTTAATGTCCGACATCGACTGACTGACCAACTCACCGAGTGACTGAATCGTTACTATTACTACTACTACTTATTATAGGTGGGAGAGTCTATTAACTATAGAATAGGTGTGTTCCAGTATAACAATTAGTGAATAGCAGGGGGAGCCAGATACTGACGGGAGCGGTACAGGGCGCCGACTATTTTAACTGCATCATTAGCAATATGTGGATTTTCCAGAATAATCATTTTTCTTTGTTATAATTTTGACTTCCGTCTTTTTTTTATATCGGATAAGATCGATTCTGTGGGTTTAGTCAATAGAAAAAAAATCTACCATTTTACCCATTCCAGGTTTTTGCTCGAGCCCCTGGGGTGCCTGGGAGAATGGATAAACTTCTTTTCGCCAAAGGAAATGCATAACATTCAAAAGATGACTTACACAATAATAATTCACCGTTGTATACACTGTAAACGCCGCTGTTGTTTGTGTTATCTAAGAACTGGCCATTTTGTCTACTGAAATAAATGATTTATTTTCGCATATAGAGACGTTCTTATTTTAGATTCTTCGGCTATTATCGAATTACAATAATAAACTTAAAAAAGAATCAGGAAGGAAATACATCCAGTGAAAAGACATCAATAAATGAAAGGTAATTCAACTTTTCCTTTGCGTAGTGGTTTCTGTTTGACTGTCCGGCTATACCTATATTTATATCTATACCCATCTATCTATATACAGTTATTAGATATTTTTGAGTCCTTTTGCTAAATATATCTATTAAAATCAATTGTCACTGTTATTTTCATTTTTGCGTAATACAGACGACAATTTATTCATTTCACACTATAAATATGTGGGTGCGCGCCCGTGTTTGTATGTGTGTCTTGAATAATAAAAAATGTTAAAAAGTTAAGTCTTGAACGATAAAAAATTAAAATGGGTTGCATATTAATATTTTTTGTTTGATTATTTAAATTAATAATGCCCAGCATCAGGAGAAAAAAAAGCTTTACTTCTTAGTAGCAGTGAACTACAGGAGTGAATAACTGAGTTTAAAGAAAGTGAAAACTGTAGTTTTCATTTGCTTTTTTTTAACGTTAATTTTGGTCAGTTCTTGTATTGGTTAAACGATTCCTTTCAAGGCTTTTTTTTTTCTTTTTTAGTAGAGGCTGGGAGATTCATGAGTCTCAGAATTCCATCCTTAGTCATTTTGACAGAATTATTGGTTCCTGGGAAGGAGATGTGTGTATTAAGTGTGTTATCTTTCAGGTTTTTGAGTGTGTTTGATGTGTGTATGTGCACATATATGCGTGAGTGTGTGTATGCGGGAGGCCTCAAAACCTCCTCAAGCATGTCTGAGTTGGAAAAATGTGGGTGGGGTTTGATCTCTAGGATAATATATTAATTCTAGTGTTGTATATATATATATATATATATATATATATATGTGTGTGTGTGTGTGTGTGTGTGTGTTAAAAAGAAGAGAGAAACCGAAAACGTTTTTGGTTGTAATGTGGATTTTTAAAAAATATTATGCTTTATTTTCCATGATTTTGCTACACGAGTTTCCAGTTTCGCGACCTACATCAGGCAAAGCGTAGAGATTTTCACATATTATATATATATATATATATATATATATATATATAAACTTCTGGATCATGAGGTGGCTTATGAGGTGACGCAAGAGCCACTCATGTAAGAGGGGTACTGAATGAGTTTGCTGTAGGAAATATAATGGGCGATTCGACTTGAACTTCCAACAGCAGTAATAGCTAAAATGGATAGCACATGCAAGTTTAAGAGAAAACAAAGATATAATCAAGATATTGACATTTCACACTAATTAAATAAAAGATTTGGAAGAACCCCTGTCCGAAATCAATACTGAAAAGAGCTATAACAGATACTGGTCAGTACTTAGATGAGTGACTGGCGGGAATCAGGTGCTGTAAGAATGGATGTGCGGGTGGATGGTTCGAAATTCTTAATCGGGTAGCGAAATTCCAATTCGCATTTGTTTCGTTATATTCACTTAACCAAATAACCTTGGGAAAGGTATGAATCCACCTCTTCTTCTCTTCCCCCCAGCTATGGATTAATTAGTAAGTCTTGTATCACTAAACTATTATTATCTCAAAATAAAAAGTAATATGTATCTTAACTCGTCCAAATTTTTTCGATGTATCATTGTCATTAGTATTACATTTTTTTACACGTCTTCCTTTCATTTTATTTCTATTGACTACTAAATAGTACTAAAAGGCTAAAAGTAAGAACTAGACGAGATATTCCGAGACATGGGCAGTGGAACGTGAACAGTCTACCGGGTACATTAAATAAAAGGTTTCACTTCTGAATTATCTGTCAGTTATTCGGCCAAAATGTTGTGATAGCAACAACAAAGATGAGGATAATAGTCGCAATGTACATAGCGTAAATAGAATATTTCTCTACACAATTAACTCTATTGTCCAATGTAACAAAAATTATTTTTTAATCGTGTAAAGTAAAAATGTCCAGGGAAAGTTAACCTGAAACACCAGACATGAAAAAATAAAACAATGTATAAGCAACTTAACTAACACAACATTTTATCTAACAAGTTAATATTTAATTAGTAATGAGGTATCTAATTATTATGGTAACATGAGTCATGTCTGCTTCTTAGTTTCAGGTAATGTTTCCTATTAAGATAACAAGAGCATAATTTACGTATTACGTTGCGAGTATCATGCATTATAGTTGAATGCGATTTCACAATGCGTTTTGCATCATTGAATAGATTGATTGACTTCCACGAAGATATATGAGATGCTACACACACACACACACACATATATATATATATATATATATATATATATATATATATATATATATGTGTGTGTGTGTGTGTGCGCGTGTGTGCGTAGGCTTTTTTGTGAAAGCATATGCATGTTTGCCATGTTCACTTAACGTGTTAGTTAATTTCTATTATCTGTTTTTAGTTTGTAATTATTTTTTATGAAGTGGCCATTATGTTTACTTTCAAAGAAAACACGTGAAAACATTATTCCATTAAATGCCATTGAATTTTTGACGGTATTAGAAAAGAAAGCTTTTAAGAGCGGTAAAAATTCTCCCTTTTTTAAAGTGGTTTTAATTACCATCAATCCCATGTTAGTAAAGCTGGGTTATTTTTCCCCTTTGATAAAACATGCATACTATTATTTCTCTCTCTCTCTCTCTCTCTCTCTCTCTCTCTCTCTCTCTTTTAAGGATATGCACGATCATTGTTCTCTACAGCTTCCTTTCTTTCATTCTTTTTCTGCAGGACGTGGCTGATCAGGGCTCTCCACAGCTTCCTTTCTTTAGTTCCTTTTAGCAGTATTTGTTCCTTTATTTACGTTATGTCGTTGTGGTACTTCGTCCCTGTACCTCTCTCGGTTTTTTTTTCTCTGCTTGTTCAGGATGAGAACTCAAAAGCACTCCACAGCGTCCTTTCTTTCGTTCCTTTCTGTAATATTTGCTCCTTTATTTAAGTTCTTGTCTTTGTAGTACTTCTTCCTTCATCTCTTTCTCTCTCTCTCTCTTTCTCTCTTTCTATCTTTCTCTGTTTCTACAGGACGTGCCTGATTAGGACTCTCCACAGCTTCCTTTATTTTGTTTCTTTTAGCTGTATTTACTCATTTATTTGCGTTCTTTTATTTGTGGTACTTCTTCATCATCTCTCTCGCTTTTCTCTGTGCAGAACGCGTACGATCACTACTCTCCACAGCTTCATTTCATTCATTCTATCTGCAGTATTTTCTCATTTATTTACTTCTTCGCCCACCCATTTGCTCAAACTTGTCATGTCGCTTACTAGATTATTTCCTCTGTTTGCTTTTGTTTTTTTGTTTTTTTTGGGGTGGGGGTGCGTATACGATACGTCCTGGGAGTGTTAAATTCGCCAAGTCTTCTTTCTTTACTATGTGTCTCCATAATTCCGTTTCTTTCTGAGTGGAAGTAATAGTCTCATTGTGTTGTGAGAGAGAATATTTTCCTACAAGTTTGGACTCGGACGTCGAAAGAAAGACGCTAAAATATTCCTACATCAAGAGGAGTAGCAGGAGGAGCAGTAGCTTTTGATTCACGGCTAAACATTGTCTTCCCTATAAACTTGTTGTTAAACCAATTCCGGTTTTCTACTGTTGTTTTGGATAACGACACATTGTAATTCCTGTTCTCTTTCTGTTTATGATATTTTTAATTTTCGTCAGTTTTTTTTCGTTTTGCTTTTCATTTATAATAAAATTCCCCTGTCATATGTAAGAGAGAAGTTAATATGCATCAATTCAGCATGTCTATTCCTTTCTTTCAGAATTTATTATTTTCCTATATGTCTTTTGATTTCTGTGTCATAATTTCCGTCATCTTTTACTATACCACTCAGATCGTTGAATTTCTGTGCATAGTTGACCTTTGACATCCCCAATGTGTAAATCACGCCTCAGGTGTCCCTTTTTACTTACAACCATAATTTCATCTTGTTGATGTTTAGTCATTTCCCGATTTCAACTAAACTTCTCCACTGTTTTAAGTTTTTCTTTCTTAATCTGTTATAACAAATAATTTTATCTAATCCTCCGATAATCATCTCGCTGTCACTTGAAAGTATTTTCTTAATCCGTGAGGAAATTGACTAGCATTCACTGCCATATTGGGGATTTACACATTCACTCTTTGGTTTGTTTGTTGGGACATCCTTGCTCAGTTTCAGGAAGGCTTCTTTCGATATGCACTATCGGCTGCTACATTACTACTGTTCTAGTGGAACACACCTATTCTATAGTTAATAGACTCTCCCACCTATAATAAGTAGGAGTAGTAAGAGTAACAAGTCAGTCGCTGGGTAGCTCAGTGAGTCGACTGGCTGATCGGTTGAACTCTCTGCCTTCGGGTGGGGAGGAACCCGAAAGAGGCTACGCCGAAGGGCGGATTCTCTTTCGGGGAGATAAACTGACCCTGAACCCGTTTATACGGGTTCAATGGGCATATTTTTGGTCGGGCCCACGGGCTCGGAGATCCCACATTAAACCTGTCTTGTGCCACATGATGCCCTCGTGGGGGGGGGGTGACTAAATATAGTCGCTGGGTTTCTCAGTGGTTCGGTCAGTCAGTCGATGCCGGACGACCGTTAGTCGGATACTAAAGTATCAGCCACCACAACTAGATTTCTCTGCGTCATTACCTATTATATCAAGTTCCTAACGTTTTGTACGTCGAACCTATTTTAGGACCGACTTAGTACAAATACAAGCCTCCACTGTGAAATCACTCCACAACAACTATACAGACATATTTATTCACCCGCTAGATTTTGAGGACTATGTCTTTTGCTGACAACCACGCATTCTGTTTTCTTACAGTTAATTGTTAGTCCTTTTCTTCTTGCTTATCTAATATTATTTCGTCTTTCTTTCCAAACGTAACATAATTTTCGTTTTATCTGCAAAGCCTATGTTTTTTTTTTAAGATTACGTCCTCCAATAATTAATCCTAGTAGGTCTTCTTAGTAACATTTAGTGATACAAGTTAAAACTGTCAGAACCTAATGAAGAAAATGTTTTAAAGGTGTTGAGCTTAGTCAAAAACAAAGCCGCAGTTGTACGGCCGTCTATGAGACTCGAACCCAGTACACGGTGGCTAGGGTCAACTAGACATAATTGTGTCTAGTATTGTGTTATTGTACTTTCTTGAAAAGGGATGTCGATTTTGAAAAATCATTCGAACCAGATAATTAACACTTGGTCCCTTCGTCACAAGAAAATCTTTTGGGCAAATTGCAAAGACCTAATAAAGCACTTGCGCTGACTAAAGTAATGCAACTGAATAGGGGATGTCACTTATTCCTAATCTTCCTTTGTAAACCACTCTTCTTCCATTGCTTTTTTTTGGTTTTTTTTTTTTTTTTTTTTTTTTTGTTGTTTTTCGTCCTTCCTAACGAACAAGTTTGAGTCGATGTCGTGGGATGAT
Source organism: Acanthosepion pharaonis (assembly GCA_903632075.3). Lineage (NCBI taxonomy): Eukaryota > Metazoa > Mollusca > Cephalopoda > Sepiida > Sepiidae > Acanthosepion > Acanthosepion pharaonis. The sequence goes on along the minus strand of CAHIKZ030004155.1, from coordinate 4,171,772 downwards.
GGTACCGACGAGCAGATATCATATCTGCAAAACTCCATGTGAATAAGAGATGCTGATCATTTACTTTTTATTTGTTGCTATATATATATATATATATATATATATATATATATATATATATAGAGAGAGAGAGAGAGAGAGAGAGAGATAGATAGATAGATAGATAGATAGATAGATAGATAAAACAGACTGAGAAAGATAGGTAACTATGAACAGAGATAGATAGATAGATAGATAGATAGATAGATAGATAGATAGAAACAGGCTGAGAAAGATAGGTAACTATGAACATAGATAGATAGATAGATAGATAGATAGAAACAGACTGAGAAAGATAGGTAACTATGAACATAGATAGATAGATAGATAGATAGATAGATAGATAGATACAAACTGCGAAAGATAGGTAACTATGAAGATAGATAGATAGATAGATAGATAGATAGAAACGGACTGAGAAAGATAGGTAACTATGAACATAGATAGATAGATAGATAGATAGATAGATAGATAGATAGAAACTGAGAAAGATAGGTAACTATGAACAGAGATAGATAGATAGATAGATAGATAGATAGATAGATAGATAGATAGATAGATAGATACAAACTGCGAAAGATAGGTAACTATGAAGATAGATAGATAGATAGATAGATAGAAACAGACTGAGAAAGATAGGTAACTATGAACATAGATAGATAGATAGATAGATAGAAACAGACTGAGAAAGATAGGTAACTATGAACATAGATAGATAGATAGATAGATAGATAGATAGATAGATAGATAGATAGAAACAGACTGAGAAAGATAGGTAACTATGAACATAGATAGATAGATAGATAGATAGAAAGAAACAGGCTGAGAAAGATAGGTAACTATGAACAGAGATAGATAGATAGATAGATGTGTGTGTGTAGCTGTTTATCATTTATCTTCCCTGCTTAAGCATCACTTTTTACTTTTTTTGCACATAATTCATTTCTTTAAAGTCGAACAGATTGCAAATGCAATCTGACTGCATTATTTTTCTTGAGGTTTTAAAGAAATTCTGCCTCAATCCATTCTAAATTTAGATAATCATCTTGTTCGTTTTGATATTCAGTATTTGCCTTTTCTTCTTCACTCCCCCCTCATTGGCATCTACTTTTCTTCCTAATCTCCCTCAGTCTCTTTTCTTTTTACTTCTATCTCAGTTACTTCTTTCTTTTCCATTTCTTTCTTTCATTACGTGTTTCTTTGTGTCTGTCACTATTTCGCAATTTCAAGATTTCTCACTTTCTTTCTTTTTCGCCAAGTTCTTCTTTATAGATTATTTCTTACTGTCTTCCTCTTCCTCCGTTTTCTGCTTTGTCTCTTTTTCATTTTTCCTCTTTCTTTCTTTCCCTCTTTCTTTCACACTGTCTTCTTCTCTTTTTTCTTTGTGTCTTTAACCATCTCTCAGTTTCGGGTTTTTTTTTTGTTGTTGTTGTTTTTTGGTTGTTGTTTTTTTTTTCTCATTTTCCTTTTGCCATGTTTCTTTGCGTTTTTTTTTCTTTTTCCCTTTCTTTCTTTCTTTTCTTCTTTTTCTCTATCTTCTTTGTACTTTTCAGAATTTCTCATTTTCTGATTTTTCTTTCTTTTTCATTTTATCCTTTTCCTTGCCTCCTTTCTTTCTGTCTTTCTTTCTTTATTTATTTTAGCTTGATTCTTTTTTCTTTCTTTCTTTCATTCTTTTTCTCTATCTTCGTATCTTTCACACTTTCTCATTTTCATTTTTTCTTTCTTTTTTTTCTTCTTTCTTTATTTCTTTATTTCTTTGACACTGTCTTCTTTCCTTTTCTTTTTTCTATGTTTCACTATTTCTCAGATTCGTGTTTTTCATTTTTTTTCTTTCTTTCTTTCTTTTTTTTTCGTTTTCATTTTCTCCCTTTATTACTTTTTTACTTTTCTTTCTTTCTTTCTTTCTTTCTTTTCATTCATTTTTCTTTCTTTCTTCCATTTTCACTTCCGTTTCCTCTTCCTCTCTCCTCTTCATTGTAGCCTTCTTTCAAATTCTATTTCCCTCCCCCCCTCTCTCTCTCTCTCTCTCTCACTCTTTAAGATTTTCTTTGTCTTTCTTTCTCTTCTTCTCTTTACCCTTCACCATTTTCACTTTTTCAGCATTTCCTTCTTTGTTTCTCTCTCACACTTTTCCTTTCTCTTTTAGGTTATCTACTCATCTGTTTTTCTGTGTATCTTTCGCCATTCTCAAAAATGATATTCTTCCATTTGCGCTTTCGCTCTCTCTCTCTCTCTCTTTTCTCTCTCTCTCTCTCTCTCTTCTCGTTTTCTGTCTTCCTTTTACACACACTTTCTTTCTCTCTCTCTTCTATGTATCGTTCTCATTTTTATCTTTTCTCGTCGTGACCATCTCTCACCCCTCTTTCTTTCACTCTCTCTGTTCTTCTCTGTATTTTTTACTGCTTCTTCTCCTTTCTCATTATCTCTTTCTCTCCCTTTCACTCCTGAACGATCTCTTTTTCCCTCCTCTACGCTTACTCTTGTCGTAGTCAGCCTGTTACTCTTTATAAATAGAAACAAAAAGCTATATTTTTTTCGCAATATTCATTTTTTTTTCTATAATGCCCACTTCTTTACAGGAAATATTTTTTTCAATTTTTATTCTTTTTCTGTTTTTCATTTTTCTTTTATTTTTTGCAGTTTTCCATTTCGTATGGGGGTGGAATCTCATTGATATTTTATGGTCTGAAATAGGAGGGACCCTTTTTTATCATGTCTCCTGTCAGAATGAAAAAAAATGCATCAAGCTCAGAGCTGTCGCCCTCTCTCTCTCTCTCTCTCTCTCTCTCTCTCTCTCTTCTCTCTCTTTTTTCTCTTGGATGATGGCTGTTCCTTCCAAGGTGACACTTGACGTCACTGTATTTGGGTTTAATAATTGGATAGCAGGAAGGTCAGAGAAGGGCAACGGAAATCATTTGTTGAACGGTTTCGTTTCTACTGACGCTGCTACTGCCGCTATTAAATCTCATGTCACGACGCCATTGAGCCTTAAAGATCCACCTTGTCCATCCAACTCTCACGGTCTTGACAGAGCGACGGAACACCCTCCTGTGCCAGATTAATCTGCTAGCGGTCCTGGAGGACAACGTCCCTCTAACGGACCCGTGGTCTGCCGCGAGGTCATCTCCAGTCTGTAGATGGCTGTTCAAACTGATAGATGATTCTATTGGAGTGATCAACAGGTCGTCACAGAACGTGACCGAGCCAGCGAACACGATGCTCAGTTGGCTGGCCCTGCAGCGGAGCTCCTCATTGGACTCAAGATAGAATCAGTGTGAATCCTTTTATTGTGACGATACTCACCAGAGATTTTAAATTCCGATAAGCCACTATCTAGATTCGGAAAACGAAATTTATCTATTCCATTTATTATTTGTGCCATAACACTGAAAGCAATTTTACAAAAAATTCTTCCGACTGCTAGTTAAATTGTAAATTTTCATTTTTAAAATTAAAATGTATTTTTTTCATTTAATAAGCAGACGCTTATAAATCCATATGATGTTATTATTGCGGGTATTTCTTTCATTCTAATTTCAATTACTTTTTATTGCAGTTTCTTCATGCTAGAGTCGTTATTAAGCAATAAGCATTTTTCTATGTGCCTTGTCCCTTCTGGACGGATGCGGTCATGGATCTCCACAGCTTCCTACCATAAAAACTTGTTAGGTAATTAGTCCATTGCCTTTGCCAGTCCCATTTTATTATGACATTTCCTGTGAGTGTCAAATTCTCTATGTTCTCCTTCCCCACAATGTGTTCAAGAAATTTCAATTGTTTTTTTCTAATTTTGAGTATAAGTGTCATTAGGATTTTCCTCAAGTCTTTATTTCTTACCGACTCATTTCATTGTATTCTCATCATCCTTCTGTAGTACTACATTTCTGTTGCCTCGAGTTTTCTCTGCATCGGTGAGGAGATTACCAAGTATTCACGGCCATTGCAAGAGAATTGATATCACATAGTAAGCAATGCGAATCTGAAATACAGAATTAGACTTCTGTGAGAAGCTACGATTTTCCTGTAAGAAACTTGTCATAAGGAGGCAGCTGTCATGTCAGTTAGGTCACGGTGACCTCCGTCAGCAGTCAGTCAGATTTAATAATATTTTTCTTCTTTTATGTGACATATCCATCATGATAATACCTTCAAAACGAAAGTGCTATATTTTACCTATCATAGAAAACCACGGAGAGTGACTCATTGCATATTTTTGGTCTCACGTTTTCTTCTGACATGAAGTTGACTGATTATATCGAATCAGTAGCTAGGTCTACTTCTAGAAAAGTTTGTTCATTGTGTCGTTCCAAACAATCCATCTTTCACATTTATAAATCTACTAATGTATTGAGTATTCTTTTCTTATGCTTTCCTTGCAAAAATGGTTCTCTATGATGATTAAAACACGGCAGTTTAATCCTGAAGGGAAATGACACACTCATTAGAAATTAATCTCTTCCAACATTGTTCCCTATTTAGAGACCTTGTTGTGCCACAGTTCATATAGAATGTAACTGTATATTATTTCATGTTTTCATATACATTAGTTGAGTAGTTACAGACATCGCTTTATTAATTGATTCTTCGAGGTAGCATGATCTGTACTCTGAGAATCCATGATGCTTTCAAATGTTTCACCTATCCGCCAATTCATAGTAGCCTTCACATCACCCCATCATTCCTCGATTGTAGTTAGAAAATTGGCTTTGCAGTTTGTTTTTTTTTAATTTGATGTTCATTTTTTTTTTAATTTGACGGTAAAAATAATGTGCTCTCTTTTAATCATCTGAGAAAGCACGGTTTGGCTTCCATCACTATGGCTGAAGTTAACCTCCGGAAGAGTGACTCTTTGCGCATACTCGGGCTAACGTTTTCCACTGAAATAAAGTAGAACGATTATATTGAATCAATTGATAAGTCTGCTACTAGAAAAGTTGGTTCACTGTGTCGTAATAGACAATTATTCAAGTCAGAATCCATCTAACATATTTATAAGCCTACCATTTATTCATGCATTGAATATTGCAGTCACAGCTGGTTTGATGCATCTGCTATGTATTTATGGATTCTTAAGAAGAATCTGCAATGTTAATGTTCCTGTCCTGACATCTCGGCTTCAGATATTTTCCCAGCGCCGTAATGTAGCTTCCCTGAGCCTTTTCTATAAATATTTTCATGGTAATTGTTCTGATGAACTGTTCCCTATGGTACCTAGACTTTATGAATTTAATCCCAGTACCAGACTGGCGGTAAGGTCTCATCATTTTTTAGTTGAAATGGCTAGATTTAACCGTAAGTTCTGTGCAAAGTTTTCTTCATTCGCACTTCCCGCTTTTAGAACTCTCTTCTGTCGAAGCATTGACTAATTCTGCCATATCTGGCCTGGTGCTTCTCCTATGTATTTAGTGATTCTTGATAAAATCCAGAGAAGAATCTGCAATGTTATTGGTCTCGACCTGACATCTCGGCTTCAGACACTTTCCCACCGCCTTAACGTGGCTTCCCTGTGCTTTTTCTATAAATACCTTTATGGTAATTGTTCTGATGAACTGTTCTTTATGGTACCTAGACTTTATGAATTTAATCTCAGTACTTGACTGGCGGTTAGGTCTCATCATTTTTCAGATGAAATAGCTAGATTTAACCGTTAGTTCTATGCTAAGAGTTTCTTCTCTCGCACTCTTGCGGAACTCTCTTCAGGCTTTTTGTTTTCCAGCCACATTTGAACTTCAAAGATTTAAAAGCAATGTCATTTTTTATCTTCTGTTTCCTAAATCCTTGTTCTTTTATTGCTCTCTCTCTCTCTCTCTCTCTCTCTCTCTCTCTCTCTCTCTCTCTCATTAATAGTATATATTCTTTTTCTCATGTCCCTTTACATTGAGTAATCCCATGCGTTACTCTTTTAGTTTCTTGGGATGAAATAATTTAAAAAGGGGGTTAGTCAGAAATGTACATTTGAGATTTCTGGGATACGTAACGAGGAAGGAAGACTTGAAGAAAAACACTCACAGAACACACTGAAGACAAGAGGCTCAGAAGGAAACGCAAATACCCTACATAACGAATTTTAAAAAAATGATAGACAGAGCAGGGGCGTGAGGGGTGGTAAAGGAGGGAGAAATGTTTCTTAGAGCTACTACAAACAAGAAGCTGTGGAGAGCCATGATCAGCCAAGTCTTGAAGTGAAATCTTGAAACGACAGATATATGATTCTACATAAAGTTGTTCAGAATACCATGGTCGGAACATGAGATCCATAAGGAAGTCTTAAGAAAATCGGGTATAAACAAGACATTTACAATCAGAAAGATAGATTTAAAATTTCTGGGATGCGTGATGAGGAAGGAAGGCTTAAAAAACAACACTCACAGGACACACTGAAGACTAGTGGAGCAGAAGGAAACACAAATACAATACCTAACAAATTTAAATAAATGAATGTCAGAGCAGGGACTAGAGGCATGTTAAGAGGAAAAAAAAGGTTACAAAAGAAGATGTGGAGAGCCATGGTCACCCAAGTTTTAAAGTGACATGAATCAATATAAAAAGTTAACAGAAAACTAACCCTGACAAGAGCCGTTGAGTTTATTTGTAAAAGTTTTCTCGGACATTGACATTACGCCAATTATTAGATTTTTATCCAAACTTTCCGCTTTCGACTAGAAAAGAATTTTATTCATTTTTTTTCTTGCTCATTACTCAAATGTAACCCATATTTCCCTTTCTACGATCTTTATTCTTTAAGATATTGATTGGACGATGTTCATCTGTGGGCGAACATATCACTGTTTCTGTCTGTAGGCAAAACAATAGCTGTTTTTGTCTCTCATTACAACTCTTAATGGCGATACATCGTCTAGCATTGATTACTCTCCACGTATCGAAAAGTGGAAAAATTCCACATTAAAGACAATATTAATGAGATAGGCTTGAACCCCAACCTTCCTAGATATTTTAAGCAATACTTCAACAGAGCCATAGTGAAGCAACCAAATAATGCCTGAAGAATACCGGAGATGTACAGGAATCGAGAATCATGAAGCATCGCCCAGAACTAACACAAAGACAAAAAGAAAACGCAAACAGTGCACTTAAAGATTTACAAATATCAGAATTCTAAAGGTTAGTGATTGCTAAATGTCGTTCTATAAAAGATCAATATGATCGATTTTTCTCTTTTTATTTTCACTCGAATGATTACGTCACATGTAGATTTTGCTTGGGGAAATCTCAAAATGAAGCCATTTTCGGTGAGATTCTCTGATATTGCATATCTGTATGGTGGATACTGCATGTATTAGATTATATGACATATCATGCCACATATCATCTGATATGATACGATACGAAGTAGAACCCAAAGTTTTGAGCATTATTGAGTACTACTATACTTATATATGATTTTAGAAATTTCGTGTTCGGGTGACATTTAAAAAAAATAAACTGAATTAAATTTTTCTTCGTTATTTTTTAACAAAAGTTCAACGAATTGATACAGGAAATCAATTATTTTACAAAAAAGCGTAACCCTAATATATGTAAAGGGTGTATCAAAAATACATTTACAAACCTTGGGGCGGGTCCTACACACCAAAAAAAAAAAAGGACAAAAGTCCTTATATGTCTACAAACCCTTCGTTTTTGAGTTATTAAGTTTGAAGAGGCATGGTGGAGTAATGGATAGTGGCTCAGGTTGAGGAATCGGAGAGCCGAGTTCGAATTCCAGTCAGATCCATTACATTCACTTACGTGCTAATAACCTTGGGAAAGGTATTAATCCTCTTCTTCTTTCCGCAGCTGTGGGTAAGTAGCAGAACAGACCGGGTTCTATAGCCTTGAATGTCAACTGGTCTACCACAGAAAGAAATATCAACCTACTACAGGAAAAAATATCTGCCTCGTCAGTCATATATCAAAAGATACATGATCGCCTAAGCGTGTATCACGCATGATATATGACTGAAGTTTAAAGAACATTTGAGGTATATAGCGCTGCGTTGCCACGTAGACGAAGGTTACATTTGCCATTCGTGTACGTTTGTGGCTAGTCTGACTTCAACGTAGTAGTGAGTATGGTAATGGACGCGAGGCTGCACGGCTGTATCAAATGTGTTTCCAGACGAAGTCAGTCGAACCATCCAACCTTTGCTAGTGTTTATCAAAAACCTGATATATGTGTGTATGTGTATCTGTGCATGCGTGTGAAGTACACACTTATACGAGGTTGTGCTGAAAAGTTTTCGTTTTAATCCAACAAAACCTTAGAATCTATTGGGGAATTCTCTCTTGTTTGGACCCTGAACTTTTCAATCTCCACTTACATATACCGGGTGTAGCAGAAAAACTGATCAAATCGTGTAACAGCCTAATTATCCATCCCACAAAATGTTTAATATCTAATAAAACACTAAACTAATCAAACAATTATTTGTTTAAGGACATGTCTTGAGTCCCATCTTTTTTTAAAGCCATTTTACGAAAGATGGAGAAAATCATGAAGAAGAAAGCGGACTTACACTCGCTGCCACGTATGTTGGGGCATTTATTATGGCATGGCAATAAATCCGGATAACCTTATTTCCTTCAATTTCTTTTTAGAATAGTCAATGGGACTTATACTAAGTTAAAACTTAAAACTTAATGTTGCGAAAGGGTAAATGCAAGTGTCAGCCAGGACTCTTTGCAAATTACCTCCTCCTTTCATCGTTACCTCTGTTTTTGCTGTTGTTGTATGTGTTATATCTAATAGGAGTAGGTAGGCTTTCCTACCACCCGGTCCACACTCCTCCCCCTTCTCTTGGACATGAGTAGAGGCTTACGCCTTGTTTCTTGTTTAGGAAGGGGTTTCCGGTCTCTCTCTCTCTCTCTCTCTCTCTCTCTCACTGGCCTCTGTATCTCCAGTTGCCTTGATCTATCCACTACTCTTCTCCTCATCCTTTCTTCTATCACTCCTATCTGACCTTGCTCCAAATTTTCTGTAACCCCTTGCGTCCTAGAGGCTTTCCGCCTTGCTTGGGGTGAAACGCTTAAAAAAAAAAATTATGGTTTTAATTATTCATCCGGTCTTTCTCTGTTTTTGTCTGTCTGTACAATGGCATTATCATCTATTTGCGTATAGCGTGCATCTGGAGATCATGATAACTCGTTTGATTAATAAGTGAAAACAGTCGGGATTATTTTAGATTGGATAAGACTTCCTAGAAAATAATATTTTATATTTTTGTCTTAAACTCTGGAAATAGGAAATTGATTATATTTTTAAAAACGATACTAAAATCCTCTTTTCTAATGATTTGAGTTAGCGTCACGAACAGAGAAAAGGTATTTCGTCAAATACATGTTTTTCCCTCAAATTTCATTTTACCAACCAGCAGATAAAAAAAAAGTCAGTTTATCAACATTTGGCATAGTGTTTAATCAATCATCCTTCTCAAAATCATTACAAATTAAAGATTAAGATCAAATATTTAAGAAAAATAATTAAAAGGAACTTTTGATTATATAGAAATGATTAAACAACAGACTTTTAAAAAATCAGCAGGGTGGCGGCTCGGATTGAGGAATCGGAGAACCGAGTTCGAATTCCAGTTGAATCCATTACATTCACTTACGTGTTAATACCTTTGAGAAAGGTACGAATCCTCTTCTTCTCTCCCCAGCTATGGGTAAATAGTAGGAGAGACTGGCTTCTATAACCTTGAATAGCAACTGAACTACGGCAGAAAGAAATGGCAACCTACTGCGGGAAAAATCTGCCCCGTCAGTGATGTATCGAAAGATACATGATCGTCTAAGCGTATATCACATAACTGACTGACCGGTACGATGACGTTTCAACACTCTCTATATATATATATATATATATATATATATATATATATATATATATATATATATATATATATATTCGGATATATGTCGACTTCATGTATAGTGAAAACCCAGATTTCTTTGTAAAGATCCCTGTGTATACTGCAACCGGTCACCAAAATATGCAGAAATTTTAAACTCTTCACAAAAATTATCTGTGGAAAGTGTGATCTCTTATTTTGTACGTACATAAAACTCGCACTGTACTCGAGTACATATGTACACATATATATATATATATATATATAGATAGATAGATAGATAGATAGATAGTTAAACCTAGAGAGCCAGGTTTAACTAGGTCTGCTCTACTCACTGTATTGAGCACTTTATTTAGTTATTTTGCCTACTCGGGTTTTTTTTCTTTGGCCATTGGACTTGCATGCTAGACGATTATTTTCTGCTGACGTACATGTTCTTTACTCTTTCTTTTTTTATACTTTTTTCCCCTTTGGTGTTGGTTTGATTATTTACAAATCAAGATACCGCAGTTTTTCCGAACGAGTATAGTTTCTTATATGATTTCTATTAATATATATATATATATATATATATATATATATATATATATCAGTATATATATATTCTGTAGATAGATAGATAGATAGATAGATAGTATTTATTCATATATCATCACTCCAAACATCTATTTTGTTTCAACATTTCTGATGACTTGTCAAGTGATGGTGTTGATATATATATAGATATATATAAGTGTGTTAAAGATCGAATGCCGATCAAATATGGATTGGAAGTTGACAAGATGATAATATAAAGAACAAATAGGAAATACATATCAATCTAACATGTTTCTCTTTTATTATAGCTTCGTCAGGGATTGGGAGATAACAGACAAAATGACAAATGTTCTGTCTTTTTTTCCTGTTTTCTTACAGTCTCCGATGAAACTTTAATAAAATATCCAATATATTAGATTGATATGTTTTCTATTTGTTCTTCATTTTCTCATATATATATATATATATATATATATATATATATATATATATATATATATATATATATATGGTGCTTGTAGCCAACAAGCCGTCATTCAAACAAATTTATTAAATGCTAGGGACAACCTTTGCCTATTCAACTTTTTATTATATCTTTCCTATTTCCGAATGAGGTGTTATATATCGGGATTGAAGTTATGAATAAATTGGCCTGTGTTCATATTTCTTTCTTGTGATATTCAAGTACGTTCGAATATCACAGTCATTGTAAAGAACAGGGTTAATCTGTATTGTAAGCAAGATTTATTTGACTAAATCCTGATAAGTGTGGGTGTGTGGAGAGAGAGAGAGAGAATGAGATGGAGAGAATAAAAGAGAATGACAAATGATAAAGCTATGGGGGCATATAATATTCTAGATATTTACTTGAAGAGAAGACGACATGCCAAGATAGATAATTTAGCCTTATTGTAAAAGGTTGTCTGCATATTTATTAATGCGAAATCCCATCTTACCCTCTTCGCTCTCTCTTCGCAAGAAATATCTTTTTTTTCCTGTTGAGCAAATCTTCCGAGCGCCCAGACCAATCAAGTGCAAATTCTTTTGTAGACATTTCTTTTCTGATCATTCAATTATATTTCCACTAAGTTGACTTGCTAAAGAAGCGTCTGATTTTTGATAAACAAACTGATGCGATAAGCATGTATTTCCATATATTTCCATATGTTAACAAAGAAAATGGTTAATAATTATATTGTTAGCTAAGATAAATTTTACAAGAATTCCGTCTGAAGTGTAGTATTATGTCTTGTATGAATAGGATTTGCATTCGATTTCATATCAGCCTGCCAAGGAAGCCATGTGCAGGGTTGACATGGGGTTACTCCTGAGAGCCGAAAAAAAAAAGAAGGACGTGACCTCACTCGTGCATCCGACTTTGCAAGCGTAGGAAAGAAATATAATAATTTTTTGGCAATGATGTTCACCTTGTATAAGACTCAAGAGCCACACGAGTTAGGGTGTTACAAAATAATAAGTAGAGATTATGTCGTTGTCAGCACCCGCTCGCATCCGAGTATCTGGATCGTCATCCTTATTCACTTTCTCCCATTTGGTGGTGGTGACGGAGATGGCTATGAAGGCTCTGCCTACTCGTGAAGAGTCGTGAACAGAAGTTACAGAGGAGAGTGGATGGTAGACGCGGAAGGGCGTGTCGGGCCCTCCTGACATCACATTCTCTTTATGTTGACCATTTGACTCGAAAGCCTCGGCCCCTTCTCGGATGGTCCTACCCCAGAAGACCGATTTGCAGCAACGGCTTTGCCGGGTTTAGGGCCGATGTTGGCCTGTGTCAAGGATGTTTTCAACTGAGCCTTGAAGCTATCCTTTTGGGCCTCCACTTAGATTATGATAATATGGATAGGTTTGGAAAGATAGTTGACCACGGACGTAAACTGACCAAGAGTGTAGTGATTGTGAACGCATCCTCTTAGAAGTCAGTACCACAAAGCAGCAGTTCGTGTGAAGAGTGGAACTTACATTTCGTCAAATGGTATACGAAGGGAATGAGGGTGGTTCGCTATAAGATGCGTGGAGTGGTTATATAAACACAAGCTCCAGAGAGAATATGGACAGTCACCAGTTAAATTAATTGTAAAGCTGTAGCCTGTGTCTGTCTGTTTGTTATCGAAATCCTCCTAGTGTTTTGGATATAGACCCCCATAACCGTATTTATTTTGAAACTACATTACCTAGGGTACTTGGATAAGTATATTTCATTTTGATCAAAAGGAGTGCAACATTTTTTTTTTCCTTTCACTTAAATTAAAACAAAGGGATGACTCCTCTCCAACATATAGGAGAAAGCCAGAAGTTGATGGTCACATAAGCAAGATCAAAATGAGACAATATGGACGTCAAGTTGAGCCAATAACTTGAAGAAATAACCAATCAGCGAGTAGTGCCTTACAATACATATTTCTTGCGACAATTCAACTGTCATATTAATGTTGAAATCTAATCAGAAGGTTGATTAAAAATAACCGGCAAGATATGCCTTAAATTTTTCCAATTTTTGGAGTTGCTGCATATATATATATATATGTGTGTGTGTGTGTGTGTATGTATATATATATATATATATATATTACAGAAAATGTGTGACATATATATATATATATTAGATATTAAACATTTTGTGGGATGGACAATTATGTTGTTTCACGATTATATATATATATATATATATATATATATATATATATATATTGATATATATATATATATATATATATATATGTGTGTGTGTGTGTGTGTGTGTGTGTGTGTGTGTGTTCGTGTGTGTGTTCGTGTGTGTGTGTGTTTGTCCTGCATTGTTGTCCCCATATCGCCAATGTCCAACCCTGTGTCCCGAGCTATGGTGTCTGGGAAAGTCAATTTTCATGAGAAGACACTTCGAAAAGAATGCCGTAGAAGTAAAGATGGGATGATTTCCCTGTCCACTCGGTGGTAATAATTGGCAAACTGTAATCATTTTTGGTTGAGCTAAAGAGAGATTGGTCTCAGTTCTCTGTAAATTGTGTTAAGTGTTTCATGGGATATCCAACTAATGTTCTGCTTTTTTCTAAGTAGATTTGTATATGTTCCATCCAGTCCTCTTTGAAGAAAGTTCTACAAGGTAACACAATTGCTTCTTTTATGTCTATAGTTATTCTAGGCTACGTTCTGTGTATTTCTCTCGACGTTTATTTAAGCTAGCTACTCAGTCAGTGAGCTGCATCATCTACTCCAGAACGGACCGGATTTTTACAATGAGGGGACGAGTGGCAAGCATGCTAGTGAAATGGAGTAAGGTTTTGCATCAACTTTTCGGTGGGAGGGTCAATAAAACTAACTTCACCTTGTCTCAGCACAAAAGAGGCCCAAATTAAATATGTTACCATTTCATCTGACATGTGTCATCTCCTTATTGCCAACCTCCTACTTCAGGTTCTAACAGCATCCCCAAATCCCAGCTGATAGAGATTCGTATGAATATCAACCGATTGAAAGTAGAAGCGACCTTCTCAAACGACTCCGACTGTTATCAGGTACTGCGAAAATATGACAAGGCTGCTGGGTACCAAATCAAGACCTCCATACCCGATCTACCACAGAAACGCAATATAACAATCACAAAATCCTACATAAACATTAATTTGAATATAGACACGCACTATTTTCTTTCTCGCAATCACGCAGTCTTCCAGGCATGTGATGAAGTGAACGCACGTGAATCACAACGAAAATCGATACGCATAGTTTACACAGTCAGCGCAAAAACATACGTTCGTCCCACGTGCCACATAAACCAGAATGACTGTCGCGTTCGTCGGGCAAAAACGGAATAAGAAAAGAGAATAATTTAAGAATGGACTAATTCAATTTTGTTGAATACTTCATTTAGGAAAGTTCTTTCTGTTGTGCAGGCAGCGCCCCACCCCTGACGGCGGTATGGGATGATGGACAACGACAGCAAGCAGAAAGGAACGATGTTGTGAAAATATGAATTATTATGAATTTGATCAGCGAATTCATTATGACGGTGAAACCAGACCCGACAACAAAAGCAGCCATTTTTTTTGTTGTTCTTTTTTTATTTTTATTTTTTAGTCGCCTCTTTTTATCTGTCTGTCTGTTTGGCACTCTATCCAACTATCAATCAATCCGTATATCCAATAAATATTGTTCATATATATATATATATATATATATATATATATGACAAAGTGGAAAAAATTTTTTGGTGGCGCGCTTCGTCTTTTAGGATTTCATCGGATTAAATTTATGTTGCACTAAATACTGATGTGCATGAAGAAGGATGTTAGGAATTTAATTTTTTGTAATTTTTTTTTTTTTTTTTCATTTTAGGCTCTTTTTATTTTTTTTTTCATCAATTTTGTTAGTAGATATATCCCATCATAACAGAAATTATGCTCGGAATTGTGAAATGTTGTAAAAGCTAGGGCCGAAATTTACTGTAGATGACCTTACGATTGTTCTTGATAAAAAAAAATATATATCGTTACCTCATATATATATATATACACACACACACACACACACACACACACATATATATATATATATATATATATATGTGTGTGTGTGTGTGTGTGTGTGTGTGTGTGTGTGTGTGTGTATTTAGCGATCTGTCAATCAGTTGATACGTTTCCGAATCTGAAACAATCGATCAAGCAGTCGCAGCATGTATGAAACAAGGCTTAAGGTTCTCAGCCCGACCAAGACACCCTGCCCAACAAAATCTGATGTTAGATTTTTTTAGAAATGGCGCCGAGACGAGAACTTTCAGCGCCTGCGGTAAACAGTTTTCCGTTACATCTGCTCGCCATTGCATCTGACTTCCTTAATTCACTTTTACCCTTTTTATCCCATTTTAGGCCAGTTGAGTAGCTTGCTTCTTAAATATATCAATAAATATTATGTATTTATCTAGCTGTCTATCTTAGCCTGCTCCTTCCTTCCTTCCTATCTATCTATCTATCTATCTATCTATCTATCTATCTATCTCTCTCTCTCTATATATATATATATATTAAAAAGAAGAGAAGAGAGGTGCCGCAAACGTTTTTGGTTGTAATGTGTATTTATTTAGAAAAAATATTATGCTTTGTTTTACATAATTTTACTACGACACGTGTTTCTGGTCTCGCGACCGTCTTCAGGTAAAAGTGGAGATTTCTA
This sequence comes from Acanthosepion pharaonis, assembly GCA_903632075.3. Taxonomy (NCBI): domain Eukaryota; kingdom Metazoa; phylum Mollusca; class Cephalopoda; order Sepiida; family Sepiidae; genus Acanthosepion; species Acanthosepion pharaonis. Next base: position 4,156,158 of record CAHIKZ030004155.1, on the reverse strand, counting down.
CATATTATTAAAAATAATATTATTAAAAATAATTAATTTTTCTTCATGTTCAATGTGAGATATTCTCGATATGAGACATTCTCTGTTTGTGTGTTGGTAATCCGAATTTCTTTCTAGAATTGTCAATGAAGAGTTCTGCGCGAAGGGTCATAAAACAATTAAGGTTGGTCCAGCGAGTAGTTATCGGCATTTTATCTTTTAATGTTTTAGTGACCCTATGTGCTCTTGGATCTGTTTCTATTTTGGTGTGTTCCTGTCAGCATGCGTGTATATATGCGTGCGTATGTTTCCCCTCCATACATACTGTCTTACTACGAGGAATTCGTAAACTTATTTGTACCTATACACGCATACACACACATACGCACATACACACTATCCCACCACAAGTAATCAGTACACACACACATATACACACATATTTCCCAAGCTACATGGAACCAGTACACACACACACACACACATACACGCACACACACGTACTTCTTAAGTTGTCAACATCCGCATATACATACATAAATGTATGTATGTATGTGTACATACATATATATATATATCTCCTCGTGTCTCCCGTATATGAGTGTGCGTCCATGTATGTGAGTGATTTGATCATTGTATTTGGTCACCCTGTGTGCATGTTGTGTGTTTTTTGTGTGTGGGGTTACGATCTATTCAGTTCGGGTTTGAATTTGTCTATAAAGTTTTTTTCCTGTATTTGTAGATACGAGTAATTGTCTGTTTGATATATCGGCATGATATTAAACTTACCTGGTTACATTTGAAAATGTGTTGTGATACAAAAAAGTTTTCTGTTGTCTGTCAATTTTATATTGCTTTTGTGTAGGGGAGACCCTGTTGTTCAGTTGTTGGCTGATGCCTATATATGACTTCTTACATTTTGTGCATTTAAGTGCATAAATTTTTGAGTTGCAGTTTAAGTTTTATTTATTGTGAATGTTTTTTTTTTGGGTTTTCAAAAGTGTAGGAGTTTCCTTCTATAATGATGTCCTAAACCCCACATCTTTTTTGTTGCATTTTGTGACTCCCTGTATTTTGTGTTGGCTAAATTTAGATGAGGTTAATATGTGTTTTAGGTTTCTAGATTGGCGTTTGCTCTTAATTATTTTGGTTGTTTTTAGTATATTGTTCAGTTTATTATTCTTGCTAAGTAAATCTAGATTTTTTGTGATTTCTGGGAATATTTCTGGATTGTTTTTGTTGTGCGTTGAGACATATGCTAGAGTTTGTTCGACGTTACGTTTCTTTTTTATTTCTAAGTTGGTCTAGAGGAATTTCTTTCGAGAGTTCAATACCTTTGTTTATTAGTGTTGTGGGGTAGCCTCGTTTCTTGAGAGTTTTATGTAGTTCTTCTAAGCGGATTTTTCGGAGATGTTTATCAGTCACTATTGTACAAATTCTACGTGCTAGGAATAGGGGATGGATTTTAGGCAGCTTTTTGGGTGATGGCTCCTGAAATGAAGGTATTGTTGGGTGTCTGTGGGTTTGTGGTAGATATCTGTGATTATGTGGTTGTTTTGATTTCTAATTAGTATATCTAAAAATATTTCTTTTATATATATATATATATATATATATATATATATATATGTCTATCTATCTATCTATCTATCTATATATATATATATATATATATATATATCTTATCCTTCTCATATATATATATATATATATATATATATATATATATATATATATATATATGACTCTCTCTCTCTCTTTATTTCTCTTTTCTATCTATCTTAGCCTGTTCCTATCTATTTATTTATATATATATGTATATGCTCTCTCTCTCTCTCTCTCTCTCTCTCTCTCTCTCTCTCTCTTCATATATATCTATCTCTCACACAACCATACATGTATATATATGGATAAGTTAGGCTGGTGATATATATATATATATATATATATATATATATATATATATATATATATATATATGGGATAACGACATATCAGAAAGTGGAAAAAATGTTTGTGTGACGCGTTTCATCCATTAGGACTTTAGAACTTCATCAGACTGAGTTTATGTTTACACTGAGGCGACTACATATGCGCCAGAAGGAAAGAGACGCTGAGTATTTTAAATTTTAAATCCTACTTTTTATTATATACCCAAAACAGAAGTTAAAAAAGTTGCATGTACAAGCTATTAGTTGAACGTTTATCTGAAATTTACATTTTACATTTTATAATACTCCACTCGGTGATACGCGTACAAGCGTTGTATTAAGCTCTAAAGCAAGAAAGGAGATTATTCAGAAAAGTAAATATTTGCTGTGTAAACTAAATGCTTTTTTCATCTATCAATTGCTAATTTATCGTCCCCCATTCATATATATATATAAGTTTTTTTTTTGTGGCGCACTTCGTCATTTAGGATTTCAGCGAACTAAATTTGTTATGTTGCACTAACTACTGATGTTCATGAAGAAGGTGGGTTAGGAATTTAATTTTTTGTAAATTTATTTTTTGTTTTGTTTTTTTTTTTTTCATTTTAGGCTCTTTTTTTATATTTTTATTTTTTTTTCCATCACCATGATAACAGAAATTCTGCTCGGAATTGTGAAATGTTGTAAGAGCCAGGGTCGAAATTTACTGTAGATGACCTTACGATTGTTCTTGATATAGAAAAATATATATCGTTACCTCATATATATATATAGATATATATATAGATATATATATTTTCCTTCTTTTTTTTCTCCATATATCATTCTCTGGTGAGATTTTAATAAAAGTTAAAAATGTTAAATGTTTCCTATTTGTTATTTCATTTATTCTCTTCTGATACACATTTGATCTGTATTTGATACTAATATATATATATATATATATATATATATATATAGATAGATAGATAGATAGATTTAATTATATTTTCATGCGCAGCTATCAGTCTTTCTTACCTTCATATGTGAGGTTTGACTAGAAAGTTTCAAGCTATTTAATATTAATGAAAATGTAGCTTGCCACGGGAAATGCTTCTCCTCCTAATCAGCTTCAAAGTAAAACCCTTGAAATCTCGCACATTTATCCCAGACTTATTTCCATATTTTTCAAAACTCTCTACAAAATCACATTTCTTGAGGCCAACATTAGCCGCTTCAATGCGACCACTTTAATCTCGGCCACAATCTTGAATCTCTTTCCACGGTTACTTTACCTTTGGGGAAAGCCAGAAATCACGGAGAACCGAATATTAGTTGTAATAGGATTGACATAACTCTTCCACACCCCCAGAAAGCCGCATACATTTTTCTAATCTCTTTGGATCTTTATTAAGAACTGGTAAACTTATTAACTTTATAACCTATTAGTTTTTCTTCAGCCCTCAGGAAAGGCCTAAATATATTCGACAGTTTATGTTCTTTCAGTTTAACTGAGGTATGCTAGAACGGTATCATTTATTATCTTTAAGGCGTTCGTCTCTTTGAGTACGTTGCTCATATGTTTTGTTTTTTAACTTTTCTAGCATGCGTTCTGTGACATTTTCAAAATATTACATAATTCGTATTCTCTAATATCTTTTAAACGTGACTTTATGTGAAGGGATCATAAAGAATAGCGATTGTAAACGAAAATAAAAATTGCGCGCAAAATAAATGCAAACAAACTACGGAGATCGGTTGCGTATACGAAGAAAGATTACGCCGAATTAATGTGTCGAATATAGATGATATAATTTTATTATTTCTAAATTTCTTATAACATTTACATACATAGGATATTGAAGATAAAAATGCAGAAGGCCCAAAAACTCTCCGCAGGAGTTAGACTAAAGTCGACTTCTAGGATAATAATAATAATTGAATCTCTCGATACATGACTGAGGAGGCAGGAGATTTATCCAGGAGTAGGTTTCTATTTCTTTCTGCGGTAGTTTGGTTACCAACCCAGTCTGTCCTGCTAATCAACCTATAGCTGAGAGGAGAAGAGATGGGATCATACTTTTCCCTTGATTACAGCTACTAGTTTTGAATAATGGCCTCAAATGGCGTATCAGTTTGAATTTCAAAGTCCCATTGATCTGTTTTTTTTTGTTTTTTTTTTTGTTGTTTTCTGTTTCTTGGAAGAATTTCTGAGCTTATACGCCTTGGCTTTAAGGTAAAATTCGAATCTTTTCAGTGGATTACTATCACTACCCAGTTTTGCCTATTTTTCTACATTTTTCTACACTAATTTTGGCCGAGTGGCCAAGTGGTTAGAACGTTCGCATTCTGAGAATGAGACCCGGGTTCAAATCTCACCATAGTCGATATGTCAGGAAGAAGGCCTCCTGTTATCGGAATGGTTGATCACAGCGTGCGCACCTTTGGAAGGTACCTGAAAACTATATCACGGGTTGACCTAAGCCTTGTAAGTGAAATTGGGTAGACGGTGCCCTTGGGTTGCCATCGATAGCTGTGCTAGCACAAAGTCAATCGTGGCCGAGGGCTTGAGCGTGCTGGCCCTGTTCAAATTGTTGATCACGCTAGATAACACGCTCTCTCCCAGAAACTGAAACCAAGGTCTGCTCAACATTGTTACAGTATAAACCACAGGTTGGCTCTGTGGGTGTTGAATAAATACAAATGCGCCTCAGCAAACGTCTGCAATAGGGATTGTTTAGCTGCCCTAGTAGACGGGTAACCTCGGATACGAGTGGCCAGCTATACATACACTAATTTACTTGATTCACTAATTATAAAACTTAGCTTAATCTATGTCATCCCGCTGGTAACGTTTACTATTATGGTCAGTCTTCAATAATTTCCGATTCAATTGTAATGAGGGAGATGTCACTGTAACTGCTAAACATATTTGGCAGTTAAGAATGAATTTGGAGTACACTAACATAACTTGTATTTTAATCGGTTTCACCCCCTGCAAGGTACTAAAGCCACTAAGACACAAGAAGTTTATTGGGTGTGGAAGAATTAGAAACAAAAACATTAATAATGAGCGAGAAGAGAAAAGGATGACACTACATAGCGTTTGACATTGCATTTAAATTTTTGATGATTAAAGTTGGTTGGAAAGCATGGAGCCGGAAGGGAGTTTTACAAGCGGGAAGAGCCAAAAAAGAAACTGTTAGCATAGAATTAGCGGCTACATCTGGCCAACTCAACTGCAAATTGATGAGATCGCGACACCAGTCCAGTACCGCAATGGCAGCGTACACCGTGGCTTAAAAAAAATAGCATGTTTCCTTTAATCTACGACAACGCAAGGTTACCGACAACATGAATGATGCAGGAAAGAATTATTATCTTTTTCGATCGCTGCAAAACACTTTGCTTGGGAAAACTTTGTCTAATGAAAAGGAGATTCAAGAATTCGTCGAAAACTAGGGTTCCAACTACAACAGGGATTGTTGATGTTCCCATATGCCACATTTTCGAGATTTCTATTTCAAGGTCCTTTTTTGACAGCTTTTTGAATATCTTCAAAGATACATTGCAGTCAGCAGGGACTGCCATATCAACAAGGCGGCTCCGTTTTTGTTTGTGGTCTTTAATAACAATGTTTGTGGTCTTTAATAACAATCTCTTGTTATTATTATTATTACTATTATTATTTCTACATATGTGTTATGGTTAGCAAGCTTGTCTCGCTAAAACAATTACGAATAAGTAGTGAGTTCGATCCTCACTGGATGCCCCGTACTTTCACCCTTTTGACACATCTAAGCTACTCTCAGAAAATCATCAGGACTAATTTTACTTTTTTAAGAAATCACGTCTGTTTCTTATGTGAAACGCAATTTACCAGCTTCTTTTCCTTGCCAGTATTACCAATACGTGATTGTGTTTCATCTATACGCTGAATGGAATTATTAATTAATTGACAATATGGACAGCACAAAAATCATTTCATATTTCCCTTGAGTACCGATATTTTGATAAAGAAATAGACATTCATTAAATTTCTCACTGAGGAAATTTAAACGAAAGCTGTTTATAAATGGTTGTTTATAATTGTTGACTGATATTCCTCAAATATAGTTTCAGAAAAGTATATTTTATTTTTGGAAGATTTTTAAAGCCGAGAATTAACTTTCGTTTACAAATGTGTAAAAAATCTTCCCCAGGAACTTATATTTTCATACGTTAGCGACACCAAAACTAAGAAAAAGAATGAAAAATATTAGAAAACAAAATATCCAATATAGTATTTTATCAACAAAAAAATATCATGATTATAGTGGAAGAACTGGCTTAAAACCAACTTATGACCTATCTTTGTATCTGAGAGCATATTTGAATATTTTGTAATTGCGGGACAGCCAAAATTAATCTTTCGATATTTTTCAATATACAAATTTCTATATTCGCCAATTCATAAGATTAGTTCTTGAATAATAATAACAGAAGGTTCTGACCGGAATTTTTTTTTCGTGTCAGTGGATTAAAAGTGTGTGCATTTACACTGCTGAGGATGTGTATTTTAACCATTATATATCGAAATATAATATTTGTGTAGTTTATTCTGTAACAAGATGGTTTTAAGATCAAGGAATGTATATCAAAACAAATTTTGCTAAACCTGCAAGCTGCACTTACGTTGAAAAATATGTATTTAAATGAATACTATTATTATTTGTAAAATAAACGATATCCCTGGAAGTCTCTTTAAGTTTGAAATTATTAGATGCTTGAAGCCGTTCTATGAGAAAAGTTCAAAATGATTGATCTGTATTTAGACAGAGTTAATTCAATAAAAATAAAGAGATAAAACAGAAGTGTGCCTTTGAAGAAAGCCATCAAAGATGGTTCTTTCTTAAAATATTTCTGTTCAAATCATATGTAACTTTTAACCTAAAGTGGATTCTTTTTTTTTCTTTTTACAGGTAAGTGAAAATTCAAATGCAATTAGTGAGTCTGGCGCATTAATGGAAAGAACACTTGAACAGGTAAACATTTCATGACAAATTTACCTACAAAGTTCTAATATTATCGTTCATATAAGGTTCGTAGTTGAAAAAACAAATGAATAATATATATTGTTTCTACTAAATTCTACTAGTTGTATTTAAGAGCGTTTATAGGCACCTCCACTGAATTTTCGATATCTAAGGTTTAAAATGTTGTTTTTTTTTAGAAATGAAAAAAGCATTTTTGAAGCTTTGTTTTTAGATTTAATTGAAAGCTGAATGGTTAAATTTAGTATTTCCAGCAAACAAAATACTCTGGTATATTTCAAATAGAAATTCTATTGATTAGAATCTCAACTTTTTGCTCGTTTCAGAAATCGTTTAAATTCAGCCATTTTTAACACATTTGTAAACGAAAGTTAATTCTCGGCTTTAAAAATCTTCCAAAAATAAAATATACTTTTCTGAAGCTATATTTGAGTAATATCAGCTAATTTAGAATATAATTAATCTGATTTGAAAAAATATTTACTTTAAGTTTAAAATAACAGAGAAATGGATTTTCAAAACAAACAGTAGTGCGATTATAGTTTGTCAAAACCACGTAATCACTTGACAAGTAATTTAAAAACTGTTGATAGTTATATTATTGTTCGACCGGAGACTTTATCTGCTAATACATAATTTAAGAAAATGACGGGTGAACGCATTTTATACATTTTTTAAGTACTCAGTAATCATAAAAATGTTGAGAAATATTCTCCGTAATCTAATTTTAGGAATGTTGAATTTAAATTTACTATAGTCATTGCTTTTATTTTGTGATTATGTCGTGTATGGTCAACCATACTTTCGAACAGGGGCACGTTTACGTTATACATAATAAAATTTAAAATTCTTTTAAGAATCTTGGTGAAAAACGACTTATATTGAGATTTTCAATTTTTGATTCGTAAATATAGTTTCCATTTAATTACAATATCACCTAACCGTAAGAAATTAATGCAGATTTTTAAACGATTTAAATTATTATAAATTATTATAATTAAAATTTTAAAAAATCAAAACAATTCTTGTAAAAATCCATTATTCATCGAATTTATTTTCTTAAGACAATAGTGTCCTTAATAAATCTTATTTATAAAAGCAATTAAAAGCTTTTCTAATTAAATAATGTCATAGTTTTAGTGCATTTTACGATTCGAAGCAGATTTTCAGGAAAGGTGAAGGAGTTTGAAAAAAAAACTGATGATTTACATTTTTCAATGAGTCCTACTACTAACTAATAAAAATGTTTTGGAAAGAAAATTAAATTCTCAGAGTTTCATTAAATTAAGTAAGTGTACCCCCACTTTCTTAATTTCATGAAATTTCGCGAAATTAAATTGACATATATAAAAAAAATATTTTTTACCAAGATTTTCCTAAAAAAATCTATTTTTAAATAATTTCATTCATTCGTGAATAAGTACTGAAAGTTTCATTAAAATCCGACAATTATTTGATTTTTGCAAAAATTTCAAAATCAATGTGATTTTCACCGGAAAAAAAGCGCAAAAAACGAATCGTAATTCTCACGTCAACCGCTGACGTAAAAAAAAAAAAAAAAAAAATTTTAACCAAAATTTCGAATGTACTAGAAATGATTTTTTTTCTAAATATCTAAAAAAACACTTTGATCTTTCCTTTTAATAACATAAACATTTTTTACGATAAAACATTGTTTATATTAAGTTTCGGATATTTTCATAATGCTTTACAATTTTACATTATGCTATGCAGATTTTCAACGAAAAGTGGAGGTGCCTAGCACAAGCGGCATCACGTTTCGTAGTCTATTTTTATTATTATTATTATTTCATTTCCTTTGATTTCTGGTGTGTACTCATTACTTTCCGGCTCACGACCAGAGACCTAAGGTCAGTAATAGCATCATGACATTTTCCACTGAGCAATATAAAAAAAACACATATTTTACATAGATAAAGCCCTTCGTAAGATGTGAGCTGTACTCGTGAGAACATTTTTTTGTATTTCTTTAAGGCATGGGTTACCAGGTATCTCTTCAATGAGTCTATTGGAAACTTTTCCAATCAATTTGAGGGCTCCAACTACAACAGGAATTTTTTGATGTTTTCATATGCCTCATTTCTGAGATTTCGATTTCAAGGTCCTTGTATTTTGATAGCGCTTTGAAGATCTTCAAAAATACATTACAATCTACAGGGACTGTCATATCAATAAGCAGGCAATTTTTTTGTTTGCGGTCTCTAATAACGATGTCAGAGCGATTAGTTTTGATTGTTCTGTCTCTGTGTATTTTGAAGTCCCATAAAATTGTTACAGGTCCTCTCTCTGTAATCGGGTCTGGGTGGTGTTCATACCAATTCCTTTCAGTTTCCTTTCCGTATAAATTGCAGATTTTCCAGTGCAGATATTGGCCCACTCTGTCATGCCGGGTTTTATATTCAGTAGGTGCCATTGCCGTGCAACCTGATACAAGATGGTCAATTGTTTCTGGATATTTATCACATAATCTACATTTTGGGCTAAGAGATTTTCCTAGCGTAGCTTAGATGTGGCACAAGTCTGAAAGTATGGGGCATCCAGTGAGGATCGAACTCACTTTTCAATAGTAAATGACCTATCAAGACAAGCTTGCTAACCATTACACCACGCCGAGGTGCCCAAAACGCAATTTTTCAGTATGTGTGCTTGGTAATTTCTAGTTAACAAGCATTGGTCCTGTTCAGCAAGAATAAAAACCTTCGCTTTTAACGTCGCTTACGACTTCCATGTTCTTTATTATTATTATTTTATTATTATTATTATTATTATCATCATCATCATTCGATTTCTGCTATGGACACACTACCTACCAAGTCTGCGGAAAGACCTAAGGCAGGTCGTGGTGTGTTGTTATGGCCACATTTCATGTTAATTTTTTTTTTTTTTTTATCTCCGATGAAGTTGCTAGCGTTACATAGACAAAGTTCTCCTTAGTGTGTGTGCTGTACTTAATAAGACAATTTTCTGTATGTCTCTTAAGCTGGGGTTTCCAGGGATTCTTTCAATGTGTTGTTTTGTTCCATTTTTATAATTCCAAGTGCACCTATTACCACTGGTATTATTCTTGTTTTCAATTTCCACATTTTTTCTATTTCAATTTCCAGGTCTTTGTATTTTGATAGTTTTTCAAATTCCTTGGTTGCTATGTTACAATCCGCTGGACAAGCCATATCAATTAGTAGGCAAGTTTTTTCTTTCTGGTTTTTGACAATAATGTCCGGCCTATTTGCTTCAATTAGGCCCGAAGCAAATAGGCCGGACATTATTATTATTATTATTATTATTATTATTATTATTATTTTCTTTGATTTCTGGCGTTTACATTTCTTCCCGGGTCCCTTAGCTACCTAAGGTTAGAAATGGCGTCATGATACTTTCCACTGACAAAAAAAAAAAAAAAATTACATAGTTAAAGCCCTTCGTAAGGTGTGGGCTGTACTTGTCAGAACAATTTTTTGTATCTCCTTGAGGCATGGACTTCCAGGAATCCCTTCAATTAGTCTACTGCAATCTTTTCCAACCAGTCCTAGGGCTCCAACTACAACAGGGATTGTTGATGTTCCCATATGCCACATTTTCGTTATTATTGTTATTATTATTATTATTATAATTATTATTATTATTTCCTGTAGCATATTCATTTCCATTCGTGTTCTAACTAAGGAACAGAAATAGCATCATGACATTTGTGTAAGAAAAATACAAATAAAGCAACCTAAAAATATTCATTTTACATAGGTATAGCGCTTCATAAGGTGTCGGCTGTACTTGTGGGAACATTTTTAAGGGACTTCTTTAAAGTAGGGCCTGAATATGAATTTTATGAATATTCTTCATAGACTTTTTAGGTCAACACAATTTTTCAGCGTGTTCGCTTGATAATTTCTAGTTGGCAAGGACTGCACCAGTTCAGGAAGAATAAAAACCCCAGTTGCCGTTTTTAATGCTGCACTACGCAACCATGAAGGTTGTCTACATCAGCTTTCTTGGTCCGGGAAGAATATTAGTCATGAACAGGTTTGTCTTGCCACCGTTTCTGCATTATTATCACTATTACTAATTTTAGAAGTAGTAATAGTATAACATTTATTTGATATTGACATCGGTAGAATGATGTTTTTTTTTCTGCGGATTGAGGGACAACAAATACACTCAGATCTAGATCATCTTCATTGGTATCATTGCAAGACGATTAAATGAATTAAATTCCAGATACGAGCTTACTATAAAAATTATTATTTTATTATTCTTTCAAAAGTAAAGAGTACTAAAGGCAGTGAACGCACATTTTATTTCTATAAATATAATGAGCTCAATATATATATATATATATATATATATATATATATATATATATCGCATATTAGTGTGGGAGTTTTATTGATTTCTTTTAAATACCAAAAATATTGAGATAGGGATGTTTGGTTATGGTATATTTTGTTGTTAAAGGAAGAAATATGCTGGTACCATCTTAATTTAAAAGAGTTTTTGTGCTACCAATATAAAATTTTTTAATACCTGAGTTTTCTGTCGAGGAAATAGTGCATCGATAAACAATAGATTCAGTAAAGAATTTATTTTCCAATGTACACTTTATAGGGTTTCTACAATTACATACTTAATTATCGAAATTATTGATTTCCGTTTTGGAATTACTCTTTTTTTTATTTAGGATTAAATGTTTATTTTATTATTATGTTTTATTTTCATTTTCTCCCTGGATTATCAGTACAACTATAACGTAATTTTAGCGCATTTTTATTGAAAATCTTGTTTAGTGGATTATTACGAGGAAAATGTTTCTCAATCAAAGCAAGAAACTTTTGCCCTAACTTCTAATCCTTTGATTAAAAAATATTATTCTCTACGTTGTATTGAGCACTTCCATTTTAAAAAAAAAAAAAAAAAGAAAGTAAATGGAGAGAACTGTGGATACTAAATCTGTTCTTTCTTTTCCTTTATATATATATATATATATATATATATATATATATATATATATATATAGATAGATAGATAGATAGATAGATAGATATATAGATATATATAGATATATATATATACTATAATTTATTACTTTTATTGTCTTTTTACAGATATATATTTTATTTATATCTGAAGCTTTACAGATATATATATATATATATATATATATATATATACTTAACTGTGCTATTCCAAAAGCCAAATATATGACTTACTCATTACATACACAGACACAAATATATATATATATATATATATATATATATATATATATATATATATATATATATATAACTATGAACCTAAAAGAGCCAACATAAATATTTATATTATTATTATTATTATTATTATTATTATATATATATATATATATTAAAAAGAAGAGAGGGTGCCGCAAACGTTTTTTGGTTGTAATGTGGATTTATTGAGAAAAAATATTATACTTTGTTTTACATAATTTCACGACACGTGAGACCAGACCAGAAACACGTGTCGTGAAATTATGTAAAATAAAGTATAATATTTTTTTCAATAAATCCACATTACAACCAAAACGTTTGCGGCACCCCTCTTCTTTTAATATACATACTTTTCTCGTTGGAACCACTACAACATATTTCTTTTATATATATATATATATATATATATATATATATATATATATATATATATATATATATATATATATATACCTATGGATCCTAAAATATTAATAGTACAAATATAGAAATCGACACTGCATGCCAACTTGCATTCTCACGCTTGAAAGGGACATGCCCACAATGTTTTTTCTTTCCTTTTCTCTCCCCACACACACACACACACACACACACACACACACACACACACACACATATATATATATATATATATATATATATATATATATATATATATATATATCACAGCATTCAAGGATACAAAAAATAGCAGCAAAATTCAGAAATTAAATAACATATATTTCACAGCACTGATAACCCTGATTCTGACTTAGGTTCGAACCTCGGCAGTTATTCGAAAACAGGTCTAGCTAACAAACCGGTATTATATATTTGTGTTTTGTCTGAGCGTCAATGACAATGACGATGCAAATGAATAGATCATCAAACGGAAGGTTATAAAACAAACAAAATCAAACCCGTTACGCCTTCAAGAGAAGGAGACTTTCTTTTTTTTCCTCTTTCCTTCTCTTGACTTAATCTCCGACAACAGATTTTGGGGCTTTATTCCTACGCGGAACGGAACCTTGTGTATTCTAAACTAGAAAAAATTGACTTCTGCACTTTTGACATTTTCAATGTTTTCTGATGAGTAGACTGCAAATAGAAATCACACAAGAAATCCCAACAGAGCAAATAATCCCCTAACCATGTATAAACATGATGTGCGTGGATCAGTTTGTGTTGCTGAAAACGGTGAGAAAAAGGAACAAAAATGTAATGCTTTCTAAAAATCTTATTCACATATACTAACACCAATGTACAGAGACATATATATATATATATATATATATATATATATATATATATATATATATATATTTATATATGTGTGTGTGTGTGTGTGTGTGTGTGTATACGTGTATTTAAGAAAGAAGTACATGGAAAATAGGATGGTTGCGTGCGTAAGATTGAGTGACAACCACTTAAAACCTAACGCAGTGAACGCCTATACATTTAGGTAGAGGAGAAACCCCTTTGCGATTTAATAAGGTCATACAAAACATCCAAGTTCATATCGTTTTTTGTCTGTTTTTACAATAAATTAATCAATGAAAAGACTAATTTAAAAGAAAAAGAAGAAACGCAAAAATGAAGTATTTTGAATGATATTGATTGCATTGTGATAGATAGATAGATATAATATTTAAGTAAATGCTCTGATTATAATAAACAGTATTAAACAACATTTACCGGCCTGAATGACCGAGAAATTTTCACAGAAAATATTCGTCCTCCGACAGGATTCGAACCTGTATCCTATACTGAACCATCATTTAGCTTGACGTGCCTTTACCGATTTGGCCACGAAGGAGCGTTCGGTTAACAAGGTCGATACGCCATGAGCAGACATGTATGTACCTGAGAGATTCATGGAAGATTGAAGTTTAAATACAGTAAATTCGACCTTGCAGTAATTGTTCGGGTAAGCTGTTCACTATCGTACCTAGACTTTATGAATTTAAGCGCAATATTACACTGGTGGTGAGATCTGATCAATTTACTGTTAAGCTAGCTAGATGTAGCCGTAAGTTCCATGTTAACAGTTTTTTATCTCGCAATTCTCGATACTGTGATACAGCGAAATAGTCTGTTAAAATGTGAATGACAATATACATATATATATATATATATATATATATATATATATATATATATTGTTATGATCCAGGTTAGGGCCAAGGAAGAACAACACGAACACAAGAGTAGAAATAATGAAGGTATATTACATGAAATAATAATACAAGATGTGGAAGGTGTTAGTATGACTGTCAGTCTGGTTTGGAGTGAACTACTATCAACTCGACTCGATTTGACCCCCTCTCTTGAGAGGCGTAGTATACATAGTGTTAGGAAGAGTTCATTCTGTAGTTATAGGTAAGGACCCATGACATATATATATATATATATATATATATATATATAAAAAAAAAGAATCATTAAGGAGCGAGAACAATAGAAGAGTAAGAAAGAAGATAGTAGATAACGATTGATATTGCATTTAAATTTTTGAGCATCAAAGTTGATTGGAAAGCATGGATCCAGATGACATTTCCACCAGAGAAGTGCGAGAAAAGAAACTTTTAGCATAAAACATATGGTTACATCTGGCCAGTTCAATTTTAAATTGATGAGACCTTGTTGCCAATCTAGTACAGAATTCATAAAGTCTAGTTACCATAGCGGAGAGTTCGTCCGAACAGTTACCGTGGAAATATTTATAAAAAAAAGGTATAGGTGAGCTACGTTAAGGCGGTAGGAATGTGACTGAAGCCTAGCTGCCAGATCAGAACCAATAATATTGCTGATCCTTCTTTGGATTTTATCAAGAATCTCTAAATATATAACAGAAACACCGGACCATATGTAGCAGCAATATTCAAAACATGGACAAATGGTATACTTATGAATATGTAAGCTAGATTCTGGAGAGAAAAATTCTTTAGCAGGACACAGAGAACCAACGTTCTAAGCAGCGGATCTAGCAATGGATTCAATACAATTTTCCCACTTAATATCAACAGTCACTTTCCTGGAGGTTAGCATCAGCCATGCTTATGGGAGACAGGAAGGGGTCTCTCAGATGATTAATAGAGAGGGATAGATAGATAGATAGATAGATAGATAGATAGATAGATAGATAGATAGATAGAAAGACTGATATATAGATAAAAGAACGTTATTATTCCTAATTAATCGAATAGTATAAACTGACTAGACAAAAGGCCAAAGTGTTGGCAATGTTGATCCTCCAGTAATTTACTTTTCGTTCCCATTTTCTGGTATAACCTCCAGATTAATAGGAAATAATACACCCACTCACTACATTCCACAAGGTCAGCCATCTTGTTCGGACAGATCGAAATCCAATTCTATATTAATGTACCATTTTTGTCAGAGTTATCCGCTAATGGAGACAGATTTGGACAGCCTACTCTATACATATGACAAAATTACTGCACATAGAGGTAATGTCGTGTTTACAGGCATTTAGCTTTTTCTTAAAAGCCCGCGAAAACCGACGCGGAGTCGTCTGCGAATTATATGTGGAAGATATCTCGTATATAGAGATACACTTTCAATAAGTACAGAGTGAAGATAAGCTGTGGATGTAGATTACCTTTTTAGCTATTTTTACTTTGCCAATGTTCTCTTTGGTTAAGCAATTCTGGTCTTTTTACGTATCTGTAACAAACTAAAACAAGACTATATGGTGAAACAATCCACTCTGGTCGATCCATATGGTACACTCAGTAAAAGTTATCTATGATTGCGCACAAACATTTTTGGCAGATTAAAGTATCACAGCTAGACATCCGATTGTCTCAAGCCAGGATCGAAACCCGCCTGATTTGGCATCAGTCGGAAATTTTTTTTTCCCCTAAGCTATCAGCTCCTGGCAGAGAGGAAGGTGAATTTTTACGTATTTATTTTTAAATAAACCCGCCAGTGACCCAGAGTGCTCAATTCATAGGAGAGCTCTTGCATTATCAGCAGTAGCGGTCACTATTTATAAATTCACGCTTTCCCTCTAAAGTGCTTGACCGATTATTTTATTTTTTCAAGGGGCGTAAACTGTTTTTATTAAATCCAGCTGTTCGTAATTTCTTGCCCCTCCAAATCAAAATTGTGGATAAACTGTCCAAAGTTCATGATTTTGTTCGATTTTGATCAAGGACTTTGGACCGTCATATCAAAAACTAAATGCTGTCAGTATGGTAGACAAAATTTTGTTGGCTACATTTTCATTTTTAGGAGTGAAAAAATTCAAATACAGATCAAATATACGCGTGACGTATGACTGAAAACATGTATCAGTTTCGTAGAGTCTGTCTGCACCGAAAAACAATCTATCAAATTGTTGAAATTTGACTAATGAATGGAATAATAATGCAACACAAAATGTACTTAGAACAAAATGTATTGAAACAAGAAAATGTACACAATATTTACATATAGTCTTTTGTATATTCCTGGTAAGACCGTTCCTGGAGAATGTGTTGACTGAGTCGCAGTCGGGCAGAGTCTCTGGTTGAATCTCTTGATTCCTCCCTCTCTTCCCGGTACCAACCAGATTTATATGGTCGGTACTCCACTATGCAAATTAGGTGGATCCTACCACAACACAAATATTAATATTTATACTTATATATATTTTAATCCCTTTTTAAAATTATGACTATTTTCTTTCATGCGTGTTCTTTTTTTTGCATAATCACAGCTACGAATATTATTTCCAGTAAATTGGTGATATATATATATATATATATATATATATATATATATAGAGAGAGAGAGAGAGAGAGAGACAGAGACAGACAGACAGGCAGAGAGAACACATTGCGCAACGGAAGAAAACGCTGTGAAACGGCCTAGAGTGAGGAAGGCAGTGTGGATCAATTCCAGGTTGTACGCTATATAGCAGCGATGGTCAAACGGCAGCTTTCAATCCACATTCGGCTATGGGACCTTTATTACGCGGCATGTGGAAATATATTGGATGAGCTCCTTGTTTCATCATAGTTAATATAAAATCGCGTTACGACGCATCGTAGGAACGTAACTCTGTCGTAAATCGAGGACCCACTGTACATAACAGGGAATCAGCCATAGACCTTGCCATAAACCTCTGGTTTTATTAGACCCGGAGTTAAATCTCTCTGGAGCAACCAGCAACAAAATACTACGCCTTTTGATGAACCATACTAAAGGCAGGAAGGTTCTGATGCCGTGTGTTTTCCTTATCAACTATTGAGGGAAGCTTGTGAGCACTCATGATTTTCTTTCTCAGGTTTGTTCAGACACCTACAACTATATATATATATATATATATATATATATATATATATATATACATACATATATATATATACATATATATATATATATATATATATATATATATATATATATATATATATATATATATATATATATATATATATATATATATATATATATACATATATATATGCATACATATATACACGCGCATATTTATAGACATATAAATATAACACACAGTGCACCTCGAGTTGGTGTAATGGTTAGCAAGTTTGTCCCTCTAGAAAAATTACGACTTGGAAAATCACTATAAATATAACACACATATACGTATATACACATATACAAATATATTTAAATTGTATGGGGTTTCACTATTTGCCGCTAGCTGGGACCCTAGAAGTGCTACCACTCCGGGTCAGAGTTCACTTGGGGACAACAACAATTAACAGTGGTTCCATGCTCCAAACTCCAAAGCTGTTGACCTTACCTTATGCTCATACGTCGAAATCGGCGGGAGAATCCACTATCATATATATATATATATATATATAAGGGGGGATCAATGATCACGTCGTAAACCATGCCGGCAGAAAGAAATACTCGGTAAATATATGGTTGAGAAATGGTTGCAGAGATCTAACCAGAAGTGTTTGTTTGAGGATAATCACACGCATATATATATATATATATATATATATATATATATATATATATATATATGGAAATAGCAATAGAATATCGAGAGGCTTGCGACATCTCAGTTTCATATTTGTGACAATGTAAAAAAAAGAACGCGGATTTGAAGAGAAAAAAAAAGCTGAAATGAACGTCCGAGAAAAATAATTTTTCAGTCAAAAAGCAAACAAAAATCGACCAATCGATTTTTAGCGTATCCGGAAAAAAAAATCCGGCGAAAATTGTTTTATGGCAAAAATCCTGAGGGGATTTTTCGTACGACAAAAATGTTTACGCCGAATGTTCCTAGAACCGACTTTTAGCCTGTCCGCTGGCCAGTTCGATTCAACACGATGGCGACCGGAGGGTTGGCGCTTCAAAAGAAAAATGAATTCACCCCACTGGCACGAACAACGAACTACTCCAACGCAAATGTCAACTCAGAGTTTGCGCACTCAACAATGGTGACAGCTGGCCATGACATAACAATCTATATTTCTCTCTTTGATATGTTACAGAGGCAAACAATGCAATCATTCCATTTTAACAAGAATTTATCACCTGGGCCTTTGCGGAGTGTAAGCTCTGCCAGCGGGATTTTATTTATCTATATTAAAACTGTGTACAGTAGATTTAAAAAATATATATATATATATATATATATATATATATATATATATATATATATTTTTTATAGTAAGGTTTAGCCTGTATAGGTCCGGGGAGACTCGAAGTAGGAGGCGGTTTCACGTATAGGAGACGAATGTAACAGTTAATCCTAGACTTGAACAGATTTGATCGGGGAAGCATCACCTTGGGAGTCGGTTCCACAGAGCAGTGGATCATAAGAAGAAGCTGTTCGAGTGGAACTTACTTCTCACCGATAGAATACGGAGGAAATGGGGGTGGTTGGCTATAATGTAAGTGGCATGGCGGGTTCTAGCCGTGAAGTTTAGATCTGGTGGAACCAAGGAATAGGGTTCATCCGAGCACTTTCCATGAAAGTGGCGATAGAGCAGTGAGAGGCTCACTTCATTCCGCCTGTGAGGGAGAGGTTGGCGGATGGAAAATAATTCGTCACCTACAAAATATAGGACTGATAAAGAAGTCTAGCAAAGGAATTCGACAATGTTTAACCATTCTGCTCGCAAAAAAATCTGTCAAAAGCGATGATTAGAATTTTAATAAAAACCAAACATGAAAATTATTCTAAAAAAAACAATAATTGCACATTCCAGAAATTTAGAGAAAAAAGACTTTTGGTGATCAAGGACGGTAAACATTAATTTCACTGTTAAAAATTGTTGTGGTACGATCCACCTAATTTACATAGTGGAGTACCGACCATATAAATATGGGTTGGGGTACCTGGAAGACGGGGGAAGTAAGAAGAGATCCAATCCAGAGACTCTGCCCGACTGCGATTAAGTCAACCCATTCTACAGGAATGGTCTTCCCAAGAATATACCAAAACTAACTGTAAATATTGTGTACCTTTTCCCTGTTTCAATACATTTTGTTTACGTACATTTTGTGTTGTATTATTATTATTCCATGCTTTATTCAAGTTTCAACAAAAATGATACGAAATATTTTATCTGTATACCTGGAAATATATATATATAACTGATCGTCGTCATTTTTTTTTTTAATTCCGGATTTTTTTTAATTGTCCTGCGGCAACGTTTTCCCAATTTCCTTCCCCCGATTGTATTTCAAATCCAGTAACTCCTTACGTCTTAGTGGCTTTTTACCTTGCTCGGTGATTAAAAATTTAACAATAATTACGAATTATTTTTAAAGGGATTATATTCGGAAAAAAAAGCTACAAAGGATAAATTCACCACAATAAATGGTTAACAACACTAGTAAAAATTGTAAATTAGTACATTATATTGCAGTAAAATTTATCTGAATAATAGCAGATTTGGCCTTAAGATCGATCTTATTAGGTAAAATAAGAAATGAACAATAATAACCAATTATAAAATATAACAATTATAACAGTATATTATAATAAAAGTTATCTAATGAATAGAAGATTCGTTCTTATCGTCGATCGTAGCAATTTCAGCGTATGTTTTTTTTTATTTGCAAACGTTCATATTTTAGTAAAATTAAAAAAAGGTTCATATTTTCACTTAAAGAGGGCAATGCTTTCTCTTTTGCATATCCAAGTTTACCAACATCATTATTATTGTGCAGTAGATATTGTATGATGTTCACTGCAGTTAACTGAAGTCATGGTGAAAATAGTGTAAACTGCGGGTGCATAGGAGTCTAACACGTTCCTCTATCAATAGAAGAGTCCACGATATATATTGTATTCTTCCGATAACGCAGTAGGAACATTATGAACTGAAATAGTAATGATAATGGGAATATTAGCCGTTTCCTTATAAGGAAACATTTGGCATTCATTGACTGAACAGTCAGTGCTACTATGGGTTGTAATTATAAAATCTTTCTATTAAAACAATTTTTCAGGAAAATGAAGTCCACTATTCTCGTTTTCAAGTATTCCCGCGGATGAAGATTGTAAGTTTTAGCGAGAACCACCTTTCTTTGAACCTCGTGAACTGGCGCTATAGAATCACAAACAAACAAAGAACTATCAAATAAAGAGAAATAGTTTTATATATATATATATATATATATATATATATATATATATATATATATATGTCACTCGCAAATAGTAGTTTCGCTGTATCACAGCTCCTCAGTGCGACTAGACATGCCTCAAACTAGTATCGAAACACAACCGATTCGGTGTCAGTCAGAGCTTCTATCACTGAGCTATCTTCATTCGGCTGAGTGAAACAGCAAAATCTAGCGTATTGTTTTTACGAATGTAAGCAAATGTCAGTCAACCGGTGTGCTCTATTCATTTTACTGAAGAGATTTGCCTTAACGCAGATGGCTATTGCTTATAGAATTCGTTTATCACTAAACAGTACTCAAGTGAAATATGTTTTCAAGAGCAAAATTATATCATTCGCAGACAGTACCCTTTCACTGTATCACAGCTTCTCAGTGCAACGAAACATTCGAATGCCTCCAGCCACGATCGAAACCCAACCGATTTGGAGAGAGATAGAGAGAAAGAATTTTGACCATGTGACCCGGGTTCAAATCTCACAATGATCGATTTGTCGGGAAGGTGACTTGTTGATGTTATCGGTGTGGAGGAGGCGACCCCAGCGTGCGGCACCATTGGAAAGTATCTGAAAACCATACCAAAGTTTGAGTGAAATTGAATAGACCTAACTCTTGAGGGCCGTCGATGGCTCTCCTGTCACGAAGTCATAAGTCATTGAGACCGAGAGTTTGAGCGTGTTGGCATCGTTCAGATTGTTGATCACAATATTTAACACGCTTCTTTCCCAGAAACTGTAACTAAGGTCTGCTCAGCATAGTTGCAGTATAAACCACAGGTGGGATCTGTGGGTGTTGAACAAAACACAAAATGTACCTGACCTACGAGACGGATATCTTTAAATACGAGTGGCCAGCCATTAATTAATTAATACATATAAATTAGTTTCATCTATTATAATTGTTTTTTTTATACTTATAGCATAGGCACAATGCAGATAATCAGTTATTATGTTTATAGCATACCTTAAAACTATATTATTTATCAATTAATAGATTAATGTTCAAACGTATTTAAATACAGACAATAAAATATCACTCACATGGCAAGGGTCTACTTTCAAACAAGCAAAATTGCTTTCGCTTCTCTAGATCAACTGCTTCTGTGTTAAGTGTTACTGTTGAAAGAGCCTGTCAAGCTTTCGATAAGAAATGTGAAGCTGAAGTTGTTGCTTTGGATATTTCTAAAGCGTTTGAAGGGGTTTGACATGCTGGTCTTCTTCACGAATTGATTCAATCTTTCTTATCCAATCGCGAAATGAAAGTTATCTTGAATGGCCACTCTTCTAGATCTTTTTGTATTAAAGATGGTATCCCTCAGGACTTTATCCTTACACTTACATTGTACCTAATTTTCATCAACAACTTTCATAATATAATTCACTCTCAACTCGGTATCTACGAAGATAGCACAAACATCTATTCCTGTCTTAATATTATGTCTGATCTGTTCGATAAGGTCCAATTGGCAGCTGATTTTTTTTTTAAAATGACCTATAATCTGTTCAAGAAATTGTTTGTTCATTTTAACGTCTGCCAAAAGAAACTGCTCTCTTAAAGATTTGGGGTTTTTTTTGTTTTTCTTTCCATCATCATGGCTGATAATAACTTCCAGGAGAGAGACATGGCGCCTCTCAGGCTAACGTTTCCCGCTGACATGAAGTGGAAAGATTATAGCGAATCAATTTTTAAAGCTAATAAAAAGAAATTTGGTTCACTGTGTCGGGATAGACAATTTTTCTCGCCAGAATCTGCCATATATATTAATAAATCAACCTTTCGACCATGTATTGAAAATTGCTGTCAAAACTGATCTGTAGTTTCTGCTATATATGTAGAGATAAAATACAAAGCAGAATCTAGATTGTAACTGGTCGTGACCTGGCCTCTCGGCTCTAGTCACTTTCTCACATCTGCAAAGTAGCTGTTCTGATATGTTTCTCTATTTAATTACAAGGCTTTATGAATTTAAGCGCAGTATTAGATTAGCGAGAAGGTATCATCATGTTAGAGTTGAAATGGCTAGATGTAACCGTAAGTTCTATGCTAACAGTTTCTCCTCATACACTTTTTCCTTGGGGAATTCTCCTAAGTTTTGCTTTCCAGTAAACTTTGATCTTTAAAGATTTAGATGCAATGAAAATTGTCAGCTTTTATCTACTTCATTCTCGTTCTTTTTTGTTCTCTCGCCTTAATAATGTTTTATTTTTCTCATATTCTTTCATATTCAGTAAGCCTTTGTGCCGTAGTGGCTTTATTGCCTTTCTAGGAGGGAATTTATTTTATTATAACAGTACAACCAAATTTTTAAAATATTTAAATATGTCATCATTCTTTGATGGCATAGGTAACTTAGTTTATACATAAACCATCAATGATATGCATGATAATTGGATCTTACTTTTGGCCATAGAATTTTTCTTCATGTGTTACTTTGCGCGCAGTGGATAAATAGTTCAACCAGAAAATTATAATTGGTGCCTGGACTTACAAGTTAGGATCCTGCGTATGAGAAATTGTTTCATAAAAAAAGGTAAAAATATAATAATCATATTGGTGGAGATATGTCGAGAAATCTATGAACTGTCTAAAAATAAAAAAGTTTGAGTAATTTAACAAACAACAGACGAACGGATAAGTATATATATATATATATATATATATATATATATATATATATATATATATATATATATATATATATATATGCGCACGCGGGCGTGTGTGTGTATCAATTTATCCCAAGCAAGGCAATAATGTCAGTAGGATACAAGATGTTTCTGGGAGATAATGTGAATAAACAAACCTTAGAAGTAACCGGAAACACAAATCTAAACAGGAAACAAGGGATAAACCTCTGCCCCAGTTCGAAAAAACCGAGAAGGAATGTGAACTATATATATATATATATATATATATATATATATATATATATATATATATATATATATATATATATATATATATATATATATATATATATATATATATGAATAAAAAATATAAATAAAGAAAAAATTAATTTATATATGTATGTATATATGTATATATATATATATAAATTCATTCAGATTGTCTTTATTTTTCATTGTCTTTATTCATATATGTATTTATGTATATATATGAATAAATTCATACATTATATATACATACATATACATATATGTATATATATACATATATATATTCATTCGTATTGTCTTTACTTATTTTTTATTCATATATATATGTATATTTATATATACATATATATATGTCTATTTGTCTGCATGTCTATATATATATATACATATATATTCATATTGTCTTTATTCATAAACACACAAACACACACACTCACACACACACACACACACAAATATATATATATATATATATATATATATATATATATATATATATATATATATGAAAATATTTTTGGGGTGTGAATAATTCTGTCCACGTCTGTATATATATATTATTCGCCCCCACTGAATATGAAGGAGATGTGAATATTTGAAAGGTCTTACTGAATTTACTATAAATAATTGATTTCGTATTTAGTTTTGAATAATTCGTGAAATCTTTTTACACGTTTTAATCTGTTATATTCATAGTTATTGATTCTACTAAAAATTGGTGCAGTCCAAAATTATTTGCCTCCGCCCTTATGGAAATTATGAAATAATATTGCTCTTTGGCAATTGTTTGTTTTTAATTTGACGTTTAATACAAACACCCCTTGAAAATGAAATTGTATCGATCTGATTCTATAACATTCTAAAAGGTAATGTAGAAAACAATATGTGAGACCCATATCTTATTCGTTCTACAACCGTGGCGAAAACGACTGAACTTGCCAAGGATCTCCGAATAAAGACAGTTGATGCGGACAAGAAGGTGATGGAAATACAACACTTTCCAGGTGTTTAAATATTCCTAGATTGAAAATTCGTATCATTATCAAGAAGTACAACGATACTGGGGAGTTACCCTCACTTACTTTCCTAAAAAAAAAAAAAAAACACCGCTAGGAGACGCTCCTTAAGCCTATAAAGAAACAGTGACATTCTCTATCATCCCCTTATCCGTTATTTTTCTCTAGTATTCAGATGTAGTCACACGTAGATAAGAACGCCACCTCTGATGCGCATTCGCTTCCCTTAGTCCTCTGTTGACTTTTTAACTCTCTCACACACATGCATATATACACGTGTCGATCACACTCGCTTGTTACACTTACTTCTACACAAAAACCTTTACTAGTTTAAATGTTTGTTTTTTTCTTTTATATGCACTGTTTTGTAACACGCAACAATCTTCTATTGTCTATGTATACCTTTGTTTTGTTAATACATACTTATTGTTTGCTTATATATATATATATATATATATATATATATATATATATATATATATATATATATATATATATATATATATATTTTTATTACCTGGACTCGCATTCGAGTCCACAAATATTGTTGTGGGAAAAATGTACCAGGATACATGTGTTTTCCAACTTAAACACTCCACCAGCATTGCCCGCAGGAATACTCACTGCGTTGAGAATAAATTACAGACTGTTAGAAACCGTTTAATTTCCGAGAGAAGGGAAAGGACAATTGTTAGAGATACCTCGAAGAATCCTCGCTTAACGACAAAGGTCATTACCAATGATATAAAGACATCAGGGTTGAATATAGTGACGAAGGCAGTCGCTATATGATTTCATCGAGCAGGACTTCGAGCTTGTCGTCCAAGGAAAACTCCCTTGCTTAAGACTAAACACATAAAATACAGATTAGCTGATGCTAGAAGCCACCTGGAACTCTGTTTTATGGTCAGATAAAATCAAAGTAGAATTATTTGGTCACATGAACTCCTGTTATGTATGGAGGAAATGAAAACCACAAACCAAGACATACCTTCCCTACAATTAAGCTGGGTGCTGGGATTATTCTGATCTGGGGATGTTTTGCTGATTTTAGACCAGGAGAACAGTATTTGGCTATTCTTAAAAATAAAATAAAACAAGGTGCACGAAAGCTGTTTTGGGGGCGACACTGGACGTTCTAACATGGCAATGACCTGAAACACACGGCACGAATTATTACAAAATACTTTGATGACAGCAGAATTAAGGTATTGGCGTACCCCGCCCGAAGACCTGATCTAAACCCCCATTGAAAATTTATGGGCATATTTGAAGAAAAAAAGGAAAAAAGTCCTTCGAAATTGAAGAAACTAACAGTCAAATATATACTTGTTCCAAAGTATACATTTAACTGTTACTTAATTTTTGTTAAAATTACGAACGCTCAAAAGTATTCATCAGGTAAAAGGAAATGTTTGGGTGTTGAGAATGTAGCTAGCGCCATATAGTATATTCAAAAGGAAATTGTTTTTTTTTTTTAATTTAATGACGCTCATAAAGATTCAACAGGTTCATTGAAATGTCTAGACACTTAGACCTTAGATTATGCCATTTAGTATACTGGAAAAAAGACAGTTTTTATACATCTCTGAAAGTTAAAATGAGGGATTCAGCCTTTTTTTTCTTTTGATTTTTCAACTTATTTGTTATGGATGTTGGCCGGGTAAAGTAGTAATTCCTTCAGGAAAGGTGAGATTGAGAAACAAATGGGGCAGGGATTTGCATTTTGATAATATTCGATGGCGGCATTCTCGATGATTTTCCTTCTGAGAAAATTATTTTCTCTTTTAATGAATGCGAGATTTGTAAATCAATTATATATATATATATATATGTGTGTGTGTGTGTGTGTGTTTGTGTGTGTGTGTGTGTGTTTGTGTGTGTGTGTGTGTGTGTTTATGCGCATGTGTTGTGTGTGTGCATATTGTGTGTGGCATCTGTTGTTCTTCAGAAAACTTGGATATACGCCCAGAGATTATATATATATATATATATATATATACTAATCTATATTATATATATATACGTATAAATTCATTCATATTATCTTTATTTTTATTATCTTTATTCACATATATATATATATATATATATATATATATATATATATATATATATATATATATATATAAATATATATATATATATATATATATATATATAATAATATATATATATATATATATATATATATATATATATATGAAGGAATTTATTCATATTGTTTTTATTCAAATTGTCTTTTACAGATATCGTTATTTCAACTTTGGAATATATATATATATATATATATATATATATATATATATATATATATATATATATATATATATATATATATATATACACGAGTCTATGTGTGCGTGTGTATGTCTGTGTGTTATCTGATATTTCCGTAACTACATTCAAAACAATTTACTATCAGAAGACACAATGTATTATTGTCAGCCCGAAGAACAGCCCAACATCGGAGTTACGAAGTGGAGATGTCAGAATGAATGCTCGACAGAATAAAACCTATCGGGGACATATTTTAAAAGACGAAGGAAAAAATTTGATACCGAAAAGACTCACTGGAATAGCGAAAATCCTTTCCCAAAAGCTAAACAATGAATTTAGAAATAAACAATACATCTCTAGCATCACTTCTTCATAGTCAGCCTATAAACCTTTCAGCCCACCCTCGTATATATATATATATATATATATATTAGTTAGATACAGTGACAGGGCCTAAAGAGTGTGAGTTCAAAAAAAATTTCGCTTGAAGATGGAACAGAGCGTACTTTAACTCAATTTAATTCAAATAATTATATTGCAGTTTTCGGCTCTTGTTTTGAAACATGAGACCACTTATGTCGCGAGTTGGAATCATATTTTTAAATAAATAATTATATTTATGCTCTACTTTTGTATCGAGCACTATTTTTTAAAAATAATAACTAAAATACTAAGGAACTTTGGATTATTTACCTAACAAGTTCCTTCCTATTTTCTATATATTTTCACATATTATATATATATATATATATATATATATATATATATATATATATATATATATATGTGTGTGTGTGTGTGTGTGTGTGTGTGTGTGTGTGTGTGTGTGTGTTAATCTACATTTGGGAGTACGCTCTTCCACGCATTCCAAATAGCGCAAGCACGCATAACTAGAACTCAACCCAAATTATAAAATCGCATCTACATTCCTTTGGAATTAATCGGCCCCATTTGATCAGTATTGAAGTATGCAACAATGCGCATGCGCATCAGCTGGCCTCCGAGTTGTTCCCGCCAATCGCGACTGCAAAAATCGCGGAACCATTGTAATTAAATTCCGGTTAGTTGCATCTAATTTGTTCCATTTTAATTAATGAAAATGATTGAGAGACCGGAAATAATGAAAACTGGGTGGGCGTGGGAGGAAAAAGAAAGCAAGGGGAGGGAAAGGTTAAGAGAATGTCGAATGGGAAGAACAAAAAAATAATGTATAAGGTGTGTAGAAGAACGGATTATAACAAAGAGAATAAAAAGGAAGGAAGGAAGGATAAATAAATAATGAGGGAGAACCAAACAGGTGAGGATAAAGAAAGAGAGTTCGTCTATTTTAGAAAAGAACTATAGAAACAAAATGGAAAAGAAAGAGTGGGAATTCGTAATGAGAACTGGAGCGTGAAAGACAGGAAAATATTCAAATGATGATAAAAGAAAGAAAAATCTAAAGAAACGAAGATTAATGGAAAGACAGAAAAATTTTAAAATACAAAAATGAAGAATAAAGAGAAGGCTTATCTACATGGAAGCGAAAGGAAAAATGGCGGTCTTGAAAGACAAGTAGTGCATAAAGATGGAGAAAAAGAAGTAATATTAAGAAAAGCACAAAACACTGAAATGAAAATTTCAAGACGAAACAATGCACAGGAATGAAGAAACCGAATTAGTGACAGAGAAAGAATACAATATTTGCCTATGGAGTGGAAATATTTAATCATCTTAACTCCGGCAACATCGACCCGCCATTATTAAAAGACGCCTTCCGGATCATGTTCCTATTTAAGATTTGATTTTTTCCCCCTTTTCGTTTCGATTTGCCTCATTATTAACAAGGTTGACTGTCTTTGCTCCCCTATTGTGTGCTTTACAACGAAGGAAACCCCCAGAAATCTTAAAAGAAAAAAGTGAAAATAATTGTTATTTAGAAGAGTGCAGTCGGAGCAGGATGGAATACTGACGTCTAGCAGTATTTTACAATGCAATTCTTTAAAGTTGAAAAACCAATTGGTAATTTTAAATGGTTTGAGTAAAAATAAAAAAAAACAAGCTTGAGACATTACAGTGGGCAAAGGAAACATGTTTTAAAAAGATGTTTCATGTGTTTTGTCAAACATTTTGGAGATATGTTAACGTTTAATTATCTGGGTATTTTAGTAACAGACAAGGAAAAAGTGTGAAACATAAATCTGAAGTGGAATAAGAATAACCAAATATGCTTTCAAGAAGCTAAGTAAACTATTAAGAAACAGAAAAATCGCGTTAGAAACAAAAAAAGGGTGCTCAGCTACTATTTAATAATAAATCTATGCGAATGTTAGGCAATAACTTCACAGATGCCAAACATAGACAGAACATCACAGTAACGAGGATATTTTAATAAGAATGGGATTTTTTTTAATCATTTCGCTCCAAAGAAGGTGATAATGCCACTACGACGCAAGAGACTATTGATAGTGAAAGAGAATTAAAATATTTTAGAAGGAAACGGAATACCAATCCTAAGTAGGAAACAATGAATAAGCCTCTACTTTGTTCAAAAGATCGAGGAGGATTGTGAGCTGGACGATAATCGTACCTATAATTACAAGGAAACTTATACTTCAATCAAAGTGCTAAAACTTTTGGGATACATAATGAGGAAATAAGGCGTAGAGAATTTAACGCTCAAAGGACATACTGAAGGCAAAAGAAACAGGAGGAAACACCGACCAACATTATTGATGCGATTGAGAAAAGGTTGTAGGAGGACAAAACGAACGGTAAATTGGATTGATTGATTTTTTTTTTACAGTTTGTCAACCCTTTGCGGGTTATTTAAAGCCGAAGCATATTTTGCATTGTATGAAGCCGATTACAGAACCTTATGTTCCCAAGCGGCCTCCCTTGTATATACTGACTGCATTCGACACTGTTTAATTTCGGTGATAGGACGAAAACCAGCGTTTTCAGTGCGATTTGACCGTAACCCGGTAAAAGGGAAGCACTTACGTAAAGGTACAAAAGACAGGAAGTTGTGGAGAGCTATGATCTCCCACGTCCTGAAAGAAGATGGGATATTAAAGAAGAATTTTAACGACATTTACTGGGAGCAGCTTAGACTGGCAGAAGGCCATCATAAAAGAACATGCAATGAAAGTTCAATTCTCTCCACCAGACAATATTACTAACCATCAAACTAAGGTCGGCTTCAGACATTAGTATAATATGTTTATAACTTGTTTACTGAATATACGAATAGAGTGTAACAGTTATCGACGGAAAAGTGGTATCAGCGAACCGGGTTCAAATTCCGTCCTAACTTCTGCATTCACTATTAATACCTTTGAGAAAGGTCTAAATCATTCTTTGCTGCTTCCTGGTATGTGTCAAAGTAAGGAAGGCTGTATCTTCGAGCCTTGTTTGGAAGCCCGTCTAAGACAAGAACTACATGCATTCAGAACCTTACAGAAGACAACTGGAAACTAGTCCATTGTCTTTGCAAAGTCACAACAATTCACAGAAAATAAAAAAAGGAAATTGTAGAGAATTATAAACGCCCACATCCTGAAAAATCATGGCATTAGAAAAAATGATCGCTTACTTTCTTTTTTAACTTGAAACAAATATGCTGCATTTTGTTAAAGTAAGTAATTTAATTTTGTAGACAGAATGAAAATGCGTTCAAATGTTTGAAATCTCAGTTGATTTAACGAAAATATAATCATTATTAACAACAAGAAAATTACGTCATACTAGTATTTTTCTTCTTAAATATAAGAATTCGGGATTTACTCCATTCAATTAAAACCATTCTAATAGGTCAGGAGTTATAACTTATATAATTTATTGCAGAATATATGCTACATATCTATAAGCTACCATTCGTCAATGCTTAGAGTATTGCTGCCACATATGGTCCGGTGCTCACGCTATTTACCTAGAGCTCTTTGATAAAATCCGAAGACTCAGTAATATTATTGACCCTCATCTGAATTCTCTACCGCCGTCTTTGCCTTTTCTATATTTTTATGGTAATTATTCGGACGGGCTTTTCGCTATGTATGTGTTAGGAATATTGTTGTATGTTTGGGTCAGTGTTAAGACAGAAAAAACTATCCTTTTCCCATTTTGACCTTGTGCCACATTTCTGTTTATACCCAGAATAAATATCGCCCTTCGCTATGTATATATGAGGACTAGTTAGGACTTTTATGGAG
>CAHIKZ030004155.1:4060000-4117500 GCA_903632075.3 Acanthosepion pharaonis | reverse complement strand
ATTTTTCCTGGACACTACAACCTTAACCTGGTCAAGTCTAGGATTAATCGTTATCTTTCCCAAATATCCGCATAAACCGTGACTCTTATTCTGTAACGGTTTACCTCAAGTGGCTCCCAGGCTTTGTACAGGGAGGGGGGAACATCACGGCAGAAAGTATAACACATATGGCGTCAAACGATTGTAGGAAAAATAGGGAGGTTTACAATGTTAGATTTGATCTTTACTCATTTATTTTTGATCATAGCTTCTTTTTTATTTCTTTTTGTTTAGTTTTTTTTTTTTTTTTTTTTACAATAGCAGCAGACTGTCTCAGCTGTGTAGATAGAAAAAAAAACGTCTAAAATTAAGGTGAAGGAAATACTACTATAAAATCAATAATGGCTGACAATGCTGCATCTATCTACATATGAAGTTCTGCGACTCCCGTCTGTCACATCCTATAATATAGCCATACATTGACCGAGCGGAACTAAATTTGGGGGAGAAGTGCAAACAGATAAGGATGGGGGGATACAAAGTACAGTTGGTTTTACTAAGGTGCCTGGCTTAGTACAATAAATTTTCATTCATTTTTTTTGAGGGGGGACTTGAAAGTTTTATTATTTAACATACAAAATACCTCTACTATTTTGAAAACAATTTAATGATTAAAATAACAAATACTTATTTAATAAAAATGCAATATTGTTTTTTTTTTCATATATTTTCTTTAAGTTTTTATATATAGAAGAATTCAGTTTGCAGTTCGCACTACGTTTGCAAGAACTATAAACAAATCACGAGGCCAAACGATTCAAATAGTTGAAATTTGGCACGAGAAAGAAATATTTACGCATAGCCAGTTGTATGTTGCACGCTCAAAAGTAAGAAATAATAAGAATTTATCCTTCGCTATTAAAAAGAAAAAAAAATAATTGTTTTTTTTGTTTTTTTTTTAATATTGTTTACCATGAAGTCCTATAAAATTAAATTAAAGATTTAAAATTAAATTAAATTAAAGATTTAAAATTAAATTAATTAAACCGCGAAGTAGGTTTTTTGTCAAAGTATTTTTTCCAAATATTTGGTTTTCGAAATTAAACAAAACGTAAAGTTTGTAAATCCCAACGAAAAGGGTAGCGATAAATTCAACAATATCAAGCACGGTGAGGATTTCAGCACGCTAACACGTCTTGCAAAAAATTTTCGTTAAATAAAAATTCAAGAAAGTGTTATATATGAAATTGTTCAAGGAAGGAAATTCATAAATAAATCAAGAATAAATTATCTGTCGGCATTGCAATCATGAACGCATTTGTACAAAGTGATGTACGATTTTTTAATGCCAAACATGATTACGGTATTTTAACTTGACCTTCAAAGTTTGATACGTCACTCGTACAAAAAAAATAAAAGCCACTCTCCGATGATATCACGAGGTTGGATTAGGCACGCATTTAAACAATTACGATGGTTCCTAAGAATTTTCGAATATTGTATAATGCAATGTAATTCCCTAAATCCCCTGTTTTTGTCTACCTCTCGATCATATCAGCAACGAGTTATGAGGCAAGGGAACATTTCAATTGCACGTATTCTTTCTCCTGAAAGATCTTGAGACTTCATAGATTTTCGTTTAACAGTATTTGACTAAAACCTGCGCAACGATGAACCGTTTTTGCAATGTTAAAAGGTAAAAATCAAAAAACAAAAAAAATCATAAAATAGATGAACGAATGTGCATCATTTTATTTGAATATGGAATATATTCATTTTTTATTTTTATTTTATTTTTTTGTTTCTTTCCAAGAGCGAAATAATACTTACAGCATATAGAATAAAACAATTCGGTTAGGAAACTGAATTCAGAGGATTATTTTTATTAATAAAGTATAAATTGCAGCTCTATTAAGTAGTATTTAGAGTTTTGAGTGATCGATTTGTTTTTTTATTGCTTATCCACCCTTTATGGGTAATTTAAAGCTGAAACATATTTTTAAATTGTAAGAATAATTTTTGAAGAGTGAATATTGCATAAACACTTTGTAAGTATGAACAATGACTTTTCTAGTTACAAGTTCTACTATTTAACCCGTAGCAGGGAATGGAGAGAAGAGATGAATTTTACCCATTCCAAGGTTATTTGCGCGTAAATGAATGTAACAAACTCAATTATAATTCGAACTCTGCTCCTCAATTTCTTATTCAGAGCCACTATCCATTACACCACCCGCACATCCTTTCTAACTGCACAGTCGTTTCCCTGGATTTTCTTCATACGAAAAATACAAACATGGTTGTAATCATTGATTTACCTGTACTTTTCTCCGTTAGTTAAAATGGCAGACTGCTACTAATAATGATAATTGATATTTGCTTACTCTATTCCAGATAGGTCTTTCGATCGGTCAGTTCAGAAGTACCTTTACATTTAGAAGTTTTCTATCAGTATAAATTGCTGTATCTATACCCAGCTTGCTAGGCCTGTCGCGTATTTTTCTGCATATATATGACCAGGGGTCAACCATATAAGTACTTACTAGGCTTAACATTGTTTAATTTCGGTGATCGGACAAGAAACGGTGTTTGAATGTGGCCGTAAGTAACCGAATGTGGCCGTAAGTAACTGAACGTGGCCGTAAGCAACCGAATGTGGCCTTAAGCAACTGAATATGGCCGTAAGTAACTGCATGTGGCCATAAGCAACCGAATGTGGCCGTAAGCAACTGAATGTGGCCTTAAGCAACTGAATGTGGCCTTAAGCAACTGAATGTGGCCGTAAGCAACTGCATGTGGCCTTAAGCAACTGAATGTGGCCGTAA
Source organism: Acanthosepion pharaonis (assembly GCA_903632075.3). NCBI lineage: Eukaryota > Metazoa > Mollusca > Cephalopoda > Sepiida > Sepiidae > Acanthosepion > Acanthosepion pharaonis. Next base: position 4,114,696 of record CAHIKZ030004155.1, on the reverse strand, counting down.
GTAACCGAATGTGACCGTAAGTAACTGAATGTGGCCTTAAGCAACTGAATGTGGCCGTACGTAACTGCATGTGGCCGTAAGCAACTGAATGTGGCCGTAAGCAACTGCATGTGGCCATAAGTAACAGAATGTAACCGTAAGCAACCGAATGTGTCCGTAAGTAACTGAATGTGGTGATAAATAGAACTTAGAGTGATTATAATATTCATTCTATAAAAGGAAATAATCTACCATCGATGAGAAAGTGACCGAAGTTGTGATGACAGGTCAGGAGTATTTACATTTCAGATCCTTCTTTGAATTTTGTCAGGAATCTCAAGATATATAGTAGCAGCACTAGACCAGATATGGCAGAAGTATTCAATGCATGGATGAATGGTAGATTTATAAATGTGCAAGTTGTATTCTGACGAGAAAAATTGTCTGGTACGACACAGTGAACCAACTTTCCTAAGAGTAAACCTAGCTGTTGATTTAATATAATCACTCCACTTCCTGTCAGCGGAAAACATGAGCCCAAGAAGATCCAATGGAGCCATTCTGATGTCAGGTAAAAAAGGTTCACTATGGTAAGTAAATGAAAGCAGTTTTATTTTGGGGGTGTTAAAATTCGCAAGCCCTTTCTTTGTGCTAGTTAGTCACCGATTGGAGTTCCTTTGTGGGATGTAGTCAATGGATATTTTATAATTGGTCCAATGTTATGATTGTCTCTAATTTTTAAAAATATTCAAAATATATTCGACAATTTGTTTCGAAAAATAACTGAAACCTTTTTTTATTTATGAATAATACAATTGAGGGAAAACCAGGCATAGTTTTCTGATAACAACGTCACTACCGCAAGGAAGAAGATGACTTGTCCAAGCAATCATTGAGGTTTTATATTTTTTTCAAACAATATTTGAATTATTTACACTAGTTACATTCAGACTATTGTTTGCATCTTAATGAATGTAAAATAGTGTAAACAATTGTAACTCCTCATCTCAGAAATTCAGACAGAAAACTTGTATTGGAATACTATGAAAAATAAAACGTATTACCGTCGTCAGTAAATTGACGAATAATGCGGGCCGACGGGTCTTACGCTGCCAAAAACGGCGGAAAATATTGATAAGAAATTATTTAAAACAAAAATACAATAACGACAAGCCCGCCATTATTCGTGGAATAATGTTGATAATATTCATCCCCAAACTGCAGTCAACAAATCTTAAATAAAATATTGTGAAATACCTAAAATACAAAATGAACAATATGTAGAATTTTTTTTTCAGAACATCGATCGAAAGATGCAAACATGTTAGCGAGAAAAGTCGAAGTTAAGATACTGAGAAAATAGCCTTTATTCCATCGAATTTATCGATTAAAAAGCGGTTCCTTAATCAATGAAATATTACTCACTGCTTCTCAAACGCTTTCCCCAGTCATCCTTCATTATCGGTAATATGCCAAACTGTTTTATTTTATTTTTTTATTCCTATTGATCCAATGGAAGACGCTTTGAGAAATCTCTTAGTTTCGGACAACAATTTAAAAAGTTTGTCGTTTTAAACTGAATCAATTTGTACGCCTTTCTAACAAAGTAATTGTTGGCAATTTCATTTGACGCTAATGTAAGCTGATTTAAATCTTTTAAAAAGATAGTAATTTCCATGAATAATTTAATGAAGAGAGACGAAGCTACATGCCTGTCTCGGTTTAGTTTTGGAGCTGTGTTGGGAAAATGGTAAAACTGATTTCGATGTCAAACTGGTTTTCAGTTCGAATCTCGTTGGGGGCAGGTCCCTATACCTGGTTCACGCTATTTGCGGGGGCGTAACGGTTTCAGCGTAGAGATAAAAAGGCAACAATATTTCTGATAGTAAATTCTAATTAAAATTTGATCATGTAATTAATCTTTTGTTTTGTCGATGAGAATCAAAGCGACTAGCATAGCCAAGCTTGTGCATATGATTTTCTATGCTTGATTTACCTATTTCCAACCGTCCTGGGCAAGACGATAAACTACGTCCAACAGCAAGGCGTTTGATCAAGAGGTTTTAACGAGCGTGAAACCACCTCTTAAGGGTTAGTGTTTCCAGGTCCACCCTGACCTGGAGTGGTAGCACCTGTTAGGGTCCTAGCTATGGATAAATAGTTTAGCCCCAAACTGGGGACAAAACACTATGAATGTGTAAAAATAGATTACCAGAAATACTCTGTAAAAAGATTATTACCAGCAATGCATTTTTGAAAAAAGATATTACCAGTGATACATTTTTGAAGAAAAAATATTACCAGAAATAGATTTTTGAAGGAAAAAATTATTACCAGCAATACATTTTTGAAAAAAAAATATTACTAGCAATAAAAATGTTGTTGGCATTAAATAACCCATTGGGGTTGATATGCCGTAAAACAAAACAAACCAAATCAAACCTGGTGATTTTCAAGTATATCTTCCAAAACTAAGTAAAATATAAAGAAACAGGAAAATTTCCTCAGAACAAAGCAAAGAGTGCTGAAATTCGATGAAATATCAATTCTTGTACATGGCGGTGAATGCTGGACAATATTCCAACAGATGTAGAGAAGAGTTGAGGCAATAGAGATGTGGCTATACTGATGAGAATATCATTGACAGAATATGTGAGTAATAAGGTAGCTTTTAGAAAATGAAAACATAAAGGACTCATATACCAGGTGCGGCATATATATTTACCCATTACACATGTTATCATAAAATACAAAGTTTTAGGTTTTGGTTAATGAAGGTATGCAGGGTGATTGCTATATTTATTAGCAATATTTTACATGTATACAGTTCAAAATACCCACCCTTTGATTTCACCATAACCCTTAATCTCTTCTCAACTGAACTTCGTGTCTTTTTGACCGCCTCTTCGCTCAAATTGTACCATGATCTCATAAGAGCTTCTTTTAGGCTTGACACATTTATGAGATACGTGAAACAACGCTCTCCAATATCAGCGATATCGCAAAGTTCATAGCATTAATACCAGGGCTTTATGGAAGGCAAATTGATTTTTTTTTTAAATCCACGGAAATATCTCTTGCACCATTTCTGCATCAAACTGGCCGTGTGTGCAGGTGGTCCGTCTTGAGTGAAGACATAGTCACTTTCAAATGTGGCTGACAACGAGAACAACACATCTCTCGCCAACATTTGCTGATAAATTTACTTTTATTACTTCTTCAATTCACACCAAGTGACATCAGTTGGTTCTTGTTGCTTGAAATGTGTTCTGACATCTCCGGGAATGTTTCCTGCTGAAGTGGCATAAGGCCTATCGTTTTGGTAGTTGACTACAGTTTACACAGCGAAAAATTTGTCTTCGACACCCTGCATCTACCCCGACATTTTCTTCCCTCTTCCAAGCTGGTTTTGCTTGGAGGTACTTTTGAGCAGCTATCGTCACCGGATCTTGTATGATTTTAACCCTAAATCCTCTTTTATTAGGTTGGTGCAAAAATAATGACGTAATAATGTCGTTTTTGACGTTAAAAAATACGTCAAAAAACGACATTATTACGTCATTATTTTTGCACCAACCTAATATAATCCTCCTTAGCGACCTATACGAAATATCCAGCTCTTTTGCCATCTTACTCATGCTTCTTGGTGGAATTCTTGACAACTTCAATTACTTTCCTGATACGAATTGAAAGGCTTTTTTTCCTGAAATTGGATTTGGTGAAATTATTTACTACTCTGAAAACTTTCTCTGTGCATTAAAAACAGTTTTTCTGCAAATATACAGCTGAACTCTTCATACCAACCATTTTCAATGCTGCAAATTGATCCCATGTTGTTTAACGATATTTAATTAAACTCTAAACAATAAACAAAAGAATGATAGTGTTGTAACTAAGTGATCAAAAACAACCTTAGAAAACCGAAATTGATTTAACAAGTTTATTACCTTTTGATACAGGGAAGCATAATGTAGAATAAAAACTAAGGAAGAGAATGTTTAGTCATGAATGACTGTTTTCAGCAAAAGGCTGCTACTGCTCCTCCTGATACTCCTCTTGATGTAGGAATATTTTTATGTCTTTCGTCCGACTGCCAAGTTCAAACTTGTAGGGGAATATTGACCCTCACAGCAGTTAGGAAACCTTATGCAAAATTCAAAACTATTTTCCGAATAGGTATGTTTCAATTTATTTTTTAATAATAGGTAAATTCTTATGTTTACATAATGGTTAAATATTTATGCCGTGTCCTTTATTTAGAATCAATGAGAAAAGAAGGCTTGGAAAATTTAACACTTACAGAGCATACTAAAGGAAAGATTAGCAGAGGGAAACAGCGAGTAACCGACCTAATGAGCTTGTGGAAATGGATGACCGAACAGGGACTGAGAGGGATAGTGAGAGACAATCGTTAGTTAGAGTTACAAAGAACTAGAAGCTGTGGACAGCCATGATCGCCAACGACCTAATGGAACATGTTACATAAAAGAAAAATACTGATTTGATCGTTATCACCCTCATCTGATCTACCCGACCGTGGAGCATCGTTCAGCAAGATGTCTCTTGTACGAAACGTTGGCATTCCCTTTTAACACCTTTGATCTTTTAGTTTTTGCTTTCTTAACGTCACGGCCCTTCGAGACGCAGTCGGCATGAACCACCACAGCTTCCTTTTCTTTAGTATCCATGAACAGTGATTACGTCATCGGAAACATACCAGAGTGGCTTCCTCTTGCTTTTTCTATAGTTTTGAACGCAGATATTTAAGATTAACTTACTATTTAACCCATAGCAGGGAGATGAAAAGATAAATTCATGTTTTATCAAACAACGTTAATGCGAAAGTGAACACAACAGACTAGGTCGGAATTTGAACTCGGGTCTCCGATTCCGCTTTCTTCTCATCCCTCCTTCATAGTAACCTCTATTTGCATTTGAGTTGCACTTTTACCTTTATTAAAATAAAAATAACTTAATATACTGATAATGTTACTTGTTTGCTTTCCTCTAAATTGTAAGCATCAATCAAAAAAAAACTGCTAATTTTGATCACGCTTTTATAAATTCCTTCTTCTATGCTTGTTGTCATGATATAATCAAAAATTATTGAAATTATTTAAAACCTAAACGCTTCTAATGCCATTTAAGGAGAAAAGCGGAAATGACATATTCACAAACCCTACACTTTCTGCTCTCTCTTTACCCAAATCGATTATGTTTCGCAAATTTCACACGTCAAATGAGAATAGGTTTTGTGACTTTTACCATAAATTATCTGGTATCCTATTCAATAACTCTTATTTCAAGCCAGTTTTAATTGATTTAAGATATTATTCCGACATTTAGTTCACTATATCACTCCGGCAAGTATATGACCTTTTTATTATGTCAGATTAGTCAAAAAAAAAGGGAGTATCGCTGTTAACAGCTCAATATGGGGAAAATTGGATTGTTACATTTAGTACGTCCCAAAATCAAGCTAATATCGTTTCAGTATCAACAATCTGACCCTGATTTGCACTCTCAACAAAACTCTACGCTTTGAATGTTTATCGGGCGTCAAGCTCGCTCCAGACCTCAAATCTCATATGTACGATCCATTGCTAAAGATCCTACTACTTCAAAAATCTCTTTCCACCAAGAGTCAGATTAAACCAAAAAAAAAAAAAAACAATTCTGGAATGTGAGGGCTGAATTCAAAATAGTTTACATATTCTTCTTGGAGGGTAGTTATTTTCCACTCTACCACCTCTTTCCCACAAACGAAACGCTACAAGTCTGTCGCTGCTCCATCACTATTTCCATGGCAAATGTTCAGATGAGCTGTCTTTAGCTCCTCTAATTCAGGGCTTTACAACTAAGACACGGCGTGCTACCTCCAAGATGTCGAATCACCCTCATTCCCACCGTTTTCCAATTAGCCTCATAATGTTCCCTTTCTACTAACTCTTCTTACATTCATAGCATGTGACTCATTTAGTAACCCTTTAGTCTTGGTTGAACTTTAGTAAAGAACAGATGAATTTGGAGCTGCTCAATCCTCACTTTTTAGCCTTGATAGCGTTCAAAATCGCTTAATCGATCTTGTGGAGGATATATTTTCTATTCTAAAACCTCTTTCCCCCAGACGCAAGGGAGCACACCTGTCGGTACTTCCAAGGCAACTGTTCAAAAAAAGCTTTTCAACTATATCAGATCTTTACTGCTAGGACGTATTATTCTACATTTACCGAGTCATTCAACTTATTTCCACCGTGATGAAAAGTTTCGCTTAGCTTTTCCTCTAGAACTGCTACTTTGTGGAGCAGACTCCGACGTGAGTACTTTAATCTTGAATTCTTCAAAGCAAGTGTTAATTGATATTTATACTTCTTGTCCTTATAAAAAAATCCCTTCTTGCCACCTTCTCTTTTATTCATATCACACACTCTAACTTGAGTGGTTCTTAAGCCTTGTACTGGATAAAATTGCACAAAACTGAAGTAATGAAACAAGCAGAACACTAGAATCAAGCAAACGCGGAAGTTTAAATATCTGGGAAGCGTCTTGACAGAGGACGGTAAGTGCGACACTGAGATCCGTAGACGTATTGGAATGGCTAAGGACGCATTCCAAAAGCTGGGCAGGGTACTGCGTGACAGGAGGTAACAAAGAAAAGAATACTGAACTGTTACGTGACATCTATCCTTCTTTACGGCAGCGAATGTCGGGCGATTTCCTCAAAGATGAAGAGACTCGAAGCGACAGAGATGTGGTTCTACAGAAGGATACTAAGGATATTATGGACCGAGCAACGATGACGTCTTAGAGATGTTGCAAACAAGGAGAAGGCTTATACTTAATATCAGGAAGAGGCAACTGAAGTTTCTGGGACACATAATGAAGAATGGCCTGGAGAATCTGATTCTCACGGGTGTCGAATAGAAGGAAAGAGAGACAAGGGAAAACAACGCGTGGCATACCTGGCGGAATTAAGCAAGTGGATGACAGAACGTGGTCAGGGGAGGTGGCAGAGGAAAGGGACTTGTTGAGAGCTTCAATGGATAAAAGGTGATGGAGAGCTATGATCGCCTACAGAAAGAAAGAAGCGTATTAAAAGTGAAATTCGAAGGAGCGAAAAAAGCCTTCCAAAAGCTGGTTGAAGCATTAAAAAAACAGAAGCAAATGGTTAGAAACAAAGAAAAGAATACTGAACTGTTATGTGATGTGGCACTGAATACTGGAGAATCTCCTCACAGATGAAGAAGATACTTGAAACAACCGAAATTTGGTTCTACAGAAAGAATCTGAGAATAACATGGAATACCATATGAGCAACGAAGAAGTTCTAAGAAACAATGAAACCAAAAAGAACACTTAAGATCAGAAAGAGAGAGTTGAACTTTCTAGGGCATATAATGAGGAAAGAGGACTTGGAAAAATTTGATACTCACAGAGTAGATTGAAGGTAAGAGAGACAGAGGAAAGCAACGCAGAACCTCCCTGGTGAGCTTGAGTGAATGGATAGCGGAGAAGGGTTTGGAAGAGATGGCAAAAATATAGACATTATTAAGAGCTATAATGGACAGGAAATTGTGGAGAGACATGATCCCCAATATCAAGAAGAAGAAGAAGAAGAAAAGGAGAAATAAACAAACAAACAATAAACTGGCCGGTCTTCGTCATGGTAGGCGAAATTCTCGAAAAAAAAATTAGTTCGTATTCATCGTCAATGAAAAGGAACTCGATTAAATGCTTCGGCGAACACTGTGCGCTTCGTTGCAACAAACATTGTGTATACTTCCTGCTTGGAAATAGTAACAATATTTACAGATGTCTTATATAATCCCTCATTGTGATGAGTTTTAGTTGCTTTTTCACCCTCCGGTAATAAGTTTAATGATTTTGGTTTTTATATATCCTCGTCTCCCAAATTATTTTTAAACGTTTCAGCAAGAATTCTTCTAATTATTGTCAAGTCACTTTAAAAGAAGGAAAACATAATGGGCCTCAGGAACTATATTTTTTGACCAATGAAGCAACGTTAGGAAAGTGGCCTCATTACAAATTTAATTTTTCATATCTATCTATCTATCAATCAATCAATCAATCAATCTATCTATCTATCTATCTATCTATCTATCTATCTATCTCAGTCTGTTCGTTACCTATCTATTTATCTAATTTGCCCATATATTCCTTTCACATTCTGTTCGTCTCCATAGCATTCTGATCTTGTCACTTGTTCTATCTCATTGTTTATATATAGAGGAAAGAGGCTCGATCATTTTGTTTATTTGGATCTCTCAAATGCGCAGGCTGATAGAAGTCGTACACACTGTTTAAAACAAAAATAAAAATGGAGCGTTTATTTTAAATATGAGTTTCCACTATAATAACGGTTGAAGTAATAAAAAAATGTCGTATTAAAAGAAAGTCATTCTTTCGAAGTTGTTCTGTTTCGGTTTCGTATACGAAACTGAGCAGAAAATGTGCTTTCGAGAAAATGATCTGATTGACGAGGATGAATTTTGAGAGCCTACAAGAATTATGGCGCTCTTTGTAGCCAAGCAGTAACGTACTGACGATCAAACGATATATATATATATATATATATATATATATATATATATATATATATATATATATATATATATATATATATATATATATAATTTGAGGAGTTAGAATAAAAATATAGTAATTCACCATGTCTAGAAGAATCCTCAGCAGAAAGCACTGGACTGACATTTTGCCCTATTCGGGACTGCATCAACAGTGAGCATCCACTACCAATAATCGAACCGGGACAACGCAAGCGTCATACCGACTCTACACAACGGGCTTCGGTGACGAATAGACTCGATATAGCGCCGCTATTCACAAGTATTAAAACGGTCGGGGTTCGATTCTCGGAAGTAGATGCACAATGTTGATGAGCTAAACAGGACAAGAAACGGCTGTCAGTGGTTTCTGCATTCTGTTGAGGATTCTTCTAGACTCGATGAATTATATATATATATATATATATATATATATATATAAAAATATATATACAAAAAATGAAAAAACTATTCTTAGCCGACGGGCTTCGTCTTCTGATTAATTTATCAAGGCAATCTAGGATTTATTTTGTTGCACGTATTTGCAAACAAAAGGCGAGGATGTCATTGGTTTATCAAGGCTTTTAAATTTGAGAAGGTTCATAAATGTTCCTCAGCTGGTTGAAAAGTTACTCAAAGAACTTGGAGGGCACAGAGTGTCGTAATTCAAAGTCTGGGAAAAAATAAAGTGTGCGAGTAATATTCAAGCTTTTTTTCATGAATATTACTCGCTCGCCTTACATTTTGCCAGCCTTTTGCGAAGATTGAAGTAAACAGAAACAAAAAGATAAAGAATCTAAATGAAATCGACTGATTATATAGTCAAAATATACATTAAATGAAACTTTTGACTTCTCAGCGTCCATCTTACCTTTGGGCGCATGCGTATTCGGAACAACGTAAAAATAGATTTAGTCTGATGAAGTCAGAAGTTGAAACGCGTCACACGAATACCTTTTCACTTTGTGATACTTCCTTCCCCTAAATATTTCTTGATATATATATATATATCAACATTTAGGAAAAACAACCCCACATCATAATATTTCCACCTCCATGTTTGACTGTAGGGATAGTATTTGCTGGCTCGTATTCCGCTCCTTTTTACCTCCATACATGAGTGCGCATGTTTTGTCTGTAAAGCTCAATTTTCGTTTCGTCTGACCAAGTTACTTTCTCCCAGAAATCATTAGATTCAATTTCATATTTCTTTACAATATTCAAACGGGCTTGTACATGTCGGCGTTTCAGTAATGGAGTCTTTCTCGGTGATCTTGAAGTGAGACCTGCACGATTCAGTGATCTTTTAATTGTATCTTTACTAACTTCAATTCTGGCATTTTTCAAATCATTCTGAATTTCTCGACTAGTTGAAAATGGATTTTTCTTCACAGTACTAGCCTCATTTAAGATACGGGGACGACCACTCCTTTGAATGTTTTCAATAGTATCGCATTTTTTCCATTTTCGAACAACAGCACTAATTGTACTCAAATTCAAATCTTGAGCGATTTTTCTATATCCCTTACTATATTTGTGATTCTTTATGATCTTCTTGCGCATGTCGTTCGACATTTCTTTTGTTTTCACCATTTTTTTTGCAGTAGTGGCAACAGAATAGCTGCAGTGTTCTCAGAGCTGTTATCTAATAGCCAGTTGAGTGTCATGCAGTGCTGTCATTGGTCGACATATCACATCATGTCAATATGGGTAGGAATCATGACGACACGTCTCTTCTAGCATAATATTTGCACTGGTGTTAAATACTTTTGCATATGTGTTATTTTATTTATTGTTAATAAATGTTTCTCAAAACAGTGGTTTTAAATTTTCCTTCTATGTTTTGATCGACAATGTTCGTTTAAATATTTCCTATATTTCATTGAAATTGATCTGTTATTTTTTTAGATATGTAAGAAAAACCAATGTGTTAAATACTTTTGCTACCCACTGTATATATATATATATATATATATATATATATATATATATATTATAATAATTATTCTTATCTATCTTATTCTCTTTCTTTCTCTCTTAATCTTTCTCTCCCTCCTTCTATCTATCTATCCATCTATCTATCTATCAATGTATCAATCTATCTTTATATAGCTATTTCTCGTTCTCCTTTTCTTTTACTTTTACGTTTCTCCCTGGTTTATAAAAAAAACGCACATACATTTTCCATCTCCTTATCTATTTCCGAGTGATTAGCTTCCATGATTGCTGTTGATGCATTCATTTAATAGGCAAAATTTTTACCATTTCTTCCGGGTGGAGTCCGCATATTTCCGATTCCATTTTCTCTTCCCAGAAGAAATTTCTTTCTTTCTCCTCTTTCACTGCTACTTGCCTTTTAAAAACCGTCCTCATGACTTTGTCTTCAAGACATCTTGAGGAATTCTGATCTCTCTTTTTTTTTTTTTTTTTTTTTTTTTTGACAAAGTGTTGTACTCATTGTATTGGCCTATTCAGAATTTTTTTAACGCCATAACCCTTCAGGATATAGACGATCATGGCTCTCCAGAGATAGATTATTTTCTTTATTATCTGTGAATTGCTATGACTTCTTAGGAGAGATGGCGAGGTGCCTTTCTGTGGCATTCTCCACGAATTCAGAAGTATGATACTATTATGCAACAATATATATATATATATATATATATATATATATATATAAATATATATATATATATATATATATATATATATATATATATAAAATATATATATATATATATATATATATATATATAAACATATATATATATATAAAATATATATATATAAATGATATATATATATAAATATATATATATATAAATATATATATATATATATATTTTTTTTTCTTATCGTTAATATATAAACGTTGTTTCATAAGATAATAATATATAATAATTATATATATCTAGATCTATCTATCTATCTCTCTCTAAATATATATCATCATGTTTATATCTTATATCTTATTATAACACGTATGATGTTGCTATAAAAAAGAAAGAAAAGCTATCACATATTATATAACCACATTATTATATATTATCATTAATTCTATAACAATATAATGCATTATCATATAGTATCCACATAATACTTTATTCTAAAACAATATTACTGTGTACTGGCATATGATTTTATTACATCATTACAAAGCTTTATTACATATTTCAAAATGAAATGAGTAATAATTGTCATTATTACAAATGTTATGTATTACAGCCATTAACACATAATTATATTTTATAATACAACTAATATTATTATGTATAAGAAATATTATCAAATATTATTAATTATTATCATATATTCAGAACGTCATTATTATTATGTTGCCATTGCACATTGATGAAATGGTTTTAAAATGACTTCTCATGCCTCAAGAACTTTCTGGAGAACCATCACAGAGTAAATAATGGCAGTTTTCTGGTGCTCTGTAACCTTGATCTGTCTCAATTCCAATTCTTTCTAAGCGCTCTTTCAAGTTTCTAGATGTTGTTCCAAGCGCACCCATTTCTGTATTCATGTTCCAGAACTCCTTCATCTCTCTAGCCAGATCTTCATATATATTTCTATTTTCTTAACAGTAAGTTTATTTTCTCGCATTTCTTGCTTGTGGAACTCTCTTTCGGTTACTTTTTTGCTTTCTTTTCAAATTTAATCTTCAAAATTCTAAATCCAATGCCAATCGTTATCTTCTGTTTCTTAAATTATGTCCTTTTATTGTTATCGATCCTTAATTGTTTTTTTCTCTTATTCTCTCGGACTCAGTAAACCCCTGCGTGTTAGTGGCTTTGTTTCCTTGCTTGCTTGCTTAGGGTGAAATTAATTAATTTATAAATTATATATATATATATATATATATATATATATATATATATATATATATATATATATTTTTGTGTGTGTGTGTAAAACAGGTTGGTTAATAAAACTAGGACAAACGAAAGGTTACCAATATAATCAGCACGATAAACATTTATTAAATATTAACCATATGATAGAAATGAAGCACCAGGAAAAAGGATTTATGTTCGGAATTTTCAGACACGCCTGTGTCCTTCATCAACGGTACAAACAACAAACAGAGAAATGGGAATTACTTCCAGACAGATGTTTTCGTAGATGGGGTATTTTCCAGTGGAAATCGTATTCTTAACAAAAACCCGATCTCTACCTGATTCCTCGAGGTGCGAATCTTTTTATGAAAATAAATTAAAAATTTTGATCGGTGTAAAGATTTTAGGAAAGGTATATAGTTGTCGTGGTGAGAGTGAGATTGTAAATATTAATGAAGAGCATCATAGGCTAGAGAGGGGAAAATGACGTCACGCGTGTAGAAAGTTGTAGCAAAAACTGGCAGACCACGTGGTCGAGTGTAGAGAGACGGGACTATGGTTAGAATGTGATCTGATAAAAATGAAGAAAGAGAAAGGAAGGCAAAGAAAAAAAAGAGGGGGAAAGAGGAATAAATAATAATAGAATATTATGAAATAAGATAAAATGAAAAGAAAAAAACGAAGGAACAAAAATATAGATAAAAATTTGGAAATCTACTGTTAAAAAATGGGTTAAATAAAATAAAGGAAAAACTGAGAAGAAAAGTATATATATGTGTGTGTGTGCGCGCGCGTGCATGTATACATATGGGCATATAACGTAGATATATAAAAAGATGTACAAAATTAATATGTATCTTTAATAACATTCTCCTCTCCTTACATAAGTAAAGAAGTCATAGTGAGAGCTTCAGTGATGTTATAAAGTGGGTGTCTGGAAAGTAGTCCTCAGTGTATAGGGCAATCCTCCTATTGCTGACGAGTGTGTCATGAGGGCAATCATAGGTGATAGAACATAATATATATATATATATATATATATATATATATATATATATATATTAAATAGTTCATGTTATTTAACATTGAGCACTGTGTTTTTTGTTTTTTACACTATAGAATATTTATATGTCTCCGTATAATAACGCTCGCTCGTATACCTACCAATATTTGCCCATTATATTATATATATATATATATATATATATATATATATATTGGTAGGGATTATTCCAAAGAGGACTTTTCAGTACATATGAGACCAAATTATAGGAAAAGTCAATCTGATGAGCTGAATATGCTTATAGTCATCGAAATAAATTTATTATTGAATGAGTATTTTTTTTCCTAATTATTCATCTGTATCTATCTCTCTCTCTCTCTCTCTCTCTATATATATATATATATATATATATATATATATTGTCATTCACAGAGACTTTTTAGGTGTATCACAGTTCATCAGTGTGGCTAGACGTCCGGTTGCCTCTAGCTAGGATCGAAACCCAGTTGATTTGGCGCCAGTTGGAGTATCTACACCGAAGCCGTTGGCGCACGGCAAGAATGAAGGTGAATTTAAGCGTATTTATTTTCTTAGGTAAACACTCCAGTGACGGAGAGAACCCGATTTGTTTTTATCATAAAAATACTGCATTAGTAGCAGTATATATATATATATATATATATATATATATATATATATATGTGTGTGTGTGTGTGTGTGTGTGTGTGTGTGTGTGTGTGTGTGTGTGACGTTAATTTTAAATATTAGATTTTGATATAATTTTAGTAGAAATGTCCTATGCATTAACAGAAGAGGAAAAATATATTTTCAAACCATATTTATTTTTAAACAATGGCGTTTTTCTCCTTGAGATATTTTAAATATTTCTTTGTTTCTATTTTTTTAAATTATAATTTTTATAATCTTTGGTTGAAATGAAATCAAACTATTGTCGACATCCACTCGAAGAGTGAATGTCGACAATAGTTTTATTTGATGCAGTTTTTCTTTCTCTTTCGGCTGCTTCGTGTAGTGTCCGCTTCTTTATAGCGTCTGTCAAGTGGTTGGTTGCAAATGTCATCGACAACGATAAAACACTTCACATTTAACTCTCAACCCCTGCACATTTTTTAACAACTTTCTTTCTCCTGACTACCGGCGGCTCTGTAACAGTGTCTGAAATAACAGTAAATCATCCATTCCTCTTCTCTTCACTCAATTTGAGGTGTTAACGTCTTCTAAAACATAATGTTTCGCTCTTGAATTCTCTTCAAATTCTATTCTTGACTATTCTTGACTTAATTTCCACTTAGAACTGAGTCTCTGTTGATTTATATGCATATAACTCCTTCTATGTTTTCTGCGATGATCTTGGATCTAGATCTCCACACAGCATGTGGACCAGATGCTATCCCTTTGCAGGTCCTTAAGAAAAGTGACCCTGAACTGGCTCCTGTTCTCTCTAAACTCTTCAATAAATGCCTGCCTCTTGCTTTTCGACTTGTTGGAAATCCTCTTCTGTTATTCCAGTCTTTACGAACCCAGGTGAACTGTCTGATACTTCTAACTATTCTACCTCTTTCTGGCAAACTACCATTGGCCCTAATCAACTCTAAATACGTTAAGCATCTTACATCTCAGGACCATCTTTCAGGGAAACATTAGAGCTTTTGCTTCTCTAGGTCAACTGCTGATATATTAACGATTATTGATGAAATAAATACATAAGAAGGATGTAGCTCGGGCTGTTGCTTTTAACATCTCGTAAGCATACGACAGATTTTGGCATACAGGTCTTCTTCACTAGTTGAAAGGTTATGTAAAAATTGTCCGAACGCTCTGTGCGTCTGTATGTCTGTAAATCAGGTGGTTTGAAGAAAACCGTGGTTTTAGAGCCCAGCTGGTGCCCAATTTACCTGAAATTGCTAGTCGAGAGCTCAATGTATGAGATTAATAAATCATACAGAGCAATATAATTAAGAAAAATTTCAAAGAAAACCCCACATTTAAATCTTTCAGCTATAAACTTCGACAGTTGGTTTACATTGCATCTTCTGATTGGTTTAAATTCACCAAAAATAGGAAATAAATTGATTAAAAAAAATGGAAAGACATACAAGAAGGAAAGAAAAGGAAATATTGTAGTAACGGGAGGCAATAAATGACAGGAACGTATAAATATGACGACAGAAGGCGAGGAAATATATCTTGTTGGATGAAGGGAGTGGGGTGAGCTTTTTAAAGAAACTGTTCCAAACACCTATTTTGTCAAATGACATGAGAATAGGTGATATTTTTAAAAATATATATATATATATATATATATATATATATATATATATATAAGTGTGGCACAAGGTCGAAAATTTTACTTGAAAAATCACTCATATGAATACCGAAATAATTTTGATAGTATTATATAAACATACAGATGTACATTGCATTAATATATCATTAATATATAACACATAATACATATTATTATCAGACCAGAAAATGGTCTAAATACGCAAATGTAAATCAACTGTAGAAATAAATTTAAGTTTATAGCTGAAAAATTCAAATGTATTTTTTTTTTCTTAATTATATATATATATATATATATATATATATATATATATATATATTATATTATATATATATATATATAATTAATCATATATATATATATATATATATAATATATATATATATATATATATATATATATATATATATATATATATATATATATATATATATGATGTATGTATGTAGATTTAATAGGCCGGTTAAGCTTGAGGAATAAAAAACCAGCAAAATGATAACAATATTGACAATAAGACTGATGATCCTTATTATATATTGACTAAATTGAAACATGAACAGAAAGATTTTAACGTCGGAATTTTCGGACACGCCTATGTCCTTTTTCAACGAGACAATAAAGAAACGGACAGTTGGGGCTCACTCTTCACAGGAATGTTGTTTCTGCTCGCTAGAGTGTAAATTATGTGTAAGTTATATTCTATGAGTAAACTCAAATCCCCGTTTAATCCTACAATTTGTGATTTTAATAATCTAATGTTTTATTGAATTTTAAGTACTTTGGCCTTAAATTTACTATAGTTACTACTCTTATTTTCTGATAATGTCGTATATGGATGGTAGTATTTACACATTTGGCAATTTATATACACAAAAAAGATCAAAATTATTTTTTTAAGTAACCGAATTGTAGTAAGTTTTTCCATTGATGATTAGTAAATATAGTTTTTACTTAGTAAAAATATCACTTAACTGTTACAAATTAATACAGAATTTTAAAACTTTATAAACTATTGTAATTATGTTTTTTAATGAAAACAATTCTTGTAAAAATTCATTATTCATCGAAAAAGTTTTATTTTTCTTAAGACGATAATGTTCATCCTATAGCTTATTCATAAAAGCAATTAAAAGCTTTTCTAATTAAAGAACGTCTTCGTTTCATTGCATTTTTTATTTTCCAATTCAGAGCAGATGACTGTAACTGGGGAACCAGTTTTACAAAAAAATGTTGATGATTTAATTTCTCCAAGGACTTCTGCTTATAATTAATATAAACATTAAACGGTACAAAAATGAATTTCTTCAAATTTCATAAAATTTATTAAGTGGGTGGTAAGTGATTTAAAAAATATTTTTACCAAGATTTTACCAAAAGAGAAACTTTTTTTTTTAAATAATATAATTAATTTGTGAATAAGTCCTAAAAGTTTAATTAAAATCCGAAAATTTTCTGATTTGTAAAAGGATTTCCAAATCAATGTTTTCACCGCAAAAAAGACACTAAAATTTCCTATACTAATTTATTGTCGCCCATTGACGCAAAAAGAAAAATTAGGCGAAAGTTTGAAGGTTCTAAAAAGGATTAAAAAATATAATTTAATAATCATATAGCCGTCCAAGCATGATAAAGACTGTGGCTAATCGGTGTTGATCTCAATGTCAACTTTTATGTAGACACACACACACACACACACACACATATATATATATATATATATATATATATAAAATAAACAGACCGCTATATACCTAAATATATCTGTTTTTTATTTAAATAAAAACATTGACCTCTGGATTTTATCCTCCTTGAATTTACCCATACGGATTACCTTTTTTCATAAACTATATATATATATATTTCTGTATGTATTGTATGTTGAGCTCTCTTTTTTATGTGATTAATTTGTTTTTTTGCTTCCTTGTATATATATATATATATATATATATATATATATATATATATATTTTTTATAAACTTTATCCTGTTTTTCTATGCCTAATATATAATAAACTATTATCATATATGATTAATAATATATATATTTTTTTATTGATATTTATGGTTTTAAATTTTCGTTTTAATAAAATAATATTATTTTAAACATTTTATCTTTGTATATTTGCTCCTTAAGTTATAATTCGATAAGTGGTTAGCATTTATTTAAGTCATTTTACTGGTTGATTTTTGTCAATGCCATTGTCTGTGGATGTGATGATAAAAAAGAGTGTAAATTTATCTGTGTGTGTATAAGTTACATGAAATTCTGTAAGAATGTATTCCCCAACCCTCCTTGTGTGTGTGTGTGTGTGTGTGTGTGTGTGTGTGTGTGTGTGTGTGTGTGTGTGTGTATCTATTATGTCTGGATGCTTTTATTATAATCTTTGTTTTTTTTTTTTTTTAAGACCATATTCACAAACTTTAAAATAAAACGGAAAAGAAGGAAAAGAAAAAATATATATACATGTATTATCAAATGACCGGATGTATTGTAGCGTCTGGTCTTCTCCATGAATGAAGAAATGAATTGAATAAACACATATATATTTTTCTTTTATCAATAATTTTGAAAACTTAATAGTGATTAAATTTGGTTTTTAAAATTACCAGTTTTAATTTTAAAAATTTTATCATGTAAATTTAAAATAGTTACATAAATTATTTTAATAAAAAAAATCGAATAGCTATTAAGCATTTCGTTGTCAAGCTTTGAATTTTCTATACTTCGTTTTTGAAACTTTTGGTTTCCCCCAAAATTAATCTGTTTTAAAACCATTTATTTTATTTTCAACATCATCACTTGATAAGACACAGAGTGTTTGAAACAAAATGGCTATTTTTGTAGTGATTTTAAACATACTTATGTTATAATTTTTTTTATAAAAATAACTATATATATATATATATATATATATATATATATATATATATATATATTATTACTCATTTCACCACAATCAAGGCGATGATAAACCTAGAATGCAAGGGATTTACAGGAAGTGAAAGAAATGAAAAATTTTTAATGAAAAATATGAAAACGACAATAAAGGAACAAGATTCAGGAAGACAGAAGATAGCGATTGGTGATGCATTTACATTTTTAAAGATGGTAGGTTGCAATGTAGCAAGAAATTGGAATTCCGTTTTACAGGCGAGAAGTGTGAGAAAAGAATAGAACAGACAGTCGCATGTACCAAGGAGAAACTCTAAAATGGTGAGATCTGGTTGGCAATCTAGTATCACACATAAATTCATGTAGTCGATTAACCACGGATGAAAATTCAACAGAACAATTGCCATGAAAATATTTGTAGAAAAGACCGAGAGAAGTCACGTCGGTGAGATCGCGACTGAAGTCGAGATGCCAGGTCAGGATCGATATATAACAGACACTTAATTTTATTTTTCTTATGAAATTCGAGATTTTTAGTAGGGACACCACACCAGATATGGCAGCAGTACACAATATATATATATATATATATATATATATATATATATATATATATAAAAGGCGCGAGTGTCACTAGCACGCAAGTGGTTACAAAGAGTGAAAATAAGAGTAAACAGGGATGTTTGAAGAAAGGATAAAGAGAAGAATGCGGATCATGATCAAAGCATCAGAAGATGTCGATTGACATTACATTTGAATATTTGAAGATTATAGCTCTCAGGAAAGCAAGTAAGAGGGATAGAGTTCCACTGTCGGGAAGTGCGAAAGAAGAAGTTGTTTGAGTTGAATAGACGGTAACATTTAACTGTTTGTAGCACACTTAAATGCATGCAGTTTGGGTACCAGTGAAAATAGCTCGTTAGAGCAGTTGCCATGAAAATATTTGTAGAAAAGACAGAGGGAAACCACGTCACGTATTTGAGAAAATGCCTGGAATCTAGATGCCAGGTCAAGTTGTATGTGGTCTTTTGGGGATATATATATATATATATATATATATATATATATATATATATATATATATATAGAAGGTTCTAGTCGTCTGAATGTCATATGAGCGTGAAATTCGGATTATGACTAAGACCATCCTTTCATAGGTTTTAACATTATTAAGCGTTTGTTGCGCTGTCTCGGTAATCTAGGCTTCGAGCAGTTTAGTGAGGAGGTATTGCCTTTAGGTCTTTTTCTTTTTTTTTTTCTGTATCGTAGCTTTATCGTAGCTTTCTAGACTCTGTCTAGATAAGAGTTTTAGGTTTCGGCAAGTTGTCCGTTTGTTCCAATATATATATATATATATATATATATATATATATATATATATATATATATATAAAAAATGACTATCATCACTTTAACGATAATGATGATCTTGAAGACGTTGTCACTTCTGTGTTTGAATAAAAAATTGATACGGATGAATACGTTTCTTTAGTTGCTACTGATTTCAGCCAATCAAGGCTTTTAAGAAAACAAAGAATTCTGCTTTGGAAAGTTTCCACCAAGACTTCATTCATCCCACAAAGGTCAGCAAGTTTGACAAATGTCAAGATGACGGGCATTTTGTACATTTTTTTTTACATTCTAGTTCTCTTTAGTGTGTGTGTGTGTGTGTGTGTACGAAGCGGCTTTTACCGCGTCAACTACGCAATTGACGCCACCTTCCCACTTGCCACTGAAGCCTTTTCCTTTTCCAAAATACATAACTTCCGAACGTCATTTCAAAATGCAATCTTCTCTTAACTGATTTCACAGTTTTTGCCATTTTCGCTTTTATTTTTTACTCTTTCATGTCCCCCGGCTAGCACTTAACTTTTAATGACCTTAAGAATTCTATAGCTGATGCCAATCAGAGTTTAGTCAAGAATGAATGGACACGAGAATAAAAATAAAACAAAAAAAAAACGATATGATGTCATGTATATTTTTTTTAATCAATAAAATTTGAAAAGCATTAACTGTTTGTTTATTGTTTCTTCTCTAAAGTTACTGACCATAAATTTAGACGAATGACTTTTTTTTTCGAAAGAAAGAAATCTTTCTTCGGGTCATAAGAAATTAAATAATACAATGTATTTATTTTATAGAATTTTTAATTATTTTTTTTTAATTCCTCTTACGTTAATCATATCTATCATTTTAACCCTGTTGTATATCTCACCTAAGTTTAACATTTTGACACCAACTTAAACTTGCACTATGTCTACTTTCCTGACTCGGGCGTAAACACGAAAGGTGTCATCCTCTTTTTAACTCTAGTCTTTTTAACTCTAGTCTAATATTTACTTTTTCGACACCCGAACAAAACAGGAACCATGACTATCAGGTCATCCCATTAGTTCTGTCCGAATTTTGAATAAAGAAAACAAGTGACCAAATGTTACATTTAATTACAGATTCAATCAACAATGTATTTTCCCTGAATATCTATGACTTCCTTCCATCTATTAACAAGCTTACTAATTCTATTACTGTAAAATACTTTTGGCTTTGATTCGAAGAACTCAATAATGTTAGTTTTAACCTCCTCCTGTGTTACAAAAGCTGTTTCTTCCAAATGATTCTGTAAGCTACGAAACAAATGGTAGTCTGAAGGAGCAAGATCGGGAGAATAAGGTGGATGAGGAATTTTCTCCCAACCAAGTTCTTCGATCTTTTGTGACGTGATTCTTTCTGTGTGGGGTCGCGCATTGTCCTGATGAAACATCACTTCTTTTCGATTCACTAGAGCAGGTCTTTTTTTCCTCAAATCTTGGTTCAAACTCTCTAATTGCTGACAGTATATTTGAGCATTAATTGTTGCATTAGGTGGTAAGAATTCAAAGTGGATTATTCCTTGGCGATCCCACCAGATTGAAAGAAGAACCTTTTGCCCATGAAGTTCCCTTCTCGGCTGTGGCTGGGGTCCTTCCTCTTTACTAAGCCACTGTCTACGACGCTTAACATTTCGATAAAAGATCCATTTTTCGTCGCCAGTCACAAGTCTATCCAAAAAAGGTGAAACAAGTTGGCGAGAATGGAGAGAAGAGCAGATGTCAACTCGGGATTTGAGGTTGTTTTCAGACAATTCATGAGGCACCCATTTTCCAAGTTTAGGAAATTTTCCAAGTTGTTGAAGATGACGATGAACAGTTGTATGATTTGAACTGAAACCACTGCCAATTCCTCAACTGATAAAGCAGGATTTTCTTCAAGGGCTGCTTCAAGAAGCTTTTCATCAAACTCAACTGCACGTCTGGTTCGATTTTCATCTTCAAGGGTGAAATCTCCACCTCTGAATTTTGCAAACTATCTTCTGCAAGTTCTTTCAGTCACACATTCCTCTCCATAAACTGAGTGAATGTTACTAGCCGCTTCGTCTGCTGAGTTTCCTTTCTTGAACTCATAAAGCATTATCTGCCTCAAATGATTCTTGGGTACTTCCATGTTAGCAGGGTTTTAATTAAGCAAAATTTAATTTTATTGTTCTCTGAAATAAATTTTGATCAGTTTAAATGCATCTAAACATAAAAATAATGTTCAGCCCCATTAGACATTATAAAATACTCTTTAAATTTCGTTCATTTTAAAAGAAGTTAGTCATGGGTGGGATTTACACCAAAGAGAAAAATGGAGACAGGCTCAAATTGCACTAGAATAAAAAAGGTATCAGGTCATCTAGTGTAAACCTGACTTATGACAATTTTTTGGCAATTATGACCTGAGTATATAAAACGTTCACTTTATGACCCTGAGACTCACTATGTTCGATTTGTCAGGAAGGTGACTTATCTGATTGGAGCGACCCCATCCCAACGTGAAACACTTCTAAAAAGTGCCTGAAAACTATACAAGTTGACCCAAGCCTTGTGTGTGAAATTGGATAGAAGGAACTCTTTGGGAGCCGTCGAAGGTTATGCTAGCACGAAGTCACAAGTCATTGTGACCGAGGGTTTGAGTGTGCTGGATGTGTTCAGTCTGTTGATCACGCTAGATAACGCACTTTCTCCCCGAAATTATAACTAATGTCCGCTCAGTATCATTGCAGTATGGATGTTGTAGAAGCCCAAATGTACCCCAGCAGACGTCTGTGACAGATAGTCTAGCCAACCTAGTATGACAGACATCCTCGGATACGAGTGGCCAGCCATTATTATTAAACTGAAAGTATATCTACCTTACAACGATTTGTGATTTTTGTCTTATACAAGTTATATTCAATTAGATGACCCACTAAGGGTTGATATGTCATTAGAGTAACTAACTTGATTTCACCTATCTATTCACCCTGGAAATCTATCTATCTATCTATCTATCTATCTATCTATCTATCTATCTATCTATTCCGATAAGATTGCATGCGTTTGTATTTCAATAAGGAAATGTTAAAATTTAACTCATTGATTGCATCACTTTTAACTGATGGGGCCCTGTTTGATTGGTTGGTTGGTTATTTATTTCTTCATTTATTGCTTTTATTCAGTCAGGTTTATTTTCTCTGTCTGTCTGTCTGTCTCTCTCTCTCTCTCTCTCTATATATATATATATATATATATATATATATATATATATATATATATATATATATAAAAATATATAGACAGTTATGTGCCATGCGTGATACACGCTTAGATTTTTCCCGCGGTAGGTTGTCATTTCTTTCTACGGTAGACCAGTTGCAATCCAAGGCTATAGAACCCGGTCTGCCCTGCTATTTATCCATAACTGGGAGGAGTAGACGATTCATACTTTTCCCAAGGGTATTAGCACGTAAGTGAATGTAATGGTTTTGACTGGAATTCGAACTCGGGTCTCCAATTCCCCAATCCGAGCCTCTATCCATTACTCCACCGCGCACATAGGGGTTAATTAATTAATCACACACACACGCACGCGCGCGCATGTGTGTGTGTGTGTGTGCGTGCGTATTTAGATGTGTATGTGTGAATAAAATATGGCAAAAGTCGCGCACCAGAGGAGATAATGGATAGTTAAAAGATCTCCTGTTGATTGGATACCGAGGTCACTAGACCTCACACCCGTGGATTTTTTTTTTCCTGTGGGGCCATTTGAAATCAGTTGTGTATCAGACGTCCCCCAGAAATTATTCAGGAACTTAAAGAAAGAATGAAATAGGAATGCAATAAAATGACAGAGGAAACTCTCTGACATGTGAAGGAATCATGCAGGCACAGAATAGGAAATGTGTTTTGAAAAAGAAGGAGGACATTGGTATTTATTTTTTTAATACAAAGCATTTAAATTGAACATCATGCATTTCTTTCTCGGCATAACCTCCTTCTTGGCTAATACATTTAACAAACCCCTATCGTCCGGTTCACACTCCTTCCTGGTCTTTTGAACAGGAGTAGAGTTTTATTCCTTGCTTCCAGTTTAGGATTGGGTTTCCGGTTCCTTCTAAAGTCTTCTTATTCACTTTCATTCCCAGTAACCAGCTTGCGTCTTAGTGGCATTATAGCCTTGCTTGTGGCGGATCGACGAGAAAAAAAAATCTAAAAAGAAACTTCTCCATAGATCAAACATTGAAATAGTGAATATTTTTCAGCTAATAACTGAATCAGGCTATGAACTTATTGGTCCACTCTCATATACATATATATATATATATATATATATATATATATATATATATATATATATATATGTGTGTGTGTGTGTGTGTGTGTGTGTGTGTGTGTGTGTGTGTGTGTGTGTGTGTACTCATCACTGTGCTATTTGAATTTTAAAAAGGTTTTGTCATCGGGAGAAATTTGAATTACTGCCAAGTAAAGTCACGCGTTAGTTTGGGTCTGTAACTATTTCATTAGGACATTGGTCGCAAGTTGAAGGTTTGAATAATCGGCCGCCTAATTAGCACAAGATTTCATTATTAGGAATAATGCAGACGACATCGCCCATACCTTTCACTGTTGGATAATAGAAACGAACAGGTATTTAAAGCGGTTCCTTGCTCACTGCTAATGATGGTTGATTCTGTTTTGTTTTTGGTTTTTTCAGACGAACAAAAAAAAAACACTTGCGGTATTCTAGTAACAATTAGTAAAGAACTCAATACTCATATCAAGAAATTATTGTCTATTCAAGGTTTTTGAAGAACTTATCCAGCCATCTAATATTAACGAAAGAAAACAGCCTACCTAGGGCAAAATCTCCTTAGTCCACGTTAAAGAAGTGCTCTCATTTTTGCCAGCGCCCAGATTTACTTTTCAATATAGTATACGAAGTCTTCTTTACGGAGCAACATCAGTTACCTTTAAAGAGATACACTTCACCTGGCTAGATGTAGCCGTGACTTCTATGCTGATAGTTTCTTTTCTCGCACTTCTAGCTTGTGGTACTCCGCTATGCTTTCCAGCTAACTTTGATCTTCAAAAATTTAAATGCAATGTCAACCGCTATATACTGTTCACCTGATTTCTCTTCTTCCAGCTCCTTAGTGGTGTTTCAGCTTTCTAATTCTTCCCTACCCAGTAACCTCTTGCGTCCCAATAGCCTTAATGAAAAAATAGTCCAAACAAATTATTTGCGGTAACATTTCATTTATATGGCTACACAACAAAGACAGACGACACGGGACGAGTTTAAAAACAGACGATAAATTTATTGTTAACACACAAAAATGAATGAATTATACAAATTAAGTGAATTGTGTGCCAAATGATGGCCAATTACATGTGTGTAAATTATCAATGAAAAGAAAATTAAATATGCCTTTTTAAAATAAAATTTATAACATTCTCATTAAAGAAAACCACATAAAATGAGAAACGGAGAAAATACTTCTCTAAATAATTTTCAAAGAATCTGTAAAAGTTTCGAAGCAAAGTTTGTGGTAACAGCGAAGAATAGAACAAACACACTAACCGAAGACTTTTCCTTAATATGGAAGCGACTTTGATGTTTCTTTTCATTCAATTTTCGTCTAGTGTTTGTCTAGATTCTTCTGTTTTGTTTTCTCTCTTGACCGGGGTTCGTGCAGCAACTATTCGTTGACTCCGAAAATTAAATCAAAGCCTCCCTCCCCCGCCCTAGAGAACCTACAGGTAGTTTCCAAATACACTTCTCGGACTTTGGAGGGAAACCTCTTTCTTATTTTTTTTTTTTTTTTTTTTTGGTGCTTGAAAAGCAAATGCAACTGTTTTCCCACAAATCGAAATGTACCAAAAAACTTTTCGAAATTTTAAAATTAAGCAAAAGCCCAACCCAACGTCAGCTTTTTCTCCGAAAGGCACACGTTGAACACTCAGGCAGCTTAAATTTCTTGTGACTTGTCACATTAAATCTTGTATATGAGGATTTTCCTAGCTGAGTAAAGCAATTTTTTTCCCGAGACCTCGCAGTCAATGAGACGGTCAAACAATGCACAATTTCCCTCTGTGACGTTAGGGACTGACTAACCCCACGGAAGACTCTTCAGTCTGGTTGGGTGCCAAGTTCATACAGGCAGTGTAACCATTTCTCGAGATATTAAAAATGTTTAGACTGCATCCACTTTTTTAAGTCATTTCATAGTAAGATTGAATTTGTTCTAAGAAATTGTATTTTTCTTTAAATACCATAATTAATTTTCCTTAAGCAGACATTATCTTATGACGTCAACTGAAATGAATGTGTTCTTCTTTAAAGACGTTATAGCATGACATTAACTTCTTTGTTGACATTATCTTATTTTTAAAACGTTATCTCATGACATTATCTCATTTGTAAGATGTTATCTTATGACATTATCTTATTTGTAAGACGTTATCGTATAACATTATCAGATTTGAATTTGTTCTTTTTTAAAACGTTACCTATGAGGTCACTTTTTAAGAATGCAACAATTCAAAAAGCATCTCCCAAATGAGTGCAGAAGCTAGAATGATAGATATAGCCCTCGATGTGATCGCAAAAGCAAAATCTTCAAAACTTATCATCTTTTTTGATACCATATCAGTATTAATATCTATCAAAAACAAAAGGCTGGAAACCTCTTTGAAAGCTAAAATACAGAAAAATATCCATGCCATCCCCACTTTCAAAAAGTTCTGTTCATCTGGATTCCTAGCCATGTAAGAATTAAGGGCAAAGATATTGCAGACAAAAGTGCTAAACAAACATTAAGACTAATTTCTGAAAATTACCAAATCCCATATACTGCTGATCTAAAACCATTAATTAAGAAACACATGCAAAACCAATAGCAGGAACAGTGGAGTAGAAAAACGCAGATAAACTAAATACAATATTACCATCCCTCAGGGGGAAAAAAATCCTGCCATTATGGAAAATCGAGGAGGTTACTAGAACACGACTACGAATAGGTCACACTAAAATTATGCATTCAAGAAGAACCACCATGTTATCTAACATGCCAAACCCAATATACGGTAAAATATTTTCTAATTGAATGCATTGATCTTGACTTGAAAAGACACAATTTCTTCAAGGCAGCCTAAAAGAACTATTCGAAAATTAAATAAATAAACATTATAAAAAATTTAAAACAAATAGAATTATAACATTCTTGAAATCAGTTGAATTATATATATATATATATATATATATATATATATATATACTAGCAGCATGGCCCGGCGTTTTCCGTGCTTCATTCAAAAATCGTACGACTCATACAGCAATCGCTATCACTTGACTTAAAATATTTTTGCCCTTCCTTGCCTTTAAATGAGTGCCCTTTGCCGTGCTGATGTTGCTACATGTCTTACTTTTACGAATTTTCTCTAAGCTCTATACTAAACATTAAATCTGTTACGAAAGAAGAACTAAATAAAATGAACACAAAACGATCAGCTTTAAAAAAGGACTTGTAACTGGAAAAACCGAATGAAAAAAGAATGTTAACAACAAATACTTTTTCACACCCAACGTTGAGTTTAAGCAAGCGAATGAGCCAATTGGAGTAAAGTGCCATGCAGATTTAATTTTTTCCCACTTGTGACGAATGCAGCTATCGATTTTTTTTTGCATGCTAGAATGCTAGTTAACATTCGTGTCAGTCAGCTGTTGGCTCTCACGCTGGTCAATAGAATCTTCCTGCCTATTCGTGGCATCCAGCTATAGGCTCTCACTCTGGCCAGTAGAAAATGGTCGCAAACTAGATGAAAACTGCCGTAGAAGCATGAAAAAATCGATTATTTCCACTATCGATGGGAGTTAAGAAATGCAATGTCAGTCTTGGCCTTCCCACTAACTTGGAGCATGTGAATGTAAATTTTGGTGCAAATCCGGCGAAAATTGTGGCAGTACATTCATTACACACACACACACACACATCCTGCCTTTCATATATATATATATATATATATATATATATATATATTATGAATATATAAAAAATGAAAATTTGTCCATTTTCCCTAAACATAAAGCAAAAATGTTTTGAAATAAAATGACATAAAGAGTTGATATGTCATTAAAAATCAACTTAAAATAATGAGGTTTGAAATTGTTCGGTTATGAGACAAGGTCATCTTTTTTATAGAATTGGAAGTTAAATATTAATGCGACGTCTGAGATGAATTATATGTGTAGGATATAAGTATTTGACGTATTTCGATTTATTCATGACGTATTTTTTAATTTCGAAATTTCTTGGTAAATATCCGTTCTTCAGGTGTGTCTGGTTTTAAATGATATTTCCATTTGTTTCAAAAGTAATTATAAACAATTTTTAATTGTATCATATATGATGAATTTCTAATTATTTAAAGTTTGTCTGTCCTATTTCTAACTGTCATCAGCTTTATCTCTTATTCAAGAATTTAATTTCTTCTTTGCTGTTCGCTTCCTTGATCCCTCCCCCCGGTTAATTTAGACACTGTTATATTTTCCTAGTTAATGTGAAGAAGTGCTGTTCCCGGCCTGTTTCCTGACATTCTCTTTTGTTATCAGCCATTTTGAGATTCCCAACCTCTCCAGTTTGTCTTTGTTCTCCATTTTTTTTTAATCTCGACAGGGTCAGACTTTGATTTTCCCCATTTCGTTATTTATTTTTATCCTTCCCATTCGATCAGTGAGTGTGCTTCTTGGTTCTGTCTATCGACAGAATACAGCGGCCACTCTTATTATTTTGAGCGGGTGGGGACGGTTTCTACGAATATTCTTTAGTTTTATCATTGGTTTACATTTTGAGTTTGTTTCCAGGGTTCAGCTTCCCTCCACCATCTTTTCATATTTCATGAAATTTTTATATATTTTTGTAAGAGACATTATAAATTTTTACATCATGGGGTGTTTTGTAAGTCCCTTGTGAATATGTGGTATTGTGATACAGCGTAACCCGGATATAAGAAACCCGGATATAAGAGAAACCCGGATATAAGAGAGATTTTCTCTGGTCCCAAATTAGAGCCTGTGTTAATGTATATAAAAAAGACCAAACCCGGATATAAGAGAAACCCGAATATAAGAGACTTCTTCTCCGATCCCGACAACTCTCTTATATCCGGGTTACACTGTACATGTAGAATTGGGTGGTGATGGACAAGTTCTTGTGGTATTTGAGTATATTGTATTGAAAGAATGGGCCGTGATTGTGGTTAACGAGGACTAGGATAGTCAGTGAAATACCAGCCCTTCCCCACTTCCCCTTCGGCCTTACGCCACACTTTTGTATTTTTTACAGAATCAATATTTTCCTTTATGATGATGGCGTTAATGACTAAATTCGCCGCCAGTACTAGAAACTTCCAGTTTCACCAAAGCCTGTTCCAGTCATTCATTTCCTATCGCCATTTTGCTTTGCAAGATTTGGTTGGAGGTGAAAGAAAATCAAAGTAGAAGAAAGTACCGATGGCGTGAATCTGTTTAAGGTGGACCTCAACTTGCCAAAAAGTGACCACACACTTAATTTTATAACCTTCCTCTGCCGTACATAGGGAATGAGTCATGCAGAATCCAGTCATGAAACTGCAACGGACTGTCGCTGTTATAATTTCACGTGGCGCCTTCTGCAGCATGTTCGTCATACGTAGCCCTCATTATCCGCTGGTTCAGCCGTTGACATCTATTGTAATCGTCATCTACTTGTGCCACAGTTGGAGTCTTTGGGAACGTTCGTGCTTAGTCTGGGAACACGTCTTCGACCTGGCCACCAAGAGTACCCCTACCAGGAGTTTAGAACTCCAAACCTAGTCATTGGACCACGCAAGACCCCGCCCCACGCCACGACAAGGAGCGACCATAAGAGAATGACATGCAAATTCGTGGGGCTTTCCATATTTCTATTTATTCGTTTTTTGTTTTGTTTTTATTTTATTTTTTATTTATTTATTTATTTTTTTATTTTTTTTTTTCAAAATATACGTAAACACGCATATCTATTTTACACTAGATGTCGGAGTGATCATTGTTCATCACATGTATCATTTTGATTTATTATTATTATTATTATTATTATTATTATTATTATTAGTAGTAGTAGTAGTAGTAGTAGTAATAGTAGTAGTAGTAGTATTACTTTAAAAAAACAAATTAAACAGAATAACGTTATGACTCGAAACGCTTTTCCCACAAATTTGAAAATATATCCTCGTCTATAAAAAAAGTTATTTTACTACAATCAATAAATAAGAAAAGTATAAAAAGAATAAAGTTATCGTCAAATTTTGTTAAAAATGTTTGAATAATAAATGATCGGGAAAGAAATCGTCGATGTTAAATTAATATGAAAGATAAGCAAAATAAACATTACGATTCGAAATTTCGAAAATTAAGTCCTCTTTCATAAAAAAAGAGAAATGTTACGCTTAAATAAATAGGAAGAATTATTCATATCAATCTATAAGTAATTTAATAAATACAATGTAGAAAATGTACTTAACATGATAATTAGTGATAATAGACATTATTAATAAAGCAAACTTGCTAAAAAAAATAAAAACTATCGATGTATATACCTCGACTTATCTTATCTATGGGCTCGGATTGACCCACATCCTTCCTTGTGGGGAGCAGGTAAATACCGACTTGCTGGGATCTGTTGGGTACGACTCAGACTTACACAAGAACTACTGACCTTCCAATAGTAGCACTCACTACTGGATTGACTTGCGACGATCGTGCGCATAACTGTTATTTTATTTTTTATTGTACTGGTTTTACAATAAACCTTTACTTATTTTATCCACCGTGTTTTTCAAGTATGTATTCCTATTAGCACGGAATATAGCAGAAACATAGTAAACAAAAATAAATAAGAATAAATGAATAATTAAAATAATCAAGAGTTCCCTTTTAAAATACGACACCGCTTTCTTTGAGCAATGAAATAACACATCCGCTCACTCCGACATCAGCGGTCATCAATTTATTTATAATAAATTTCTATTTAAATAATAAATACATTATTTTTTGGTACAAGGCCAGAAGGGAACTGGGGGAGGCAGGCCAACGCTGTCTATCCTGCACCTAGCTGATTCGAATCAAGATTTATTATATATGAAATACAATTTGGATATAAGGCCTAAAAGTGGGGAATGAGTTGGGGCTGGTTGACACTATCTTATACCTAGCTAATGAGATTCACGACCCATCCATTCATTACAATTATAACATTCACCACAAGAACATGTCCATCACCATTCATTCCTATATCTACCACAATACCGCACACACAGAGAAGCTATAAAACATGTCATAAAAATTGTTCGATATAAAATTATATATAAAAATTTATTGATGTTACTGTTGTGGATTCCGAGATGAATTCGGTCTCCAATGAAGAACAACCGCAATAATTAAATATAAGAAATAAAATGTATTTACACAATCATACAAAGGGTAATACTGTTAGTAAATCCAGGAACACGGTTAGTAGCAAATACAAATAGATATATACAGTCTCGAAGTAGGACTTCCTTTGAGTCTACGTGCTTGTAACTGACGATATTCAGTCACCCCCCCCACGAGGGTGTCATGTGGCACAAGGCCTTTTTAACGTGGGCATTCCGAGCCGCTGGGCTCGGCCAAAAATATGCCCATTGAACCCGTATAAAACAGGTTCAGGGCCGGGCTACCTCCTCGAAGGAGACTCCGCCCTTCGGCGTAGCCTCCTTCGGGTTCCTCCCGTCCGTAGGAAGAGAGTACAACCGAACAGTCGGTTCAGAGTTGAACGACTGACTCAAACGTGCTTGTAACTGACTTCTACAATAGGTTATCTCACACTATCTCCGTTCGTATATTCTCTCTCTCTTTCCGACTACCCTCTCACTATCCGACTACACTCACTGACTGTGTGTGTGTGTGTGTTAGTATTTATGTATAGTATTTTATAATCCTGAACTCTGGATATTTAACGGCAGCCGTCCAACTAACACTGGTAGAGTCCACATATGAAAAAGGGGTAGACCCCATAACAGTTACCCAATGAGGAGGGCGTGGATGCAACACAAAACAAACTAAAATATAAAAAAACAGAAACTAAAGATAACTGATTTTAGTTGGACCCATCCAACCTTCAAAGACAGAATACAACGGCCTTCCTAGATGATTCGAATCGCGACACATCCGTTCTAACAATTTATTTATTTACCTGGCGACTGGTTTGGAATAGGTTATCTCTCAATGACAAGGCTTTCATATAGGGCTTGGCGGATTTGCCAGACTTGAACGACGCGACCTTGGCACAGAAGAGAAACATCTTCGCACGCCTATTGTCTGTCCTCAGTTCCGCCTCCTATGCGACCATGTCGTCGAGTTGACGGCTCGTCTCGCCCCCAAAAAGCTCGTGCTCATTGATTGCGCATACGCGTGTGACAATGTGTCGCCCCCGTATTCTGAGCTGAAACGAATGATGTTTCTGACGCTGCTGGCCACGTTCCGAATGGTGATTTGGACGACGCGACAGAAGGAAGTCTTGCGAAGCAACCGCCTTTCTCATCAGGATCTTAGACGATTCTTTGAGCATCAGGTTCATCCCCTCCCTTCTCATTTTGCACCATGTACAAATTTTTATGTATAGTATTTAATAATCCTGAAATGAAATTTTTATGCCATGGAGTGCGTTTTGTAGGTCCTCCTGAGAGTATACGGTATTATGGCATATAGAGGATTTATTGAATATGGATGAGTTTTTTTTAGTATTTTTTATTTATTTATTTTTTTGTGGTGAATGCGTCAGTTGTAACGAATGAATGGGTCGTGAATCGGATTAGCAAAGATACAGGATAGTAAGTGACGACTAGCCTCAAACCCCATTCCCCCCTTTTCGGCCTTGTGCCACAATTGGGTATTTTACGCAATAAATCTTAACAATTTATTTATAATGTATTTGACGTATTTCTAACTGTAACATAATTGACGTATTTTGATTTATTGAGATTTATTGTAAATTAATACAATTATGGCACAAAGCAGAAGAGGTGGAGCTGGTCTTCACTATCTATCTTATACCTACCTAATTCACGACCCATTCACTCGTTACAATTTCCTCATTCACCATAAAAACTCATCTGTCGTCAATCAGTTCTCCATACACCATAATACCACATCATCTCGGGGTGGGGGCTATCTATCTATCTATCTATCTATCTATCTATCTATCTATCTATCTCGATCTGTTTATATATATATATATATATATATATATATATATATATATATATATATATATATATATATATATATATATATATATTTATATATATATATATATATATATATATCTGCTTATTTCTTTCGGTCACAGTCAATTTATTTCTATCTATTTATCTATCTGTTTATGTTTTTTCTTCGTTCACAGTCAATTCATTTTTATCTGTCTATCTGTTTATTTTTCTTTCGCTTGCAGTCAATTCATATCTATCTATCTATTTATCTATATATATATATATAAATATAAATATAAAAGTGAACATAGAAGTCAACACTTAGAGGCGACAGTCTGTTTCATTCTAGATGCAATCGTCAGGCCATGCTTGATGCAATCGTCAGGCCTGACGATTGCATCTAGCATGAAACAGACTGTCGCCTCTAAGTGTTGTCTTCTATGTTCATTTTTATAGTTACACTATCTCTGACATTGAGCACTTTATCCGATAAATATAGCACATGTTTAGACTATATTTCTTCATATCTATCTATCTATCTATATATATATATATATATATATATATATATATATGAGTGTGTGTGCGTGTGTTAGTGTGTGTGTGTGTGTGTCGTCTATGCTGATTTGTTTTAGTTATATTTCAACAGATTATTTTTTTATATAAATGGAGTAATAATGGATTCTTAGGTCGGTGGGGTTCAAACCTCACATTCCAGACTCGATAGAGTTCTTAATCCCTAACGCAGTTGTAGTGGAGGGGATTTAGTTTCCACTCTATAACTCCTTATCCTCAAATTCGACGTTACATGCTTGTCGCTACACTGTTGCTATTTCCATGGCAAATGTTCAGATGACATATATTCTTTGGTTTCGCAAGTTCAACCATTTACAGATCCGATACCATATGCCACTTCCACGAAGTCGAATAACCCAAATTTTCCCCGTGTTTCAAATGTAAGTATAGCGTTCTCGTCAGACACATTTTTTAAACGCAGGTTTTTGAAACAAATTCTCTTATGACTGCTTCCGTGGACGTTTCAATCTTAACCTCTCAGGTCAAGGTTCAATTTCTTCCTTATCCTCATGACCATCACCTCCTACCACCTACTCTTCCATTCATACCACATATCTCACTTAACATTACGAGCTCAACTCTAAATGTCTACCTTGAGAGACTCTCGAGCTTTGAATTGCACGAAATTTAATATACAAAATGACATATATACAGGGTGTAACAGCAAAATTCTCCAAACCGTGTAACAGCATAACTGTCCATCCCATTAAATGTTTAATATCTAAAAGCCACTAAACTAATTGAGTTTCTTTTTTTTCTCCAGCTTTTCAGATAAGACGTTTAGCCATCTTGACATCATTTATTAGAATTATTCAGCTAGAATGAGAAAAGGGTAAAAAAATTTTTTGTGTCAGACCCACTGTCTTCCCAAAGGAGCAATGGTGAAAGGGAAAATAGCGTTCAAGACTTCAGTAATGGCACCGTCGTTCATACTCTGGTTTCCATCTTCAATGCCCATTCAAGACCGATCATGAGAACAGTGAATACGTTTAAAAAAGAGGGAGCAGAAAGAGGGTCCATCATTTCAGTTTAGAGTTAAACTAAAGAGATCAATTAGAAAAGATCCAACTCAATTCATAAGACTTTGGGCACGTGAGAGAGGAGTTTTTGAGCCATGAGGTTTCAAAGAGCAATGAAAAAAAAAAAAACGTTGAAAATTAGATCGTACGTGAATCCCGTGAAGCAACTTGTGACTCCAGGATAGAAATTTAGAAGGTTAGAGAGGGCGAAGATCAGCTTGAACAAATTGGAAAATGATACTGGAATAATAATATATATATGTATATATATGTGTGTGTGTGTGTGATCTTTATTTCAATACTCCATGAGCTTCCGATCCTAAGCTCTGATTAATTAATAATGAACATGTCATTATCGTTTATAATCGATTTAATCAGGATTCTTCCGTTAAGCTTGGTGCGTGATTATACATTCTTATTGCTCAGAGTTCAATAGTATTAAAAAAAACCTCGGAGTAAGATATCTTTAATCCTTTCTAAGATACAACGGTTCAAAGCTTAATCTAACAAGTGGACAATTTTGCTGTTACACCCCGTATATCGAATTAATTACATGATGTGAGGCTACAATTTAGATAACAATGAGAGCGAGATCCTCTACTTAGCAACAAATAAATGCGGGAATTGAAGTGGCCAGTCGGACAGGTTTTTTCTATTGTCATTAAGAAATATTCAAGGTTCAAATTTCACGAGTTGCTTGATTGTCAACTTTGGATACCTCATTATCGACGCTATTAATAATCATATATTGATTTTTGCTTACATCAATCGAGATTTGAAGGCTGGACACGCAAACAATTCTAGTCAAATTTTATTGGATTTCTTTTTTGTGTGTTTCTTTGCATTTTAAACCCGCCTATGGGTGTTGATAAAAGTGACTAACACCGTTCAATAATACCCCCTGCTGCAAGGCGGGTCTGTTTTGCATTTATTGTTATAGGATATTCGTAGTAAGGTGCAATAAAGATATGTAAAAAAAAGGGCGTGCTGTCTGATTTAAATTCCGGAAATGTAGATTTCAAGCTACGCGTTTGAATACAATTGAACTGAAGAGAAAGTTGGACTTTGAACAAATTAAACGAGAAATAAACACGCTCTGATCGGCAAATGTGTTCGCAACTGGGAAATTTGGACATCACAAGGAAAAACAATATTTAGGACTGATTAGATTTTCACACTATAAACATAGATAGATAGATAGATAGATAGATAGATAGATAGATAGATAGATAGATAGGAACAGACTAACGTAATTACAATAGATAGATAGATAGATAGATAGATAGATAGATAGATAGATAGATAGATATGAACAGACTAAAGTAGACACAATAGATAGATAGATAGATATGAACAGACTAAAGTAGTTACAATAGATAGATAGATAGATAGATAGATATGAACAGACTAAAGTAGACACGATAGATAGATAGATAGTTAGATAGATAGATAGATAGATAGATAGATAGATAGATAGATAGATATGGACAGTTTGAGTTAAATGAATATACAGATGGGTTCAATATGAAGAAACATCTTTTTTTCTTAAATGTAAACAAAATGCAATCAGGATTTGATTAACCTATAAACACTACTCCCAGTTCTTCAAATCAGATCTTAGTAAAACTAATTATCATCATTCAGATAAATTGTGTCGATTTAGTTAGCTTATCTTAGTTTAAGACAAGGCTGTGATAGAGAAACGGAAGTGAGAGTGATCTACGAGTCAGATTTGCTAACTTTGCATAACTGCAGATCACCAATTTATTTACTTGGCTTACTGTAGTCACAAAGTCCCGACAAAGTCTGTTACCCATCGCTCTACGGCCGGAAACGTTGTAGATTATTTGGTGTATGTAAATTGGAACAAAGTCGTCCTTTTTCTTAAACTATGGGAAAAAAATTAAAAAAAAAAAAAAAGCAAAGGCATAAAGAGTTGAAGATTGTTTTTCATTATATTGTATTCAGTGTTTATTTATTTAAACGTATTAAAACGTTTATTTATTTTAATTTACTAAATTACCTTTTTATGTTGGGCAGAAAAGTAACAGAATCGAAGATTGATGAAGCCAATGGTGGCGATTCAGTTAGAAGCAATATATTTATATATATATATATATATATATATATATATATATATATATATATATATATTTGGTTGGATAGATGTGAGTTTGTGACCCTGGGTTTCACGCTTTAGCGATCGTCAGACAAACTGATTAATTTTTTTAAATTTTGGGTTTATGTAGATTGCGTGTATTGACACGCAATCTACATAAACCCAAACCCAGGGTCACAAACTCACATCTATCCAACCAAATATGTTATCTCTATCTCTGATATTGAGCGCTTTCTAATAAGTACTGCGCATATAATATATCAATAATTATACATATACATATATATTTATATTTATATACACACACTTTTCACATATATATATATACATCAAGAAAGGTTTTGGAGGAATGATGTATGACAAAGTGGAAAAAAAGCTTTCGTGTAACGCGTCGAACTATATATATATATATATATATATATATATATATATATATATATATATATATATATATATATATGTGTGTTAGGCAACGCAAGCGTTTCGCATTGAAACGCTCATCCAACAGAGTCATATGTTTGAGAAATCTATTGAACTGATTATTAGACCGATATTATTTTAATCATTTCACACCAACCAAGGCAATGAAGTTACTACAACGCAAAAGGGTGTTATTGAGTGTTAGGTAATATGAAAATATTCTTTCTAAGCAAGCAAACACTTTTTAAATTCTAAAGTTCAAATTTAAAATTTACCATTCTTAACACGCTAGGGTTTCGTTAGTTTAACTTATTTAAATATCACTCCACACACACACACACACACACACACACACATATATATATATATATATATATATATATATATATAGTTTATGCAAACTTAGGTAATCCGTATGGGTAGACCTGAGGAGGATGATATGCAGAGAGCTCAATGTAAAATTCAGCAACAGCGTCTAAGAATTTGAATGAAACCTGTCGTGTAATTTATTGGGGTTGTTGTAACTTCTTCCTTTAATGTCGTTCTTATCATTCACCCCTTAGCCATATATATCTAGAGACGAAACACGTTAAATTTGAGCAACATCTAGCCGACACACTGGGGTTAAAAATAGGAAACTAAAATGATACATATGACACACTCATATCCTCTCTCCCACCTCACTTCCTCACTTCGTTAACTTTGCGTATACTTGATGAGGTCCGTCAAAAACGCGTGAATTTCTTTTCACTTTTCATTTCAGCTTTTGGAAGTAAAGTCTGTTAAAGGGGTTATGGTGAAATAGCTTATTACATGGAATCTTAACGTGGTCTGTCTTTTATTCAAATATATATATATATATATATATATATATATATATATATATATAAGTTATGAAAAACTTGGTAATCTGTATGGGTAATCCCAAGGAGGTTGAAATCCTGAGAGCTCAATGTAAATCCAGAGTTAATAAATTAGATTCAAACTGATAAAAATGTTACCTTAACTGTCTTTTACAATATTAAAAGAGTACTATTGGTCGGGTAAACAAACTGTTATAGTTTAAACATTTTTTAATGTGTTCTCTATAAATCTGTTAATAAATACAATATTTAACTTACATTAAATCCCTAAATTATTTGTAAAAAAGTTAAATATTTAAATTGCTAGCAAGCATCAAATTAATTTCTTCGTGGTTCGTTTGACATCTAAATTACTATCAAACATTAACATTTATTTTTACATAAATTGCTAAATCTTACCAATCATCTCCTAAATATGTAAAACCCATTTACAGCCTCTTCCTCTTTACTTCCCTCTCCCTCTTCTTTCTTTTTCCTTTTACCTTTTTCTCTTCTCCCCTCCCATTTCAATATATCACTCCCGTTAAGCTAACCGATTAAAAGGTCAAGGTTTGGTCACTCCTCCTCCCCCAATACTAAGTATGATTGAGAGAGATATTAAATTAAACCCTCCCTAAACTCTACCATGTCTCTCTAACTACTCCTTAACACACTCTCTAACACACTCTCTGTTGAATTACAATAACTTACACTACCCATCAATTTTCATTTCATTTTTTGGAACTGCTATCTGATGATCCGGCGTCCTTTAAAAGGGCTCTGGTGAAATAAATTATTATAATGGAACCTTAAATTGGTCTGTTTTTTCTTTAATATATATATATATACATATATATATATATATATATATATATATATATATATATATATATATATATATATATAATTAGTTATTTAAAACTATGATTCCAACGCCACATAAGAGTTCTCATGTTTCAAAACAAGAGCCAAAAAAACTTCAATAGAATTATTTGAATTAAATTGAATTAAAGTAGCAAGTTCTGTTCCATCTTCAAGCCAAATTTTTTAAAGAACTTTGGATTTTTTACCTAACGAGTTCTTTCCTATTTTCTATATATTTTACACACACACGCACACACACACACACACACACACACACACACATATATATATATATATATATATATATATATATATATATATATATATATACCTATATACATGTATATATGGGCATGAGCATTTTTTACTTATTTATTTCATTTATGTTAATTTATTTTAATTTATATTTATTATTTTTATATGTAATTGTTTTAAATATTATTTCGCCATTGAAATTTTCTAAGTACTATATATATATATATATATATATATATATATATATATATATATATATATATATACAGTAAGGTTTATCCTGTTAAAAAGCCCGGGAGACACGTTAGGTAGAGGGTTACTTTAGCAGGCAGTTTGTACAACTTGAAAAGGAAGGTAACGGTTAAACCTAGACTTGAAGAGGTTAAGAAGTTAGTGATTGGGTAAACATCCTGTTGGGAGTCGGTTCCACAAAGCAACGGTTCGCGGGAAGAAGCTATTCGAGTGGAACTTCCTTCTCACCGATGGAATACGATGGGAATGTAGATGGTTTGCCACAATGTAAGAATCATGGTGCGTCCTTGTCGTGAAGGTTAAGCCTGTTCGTCCGAGCACTTTCCGTGAAAGTCGCGATAGAGCAGCGAGATGCTCGCCACATTTTGCCTATGAGAGAAAGGTTGGAGGGTGTAAAATAATTCATCACCCGCAAGGACTCAGAGACGCTTATTGACTATAGAATTTGTAATATTCATTTGTTTATTTTTAAATAATTTATTATATATTCAGTCTAATTTTGTATATTCGATTTTCGGCAAATATCACATGTATTTAAAGGTTAATTGTGGCTGTATTTATCGCATATTGCAAAAACCTGGCAAATATTAACAAAGATTAAGTTTCATATTGTGAAGCAGATATAAAGTTCTGTATTTCCTGGGAAACTGATTTCGATAATATTTAAAATGTTGCGTGACATCATATACAATGCATAATTTGATAACTAATTGTAATCATTGGTAAATTTGTTAAAATACCAATGTAATGCATTGATAATATATATATATATATATATATATATATATATATATATATATATATATGTGTGTGTGTGTGTGTGTGTGTGTGTGTGTGTGTGTGTGTGTGCGCGTGTGTGTGTGTGTATAATGGACTCTCCCGTGGGTTTCGACGTATGAGGATCTGAGAGCGTAGTTGATTCAGTTATGAAATTTTGTGCGATAATCTTAAGTGGCATTTAAGATCCGCTAGTGATTTACAAAAGAGGCCACATATGGAGCAGTGTGGGGATTGTGAGATGAGATCACTGTTAGATTGGTTGACCTTTTAGATCTTGCTCTCGCTTCTTGAAGATG
This sequence comes from Acanthosepion pharaonis, assembly GCA_903632075.3. NCBI lineage: Eukaryota > Metazoa > Mollusca > Cephalopoda > Sepiida > Sepiidae > Acanthosepion > Acanthosepion pharaonis. Next base: position 4,074,060 of record CAHIKZ030004155.1, on the reverse strand, counting down.
ATTCTGACAAACAGATTGAAAACTTCTGAGTCCACTAAAACACACTGATCTTCATTCTACCCGCCCCAAGGCTAAGCGCTCAAGGGTGTTATGTGGTATATTGGCTGCTGACAAGTTGCTTTTCAGCTTGTCTTTGTATCTTAGCCATGTGCGTCCTACATTCCTGCAGCCCTGATCTAACTGGCTGTACATTAGGATCTTGGGTATCCTGTCATCAGACATTATCAAGACATGACCAGTCCACCGCAACTGAGACTGTATGAGAAAAGTCTCGATTCCTCCAATATTTTCTACGTTAGATGTCCTATCTTGAAGGTTAACTCCACAGATTGCACACAGACAGCTTTTATGGAAAACATCCAGCTGGCGTATATGATATCTGTATGGAGTCCACGATTCTGAGCCATACAAAAGGATGACAAGTATAACAGCTCTGTAAACCCTAATTTTCGTATACCCCGCTCATTCCACACACACACACACACACACACACACACACACACACACACACAGCAGTTTCTTTTAAGTTGTTGTTTAAGATAAAGGCTGGATAGATTCATGCCTCTCAGAATTCCCTTGGTCATCTCGACAGTTTTATTGGCTCCTGGAAAGGGGATGTATCTCTGTTAAGTGTATGTGCTATTTAGTTCTTAGGGAGTTGGTGAGTAGGATGTGTGTAAATCTGTATATTAGTATGGGTGTGTGTATAAGTGTGAGGCATCAACACCCCCGCAAGCATGTCTGTCTTGTGTGTGTTAGAAATGTGGGTAGGGCCTGATTTGTGGGTTTATATAATAATGTTGTTAATATTTGATTAAGCCCGTCTGGGTGAAGTGTTTTGAGGCGCAGAATCCATTTATCTTCATGGTCATCTAAAATTTTTCAAATTGTTATCTACTCTGAACTTTTTATATTTTCTCAATTATAGAGAATTTGGAATAGGTTTTAAAATCGTGTTTTTTAGGCGGATATATTCTACAGGAAATAATTTTTCATGGGGAGCCGACTTATTTCGATTGCGATAATTATTAATTCTGTAGTGAAAGGGCCATTCAGATTTCCCCACAAATTGTTTCTGGCATAGTGTGCATTCTAGGAGGTAAATTATGTTATGACTTCTACAGTTAGAGTTGTGGTAGATTTGGAAATTAGATTTAGTGACTGAGCAAGTGAACGAATTGGTGTGTCTAATGTGGTTATAGCATAAGATCCTTTTGTTATTACTTGGTTGGGAAAATCCTTGTTTTTGGTTTATTACGGATTACCTTATCCCCTGAATTTTGGTTACTACCTATAATTTCCTTTAGGTTCTTAGGTCTACGATATGCTAGAAGGCCTGGTTCCTCAAACAATTTTTTAGGTTCTTCAATCAATTTATACACACACACACGCACATATATATATATATATATATATATATATATATATATATATATATATATATATATATATATATGAAAAAAACGAAGGATTGCTAAAAAGGTTCACTTATCGACCCATTGCATAAAAGTACTATTCTCATATTTAGTCATTGAAATACGGATCTTAGCAGTTGAATGATGCCGACTAATTCTTCAGCGCCCTCACACATTAAAAAAATAACACATGTATTTCTATGCTATCAGAATGTCGCAGTAACGCTTTTTCTTCTAGCTACTATCGATTAATAATGACAGGGGTTTTTCTTTATTTTATTCTATTTAATTGATATCGAGTAAATTTTATTAGAAAAAAATTAAATCTGGAGCATTCAGTTCAGTCAAATCCACGTCTTGATCAAATGAGCCACGACAAACAGATTTCAAATTTGGTATGTTAATTTTCGACGGGTTTCCAATTACGTAAGATCAAAAGGCGAGCCTAATTATGCAATCTTTCCATTAGATCAACAGCAAATAATTACGATTTCAGAGTTGTTTGGCAAATTTATCGTTAATTCTTTTTTAAAGTTGTTTCTGTTCAATCTGAGGGCCTTTTTCTTTACATGTTTTCAAGTATTCTTTTCAGAGCTGACATCTTTTGCGCCATTTTTTTTTTTTTTTTGTCTCGTTAACTCTCGACAACGCCATTACCCTCATGGCCTGCTGCAAGCAACATATTATAAAAGCCTTTAACTGCTGACGTTACCGTTGCTTAGCAACCGATTTTCAATGATGGGGACCTTGTTTTACTTTATTTTTCAGAGTTTTTTGTTGTTTTTTACTCTCTACGAAAGCGAACAATCGAAATTATACTTGCTGCTACATAACATATTAACACACTATCTCATACTCACATTTATTTTCACACTCAAAAATCGACATATAAACTGTGCATAGATATAGGTATACATGCTCCTCTGTACATCTACACATATGCTTACATCCACGGAGTATTTTTGTGTCGAATCTGTGATCAGAAGTCTAGACATCCTAATCTTAGTGTTTGGTAAGAGATTTTATTATTCATGAATTTGCGGAAGAAAAAGAAATAGATTTCAAGCCAAGAGAATAATTCTTTAACATAATAAGGGGCGATGAACAAAATTACACTATTTTAACTTACATAGATAATGTATTCTAACAAGACCGAAAATATTGAATCACTTGTATATTGCTTTGAATAGATTATTGATTTAACTACTCTAGTCTAAAGGAAAACATTGAAAAGATAGCAATCTACAAAATATCAAATTATTATTATTATTGCAGTTAAGAGAAGAGCACGATTTAAGAAAACAAAAAGAAAAGAAAATACACAGTGTTTGACAATGTTAAACAATATTTCAACAGAATATCTGTCTTATTCAAGTTATGTTTAAATGATTTAAAAAATATATAAATCTATAAAAAATTATAAACGATGCTTGTCTAAAATTTATTACTAATACAGTAATTGTGGCACAAGGACGAAAAAACTCGGGGAGATTGATCAAGGTTTCATCATTACTAGCTATCTTATACCTAGCTAATCGGATTCACGACCCATTCATTCTTTACAATATACTCATTCACGATAAGAATTTATCCGTCGCCATTCGCTCCTTCATACACCAAAATGCCTAACTTGGGCACCTACTAGGAAAAAAAAACGTCCCATGAGTTAAAAATCCCAATATGTACAATTGTGTCTATATATATATATATATATATATATATATATATATATATATATATCAACGTGTTTTTTTCAATCTGCTTGTCTGAATCATCTTCAATAAGCGAGAGCAAGTTCTAAAAGGTCAGCCAATCTAACAGCGATCTCATTTCACAATCCTCACACTTGCTCCATATGTGGCCTCTTTTGTAAATCACTAGCGGGTCTTAAATGCCCCTTAAGATTATCACACAAACTTTCATAACTGAATCAATGAGCTGTCAGATCCTCATACGTCGAAACCGACAGGAGAGTCCATTATATATATATATATATATATATATATATATATATATATATATATATATATATAGTTAATCAATGAAATGATGGGGAGAGATACCCTGAAAAAGAAGCAATGATATTAGTAGGACCTGTCCACCCAACAAAAATAAGTCTTCTAATGAAGGCATCAAAACGAATGCAACGCCGCCAGCGTGCTTAATATAATGCTGATCTTGATCATCTTAGACTTTTCCGTTAGTTGATTAGTTACTAAGAGGAATTAATCAAACAGCTTAGGATAAATCTTATTGGAACTCTCCTGTCGTTCTGTTCATTCCCCCGGGGTGGGAAGTTTCTAGTTTGCATGCGTAACTATCCTCAGGGTCGAAAGGTCGGTACATTCTGAATATTTTTTACAGAATGTATATATTATAATGCTTGTCGAAATTACAGTCATTTGTAATAAGATGTTGTGCAAGCTCCGTTGATATCATATTGTTGTATCTGAGATCATACATGTCATTGAATCTTTTATTTAAATTTTCCGTTGTGTAACTCAGACGTTTTTTCATTACAAAACAAAAAAACCTTTGTACAAAGACACTTTTTGTAGATTTAATATATTCTATATATTTTTATACTTGAATTTTTTTTTTCTAAATATGACTTGAAGAAGTCACACATTCTGTTGAAATACTGTTTAACATTGTCAAACATTGTTTTTAGTTTTCTTTTACTTTTCCGTAAATCGCGGCACCTCGGCGTGATGTAATGGTTAGCAAGCTTGTCTTGCTAGATCAGTTACTACTGAAAAGGGAGTTCGATCCTCACTGGACGCCCCATGCTTTCAGCCTTGTGCCACATCTAAGCTACGCTTGGAAATCTTTACTTTTCCTTAAATCGCACTCATCTCTTAACTGTTGAAAAATATAAGAAGAGTGATGTCAATCTACACTATTTATATTATTCGGACTATTGTCCTCATCTTTGTCGCTATATTTATTACAACGTTTCAGCTGTTGTACGCTCCGGCCTTCTTCAGGTGTTAGGAGTATCGAACTGAACCCTTTATTTCGCTCACTGGGGTAGATTCTTCTAGTTCCACGTGCCATGTTTTTAATGGATGTCAGTTATCAGTTATCTCCTGTTAATTCCCCTCTCTATGTTCTCCACTGCCTTAACCGGGTATTGAACTCACACTGTTTGGGTCCTGTAACTGGATCTAACCAACGCCTTTATTCCCTGTGTCATGTGTCCAGTGAGCGAAATATAAAGGGTTCAGTTCGACATTCCAACCACCTGAAGAAGGCCGGAGCGTACAACGGCCGAAACGTTGTAATAAATATGGCGACAAAGATGTCCGAATAATATAAATAGCGAATAATATAAATATTGACTTCCATGTCAATAAGGAGACACATTTTTTTCTTTGCGGTCTCTGATCACAATGTCAGGGCGATTAGCTTTGATTGTTCTCTCTCTCTCTCTCTCTGTGTGTGTGTGTGTGTGTGTGTGTGTGTGTGTGTGTGTGTGTGTGTGTGTGTGTGTATTGTAAAGTCCCATAAAATTGTTACAGGTCCTATTTCCGTAACCGGGTCTGGGTGATTATTATTATTTATCACCATTTCCTTTGTATACTCATTTCCTTTTCCTAAGATCACACCACATTTGCATAGATAAAGTGCGAATTGTACGTGTGAGAACCAACATTTTGTATCTATTTTAGGTTTGAGCTAGCAGGGATACCTTTAATTACCTTCTATCAGAACATTTTCTAATCAAACCCAGGGCTCCAAATACAATTCGAATTACTGATGTCCTTATGTGACACATTTGTTTTAGATTTCCACTTCAAGATCATTTGATAGTTTTCGAATATCTTCAAATCTACATTACAGTCTTTGGGAACATCCATGTCAATAAAAAAGCGGATTCTCTTTCGTGGTCTTTGATCACTCTATCTAGACGACTGGCTTTAATAGTTCTGCCTGTGTGTATTATAAAGTCACTCTCAACTAAGGTTCTACTCATTAAATGAAAATATATATGGTGATTTTCTCAGCGTAGCTTAGATATGGCACAAGAGCGAAAGTATAGAGTACCCAATGAGGATCGAACTCATTACACAGTCGATCTAGCAAGATTCGCTTGCTATTACACTACGTCGAAGTGGTCATAGTGATTTACTAAGTGTAGCTTAGATGTGAGACAAGGCCGAATTTATAGAATTTGTGGGTGAATTCGATTTCTAGTAAGGATAGTATTCACTCCTGGTTAATCATTACACCACGTCGAGGTACCCCATTATTTTGGTTATAGGCAGTAAGCACTTAACTAAGATTCTACCCATCAGATGAAAATATGAATTATAATGGCACAAGGCTTAAAAATGATTAAAACGTTGTACATAATGATTTGTTGGGCGTAGCATAGATGTGGCACAAGGCCGACATTGTGTAGTACCCAGTGAGGATTGAACTCGCTACTCAGTCGTAACTGATCTAGCAAGAGAAAGCTATCTAGGCTTTACACCCCGTCGAAGTGGGCGATTTTGTTTGCTTATAGGCAGTAAACTTGCTTGGCTTTCCATCGCGTCGAAGTAGGCCATTTTGTTTGTTGCGTAGCTTAAATGTTGTACATAATGATTTGTTGGGCGTAGCATAGATGTGGCACAAGGCCGACATTGTGTAGTACCCTGTGACGATTGAACTCGCTACTCAGTCGTAACAGATCTAGCAAGACAAGCTAGCTAGGCTTTACACCCCGTCGAAGTGGGCCATTTTGTTTGTTTATAGGCAGTAAGCGCTTAACTAAAGTTCGACTTATTAGATGAAAAATATATATAATTATAAGTGTTTGCTTAATAACTATTCTCGTAACTCTATGAAACGCGGAACTTTGGCTATAAATACCAACCATTCATACTAATTGTTACCTGTTTCTCTTTAAAAGTAATATCTCAAAATAACTGCTAAATATCGGAGAAAATAAATTCTTACATGAAACGAGATATGAATAGTTCTTCAAGCAAGCTGAAATGTTTGAAGTTCTTTTATTGTACGGTGTCGTTAGATGCAAAAAAAAATGTAATACATCATTAATTGTATTTATAAAGACCAGAACTAGGTCGGCGTATTTGTGGATATGTCTGTGCGTATTCGTATATATGCGCATGCGTGTATGTGCGCATGCGTGTATGTGCGCGCGCCTTCCTGAGCGTGTGTTGAAAGTAATCTATTTGTTAGCGTCTACTTGTGAACAGTGTCTGTAAAAGTTTGTTCGATAAAGCGTTTACGGAAATTGGCAAACCAAATGTGGAAAAATACGCACCGGAAAGAAACGTAATTTGTTGATTGCTACACTATTTTTTTTTTTTTAATCATTTTTTTTTATCTTATTCAATAATATCGCGTAGAATCTATCCCCCATATTTTTTTTTCTTTCGCCGATCCTTTGCACTCATCTCCTTAATTTCTTCGTCAGTTTTTCTTTTAACTCTTTTGCTTCTCTTATTTTTAACATTTTTTTTTACCATTCTTCATAATCTGTGTTGTTTTCTTTATTCACCTCATATTTTCTAACAGCTAACATTTTCGTTTTACTTGCTTTACTTGTTTGACCTCATCATTACCTTTACGCTTGGAACCAACCACTTTCTTGCACTGCTCCCATCCATTCATGTTTCTTCTTCTATATACCATACTCATCTAGAGCGTTAGCTGTCATGTCTCTCCACAACTTCATATACTTTGTAGTTCTTAGCAATATATCTTTTTACTATCCATCCCATATCCCAATTCTGTTATCTATTTACAAAACCTCGTTATGTTAGCTAATTGTTTTCACTTCTGTCCCTCTTGCCTATGTCTTTTCATATTTTCTAACTATTATTTCCTCTAGTCTGTTGGAACTGTCAATTTGCTTTCTGAGGGCCTGCCTTTCCGTGGCGACTAATGCCATCTTCTCCTCCCTTGACTTGAGGTGTTTCGTCAAGTTTCTTCTCTACTTGGATCGTATGGTTGCCAGGCTCTCCCAGGATGTCCATAGCTTTCATGTCGCGCCTCACGACGTCGAGGTACTGCGGCGAGTCTTCTTCCAGAGGCCTGCTCTCCATACAGGCAGTCTTTGGGGGTGCAGCCGTCTGACATGCGGTGGATGTGGTTCAACCAACGGAGTCTGCGCTGTCTGAACAGTGAAAACATGCTGGATAGACCTGCTCGAGACAGGACCTCAGTGTTGGATACGTTGTCCTGCCACGCTATACCCAGGATGCGGTGGATGCTTCTCATGTGGAAGGTGTGCAGACGCCTTTCTTGTCTGGAATACGTGGTCCAAGCCTCGATGCCATATAGCAGTGTGCTGATGAAAAAGGCGTTTTACATTGCCATCATTGGGAAGTTAAGCAATAAAAAAAAAAACAAAGCTAACAAGAAAATAAAATTTCCGCAATAAATGACCCATAAGGTGTTGATATGCCATTAAACAAAGCAACAAACATCTGCTTACACACTTTTGCATCTTCTCTCACTTGACTCTTGCCTTAGCTGTTTCTTTTCTATTTGCTTATCCATCAGTCACGCTGGGACATTGTAGCTTCTTTCTCTTTGAGATTTATTTTATTTATGTATTCTTGCACAGTTTGCAGATAATCACCACCCGGACTTATTATATTGTCTATTTCTTCCCTTCCGGCTTCTTATGATCTGATTTTCTTCCCGCTTTGATTCAAAATGTCTTTCCTGTCGAGCATTTATTGTCTTTTTTGATGTTAGAACCCTTGCTGCGTCAAACGTCTGCAAGTCTTAAAACGACGTCGACTTAATGTAGATATCTTCTTCCAGAAGAGCATCATTACAAAAATGGCGTAGTTCGCAGAAACTATCCGAAAACACACACACAGACACCTACATGAAAATACATACATATGCATGCATATATGGACATACATATATATTTAAATACGCACACATAAATTACAATAAAAATTCATATGCAGATGGAGTGCCTACCGTAGAGAGATAGCTATTGATTGATTTGTTTTTAACGGTTTATCAACCGCTTTTTGCATTATTTAAAGCTGAAACATTTTGAATTGTAAGAATAATTCTTATTTTATGAATATTGCATTTGCAATTTGGGGGAAGATAACAATGATTTTTTTCAGATACAAGACCTACTATTTAACCCATAGCTGGGATGAGAAGAGATGGATTCATGCCTTTTCCAATGTTATTTGCGCGTGAATGAATTTAACAAACTCAACTAGAATTCGAAATCGGACTTCCGATTTCTTATTCTGAACCGCTAATCTTGACACCACCGCACCTCTACGAACGATAGCTAATAAGCTCATCTTACCAAACAATTCATTCAGCGTACTGAGTTCGATACGCGCTCATAACTCTGTTGTAACCTTGTGCTAGACAGTTAAGGTAACCTTGTGCTAGACAGCTAAGTTAAGCTTTCTAAATAATAATAATAATGCATGTGTATGAGCATATATATATATATATATATATATATATATATTGGAGTTTCATGCATAACGCAGTCTTCAGGATATATTTGGTTATCGTAATGTTGGTATAGTATTACACTGGGATTACGTTTTCTTTTTTTAATTATATTTGGCATTTAAATTTTTTTTTCTTTATATGTGTAAAATTAATTTAAAGCATCCTTTTTTGCTTGAATTCAAAACAGCTGCTTGCTGTTTCGATGTGCCCACGAAAGCACGCTTCCTAAGTTTCAAACAATAAAATATCTTCCGCTGTTTTCATTCAATTAAACCTAATTTTATCCACTGGTCTTCCAGACAGTAATGGCGGACAAAATGGCAGACTGGAACCAGTGTATTTCTTTTTTATTTCTTATAGATCGGAATAAAATTGGGTTTAAAACCTAATTTAGCGCTGCTAAGAAGAAATTAATCAGAAATCTGTTGAAATGAATAAAAAAAAAGACAAAATTTCAAACTTGTGATGCTAATATAAATCTTCCTTGACAACAAAAATATTATCCATCGCCATCTTCAAGTATAAACATTATCTAGCGAAAACTTTCCTGACGAAAAGATTACTTTCATGCGCATATACATAGATATACACTAAAGCCACAAATACATATAAGATGAATATAACTTGTAATCTAATGTATATACATATATAGACTATGCCATATATTAATATCCAAGACAATTCTTTCGCAATAAATGACTGAGTAGTTGGCCAATTAAACTGAAAGAAATACTATTCGAAAATTAATATCGTCTCCCGAGGCCCAAGCGATCAAGGCTCGCATCTCGATTCAACCCTCCTACATAAATGATCTGCCTATCCGATCATTTGGGAATATCTATGCCAATGATAAAGCGGTATATGGGTGCAACTCTCAAACTCTAGATGACCAGAGCTTGGCAGCTGATCTCTCCTTTGACCTAACTTAATAAAGGAAAACCGGCTGGTCATATTCAAGGTTTCAAAAAGTAAACTAGTGACATTCTACCATCGCCGAGTGGACCCAAAACTTTCACTTATCGTGGAACTTGTATATACGCTCCATCACTAAACTGCTTTAAGTACTTGTATTCATCTAGCTTTACAAATGCGACATCAAGCCGAAAATAGACCCTTCAGGACGTATGCGATCATGGCTCTCCACTTCACCCTACCCCTTGTAGCTCTCAATATATTTTGTCCGTTTGCTTACTTCTCCCAAACCCTGTTCCGTCATCCACTTGCTTAAGCCAGCTAGTTATATCACTCGTTGCTTTTCCTTGTCTGTCTTTCCCTATATCTGCCCTGTGAGTATCAGATTCTCCATGTCCTCCTTTCTCATTACGTGTCCCAGAAATTTCAGCTGCCTCTTCCTGATGCTAAGTATAAGCTTCCTCCTTGTTTGCATCCTCTCCAAAACCTCATCGTTTCCTTCTTCCATATATGGGCAGGAGCTGCCTAGTCCTAGCTTTCCAGTCTCGGTAGAGTTCAAAAGCATCTCCGTGTCCTTGTGGGTGACGAATTATTTTCTACCTTTCCCATAGACGAAATGTCGCAAGCCTATCGCTGGTCTATCGCTATTTCTATGGAAAGTGTTCAGTCGAGCTAATTCCCTTAATTCCACAACTTCCCACTATCGTGTCCCTGCCACGCACATTGTAGGGAAACATTCCGTTTACATTCCATTGGTAAGTTCCTCACGAAACGTTGCTTTGTGGAACCGACTCCCAAGGGGATGCTTCCCCGATCATTTGCACTCTTAACCTGTTCAACCGTTATCTTCCCCATATACCCCCTTAAACTTTACCTCTTATTCTGTAACCCTTTATCTCGAGTGGCTTTTGTGCCTTGTACAGGATGAACCTCATTGTAAAAGGAATTATACATATGTATATGTGCATACATTTTTAGGCAGAACATGTTTGTATGTATCAGGTCGGCTGAAAAGACAGGAAGAGTCATAAAAATAGACCCAATGAAAACAAAATGTAGGTTTCCCATGTCTGACAACTTTGGGGCATAGGTTTTAGAATGCCGTCCGGTCGAACGGGCCACATCTTTATAAAGCACAAACGATATCGTCTGATGGTCATGTTTATTTACTATAATTTTGTAGACAGACCTTCTAGCAATCGTTCCATCAATTCGTCAGGGGATAACAGCAATTACAACACACACACACACACACACACACACACATATATATATATATATATATATATATATATATATATATATATATATATATATATATACTGTTAATCCATTGAATGATGTGATCCTCATTTATAAAACTGTTGTCAGATGTTCCCAGTGTATATTTTTTTAAGTTAAGCAAGTACTTTCGAAGATCCATGTCTCCATCATCAGGCTGTATTTTTTTTTCCTTTAAAGTTAAAACTTGAAGACGAAATAATTGTTTGTAGACCGAAATATGTTTTTTTTTAAGAATGTGTTATTTATTGACGGTTGTACAATAACGGAACGTGCGAGTCGCAACGCTAAAGTTCAAAATTTCAAGTGAGAATTTTTATATGAATTTTTTTTAATATGGTAAATCCACGAATTCTTTTTTTACAAGTGTTTTTCAATTTACATGGCATGAACTAATTATATAGTTCAATTAATATAGTGATATGTCTTAGTAGTTTTTTTTTCTCGGGAATTTCATACTGCGGGATCAATTAATGGTATTAATTCCATAGATAGATAGATAGATAGATAGATAGATAGATGAATGGATTTTTTATTATGAATCCAAGATATTTTAATTGTTTAAACGTTACTGACCAGTAGGTTCTTCGAAAAAGAGAGATCAAAGAATGACAGATTTAATGAAGTTTTGCCCTAAGGAAATGCAAGTTTTAATCTCACTGGATGGCGCATATTTTTCTAGTAACATTCCTTGAATATTCACGCCGATAGATGGAAATAAATATACTGTTTAATAAAAAATATAAATCGGGACATGTACTCAATTATGGGTATTCATTAAAAATAACGGTTAAGCAATATATATCTACAGGGTGCAATGAATTAATTGTCATTTAATTTACCCAAAAATTATAAATGAATTCAATAAAATCGCCATTGGCCTCAACCACGGGATCCAGACAACTTCGGAATCTCCTGAAACTCCTCTGGGCGGTTTCCTTGTTTAAGTTGATGAATGCTACCTTGCCTTCAGTTTATCTTTGGCGTTAAAAAGTCTTTTGTTGGTTTCTCGGTCAACTGCGCCCCACACGTAATAATCAAGAGGGTTGTAGTCTCGGTGGCCATATGTAAGGGGTTATTTGGTTGCATAAATTGTCTGAAAACTATAACTAGGTACTCCTGCTTGTGTGGCATGTTGCAGAGTCCTGTTGCCAGACATAGAGTCTTCCAGCAGTCACTCTTTTGACGCAGGGCAGCATTATCTCATCAAGGTACTTGATGTAGACCTCCATGTTGAGTCTGAGGCCCCGTGGGAAGATAAATGGAAGTATAACGTCGCCATCACTAGTGATCACTCCAAACACCACGACTTTGACTGGATATATCATCCAACTCTTTCTAAATCATGTGCACCAAACACTCTGAAATTCTGTCCCTGTAAGTATGACATTATAATAAATTTTAAATCTATAATTTTATGTGTGTGTGTGTGTGTACATATATATATATATATATATATATATATATATATATATATATATATATATATATATATATCGCGATGAATAATTACGCAAAATGAAAATGACACTGACATTTCATTTTAACATATATTTACCAAAATTATACAAAAATATCTTTTAAATACTAAAGAGTAAATTTATTCAATAAAATTGCCATTGACTTCAACCATGTCCTCCAGATTACTTTAGAATCTCATGTAACTACCGGGATGGTTTCCTTGTTTAAGTTAGTGAATGCTGCCATAATCCTTGCCTTCAGTTCATCTTTGGTGTTACAAGGAATTTTGTTGGTCTCTCGCTCAACTGTGCTTCAAACATAATAATCAATTCTGGACAGTTAAGTGATCACAGAAATTGTTTGACAGCGATGACTGAATTCTCCTGCTTGTGTGGCATGGTACCAGACATAGGGTCTTCCAACAACCACCTTCTTGACCCAGGGTAGAACTACCTTGTCAAGGCACGATGTAGACCTCTGTGTTGAGTCTGCCCTGAGGGAAGATGAATGTAGGTACAATGTCATCAACACTAGTGGTCACCCCAAATACCATGATGTTGACTGGATATATCATCCAGCTCTTTTTGAATGCTCTGTATTGTCCTCAGACTGTGACCCAGACACTCTGAAATGTTCATATTGGAGCTTCCGGCGCGAAGGCTATGCCGTACAGCCTGCCGTTTCCAAATTTTTTGGTGGATTAAATTGCGTCATGGTGCTCTTTTTCTCACAGACAGTGCCTAACTGACTCTACTACACAGTGCAATTGACAAAATCAAAAATTAACAACACGCATGCGCAAAATGAATAGTATAATATGGCGACAATTTACACATCTTACCTCTGTGTGTGTGTGTGTGTGTGTGTGTGTGTGTGTGATTGAGTGTTTAAAATTTCAAATAGACTATACCTGTAAAAGGACAATATGGATATATACAAAAAGGAAAACTTTGCCACATTACTTCCCCTGAAGGATTTATCAAGGTCTTCAAAACGCGTCGGCGATGCTAAGTTTTCCTTTTGTCTTTTTATATATATATATATATATATTATGAAATGGAAAAAGTCCGGCAATTATTTTTAAGACATTTTTATGTTTATACATTCTTTTTTATAGATACAAATATTTTGCTCTGTTTTATAATAAACAGTATTAAACAGCATTTACTGGCCTTAATGTCCGGAAAATTTTCATAGAAAATATTCGTCCTCCGACAGGAATCGAACCTGTATCCTATACGGAACCGTCATATAGCCTGACGCGCCTTTCGCGATTGGCCACAGAGGAGAGTTCGGTTAGCAAGGTCGAGTTTACTGTCTTTAAACTTTAATCTTCGCTGAATCGCTCACGTACATTCATATCTGCTCAATGCGTATCCAAATGTAAACAAACGTCACATATTATGAAATGGACAAAGTCCGACAATTATTTTTAAAAAGAATGTATAAACATAAAAATGTCTTAAAAATAGTACGATTTCTATGAAAATTTCTCGGACATTCAGGTCGGTAAATGTTGTTTAATGCTGT
>CAHIKZ030004155.1:3980000-4055000 GCA_903632075.3 Acanthosepion pharaonis | reverse complement strand
ATTGCTTATATAGAGAGCAACCAATAAAAATTGCTTGTATACAGGGCAACCAATAAAAATTGCTTGTATATAGAGCAACCAATAAAAATTGCTTGTATACAGGGCAACCAATAAAAATTGCTTGTATATAGAGCAACCAATAAAAATTGCTTGTATACAGAGCAACCAATAAAAATTGCTTGTATACAGAGCAACCAATAAAAATTGCTTGTATATAGAGCAACCAATAAAAATTACTTGTATATAGAGCAACCAATCACTGAAAATGCATGATTTCTTAAAAAAATTATTTGTGTATAGTGCGATCCCCTATTTTTCTGCGTAAAAAAAAATGATCATAAAAATTCGTACTATACACGAGTAGATATGGTATTCGATTTTAATAAGTTAACCTGAGCTCTTTTATAATAAGAACGGATTAGAAAATAATGAATAAATCTGGTGCTTATATTTATCCTGCTGTTTAGTGTCACTTTTCAATGATTTAAAAAGAATTCGTTCTTCTTGCGATAATAGATTTACTTACATAGATATGAATTCTACGTTGCACATAGAGAAAATATAGCCAATGCAAATGCAAAATAACTTTAAAATGGTCGTCATTTTATTGTAACTCGTTTTTTTTCTTTTTTTTTCTTTTTATATTTTTATTTTTTTGAATATGACTATTTTAATGATTTTAAAAGCAGTAATATTTCATACATGTGTCAATAGATATAATTGTAAAGATAAAATCGGAGATTGCTCATGCGGAAAATTTTACCAATTCAATTAGAAAATAATTTTGAAATGGCCGTCTTTTTTACGATAGGAGCTGTCTTAGATTTCTTTCAATATGCCTACATATTTTATATAATCAATTCGCCCTAAGCAAGCCGATAATGCCACGAAGACGAAAGGGGCTATTGGGAGTGAAAGAGAATGAAAGACTTTTAGAAGGGACCAATCTTAAACGGGAAACAAAGGATAAATCTTCTAATCCTGCTCAAGACACCGGGAAGAAATGAGAACCAGACGATATTGATGAAAAAATAAATAAACAATTAGTAAATAAAATTTTAGAGTTTAGGCTGAGATGTTAGAAGTATAGAGTTGAAGTAGACTTGAGAAAGAACCAGAAACCCAATGCTAAACTGGAGACGATGGATAAACCTCAACTTCTGTTCAAAAGCCTTAGGAGAAGTTCAAACCGGGCGATAGGCGAACTTATCAACTCCTATTGAGGGAAATCTAAATATATAAAAGAGAGGATGTCTGTGTGTCTGTCTGTGTGATACCTTTTCACTCGAGATCCATCCAACCGATTTTGACCCAACTTGGCATATATATTGTACAATGTAAGAGACAGGTTCTTAGCGCAAAAAATCGATAATTTAAAAAAAATCAATGATCAATAAAGCCGATCAAAAATCTATAAATTCAACTTTTTTCCTCCGATTACATTCAAACTCGGTATGTAGGTTACTTAAATCATGACGTGCTCAACAATACCTTACTTTTATTTCTACACCACTGTGTTTTGCGTAAAACCGTGAAAAACGAAAAATAGATTTCAACACAAATCGATTTCAATACAAATTTTAAACTAAAAACTCCCTCAATTTTCAAGCATTCTGATACAAACTTCACTCAATTCTAGCCAGCAAAAAGTTGATTGTTTAACTTTTTGACTTGATTATTGAGTCCACCCATATGGTGAAAACCCGCGTAAATAGCGAAAATAGGCGGTTTTTACCGGTTTCTTATGTTTTGTTGATCTTTCAACCAATTTTCATCAAACTTAACAATTACTTTATAAAAGTATTCTCTTTTACATCCCTGGTAGCACACTGACAAATTGAATTTCAAAAACTCCAAAATATTTGCGGTCTGAAGTGGATCTTCATGTAGCCTGTTTTGCCCCTTCATGTCATTGGCTAACTTCGACTGAATAAATACAGACTACTTCCGTCATAACAGTAACTACATTAATTCAAAAAGTCTTCATAGAAGAACTTTAATGTAATTGAAGGAGAGACTCTGTTACATCTAAACATGATGGTGTTTTTGTTCCATTCTAACAGAACGCTTTTTCTGATCGACCAGCTTGTTATGTCTGCTATATAAAACAGAAGATCTGTGTGGCTGTGTGTGTGCGTGTATGCTATTTATTCGTGACCGATTTCGATGAAATTTTACATACATGCTGCAAATTTAATTAATTATGTCAAGATTAACTTTTTAATCTCCAGGTCCCGGCTTTGGCAGAAAAATTAATAAAACTGAAAGTGGGTACGACTTTTTGCAGAAAAAAAAAACAGGCAAAGTTAGAGGCGAACAAAGTTTTCATTAGATGAGTTAATGTTCTTTGCAAAACATAGCTCATGTTACGAGGTTTATATAGCGTGCATAATACTTTTTTTGCGCCATTGGCTTCACACAAAAATTGCAAAAAAAATCGGGTTTGTCATACTACTTCAAAACTTGAATAACTTCCTCATTTTTTATTCAATTTTCTTCAAATATGTCGCAAAAACTTACCATCATACAACCAATAGTGTGGCTCTAGTCCTGCTCGCTTCCCCGAGTATAATGAAAAGTCAGGAAAAACTGTCCAAAAAAACCGTTTTTTTCGGCCATAACACACTGTTTTTTTCATACGATGTTTTCCAAATTTGCCATGTAAATTACATATGACGCACAAATTATCTTACGTGAATGTTTGGTTTAGATTATTTCATTTAAGTGGGCGAAATCTGCGACAAACTAGGTCCCAAATCGGATTTTGCCATTTAACCAATTGATTCTTCATATGATTCCATCCTAAATTGGCATTCGAACAACTTTTGATGCAATTATTGTTTGAGAAGAATTATTGAAGCGTTAAAAGGAGTAAATTCCCAAAGAATCTCTTTTAACGCCAGCTTTACAGTAAATGTGCGAAGAAGGAGCTGGGCGTTCATGCGTCTGTACTTGCAGCTGAATCAGGCTCTGACGCTTCATCCCTGTTTTTTTTATTATTATTATGATTTGATTGTCATACTATTTGAAATAGGAAATTTACTGAATATCTAAAACATTGAAACAATTTAATCCCGACCAGTGACCATACAAGAAGGTTTTATCTATGGAATTCCTTTATTAAGAACAATCAAACTCTTAAGGATATACCGTAAAAAAGATGAGGTGAGGGGTAGTAGCATAGTATTACCATGTAAGCGGGGACGCAAGCAGACGTTTCTAAACAGGAGGGAGCAGTTATACAATTACAGCCATGTACACCCGGGCAACGCCGGGTACCTCCGCTAGTAAATAAATAAATAAATAATAATAAATAAAATTGCTTTTAATGATTTTAAAAACTAAATGTTTCTTCTGTTTGACAGAGTTAATGCTATAGACAAAATCCAAATCAGTGTAATCCCAAAATGATTAAATTTTTTCCCTTTTTTATTTATGTTTTTAAAATTTTTTTATGAACATAGACTAGAATTTTGTATCCATCTATCCATCTATCTATCTATTTTATATATATATATAAAATATATATATATATATATATATATATATATATATATATATATATAATAATTTTCTGATGCCAGAGAACTTGTAAATAGTTTTAAACAGACAAAACTCTATATTTTTTCTCTAAAATATAACCTTTTTTTCTGCCAACACCCCATCAAATGAATCGTTGGCGACGTGAAATATTTTAACGGGAATCGTAAAATGATAGACAAACTGGAAGAAAACGAGGAACTACCATTAAAATACAATTTAATATTAAAAAGGAAGAAAAAATGAAATTGGCAAAACAAGACAGAATAAATAGTTCCAGTGAGTATAAAAAGGAAAATATAGTCTCACAAGCCTCCTAGTAAAGAAAGAGAACGAATAAATTTCTCTTTCTGTCGTCACGAAGACGGTATGTGTCATTTAATATATACTGCCTTCTAAAATGTACAGATATTTTGCCGACCGTTCTTTACCCAAAATGGAAAACCTCCAATCCGTGTATTTGTACGCACAATCTGGATTATTCGTGGATACAGGGTGTTTCAAAAATATATGAACATTGGGAAATTTTCACAACAAATAAATTCGAGCAATTAGATCCAACTCTATCTAATTTACATAATGCTTATAAAGAGAGTATATATTATAAATGTATGCTCTTAAGATTTTTTGTCGCATATTTTCAAATTAGTGTCCGTTATGATCCACACATTACTGACACCATGACGCAATGGAATGTTAAACAATAATCAACATTTCGATAGATTTTTTTTTAACTTTTCTGAAAACATTTCATCACCCTTCCTTGTTTCACAAGTTGTAGTTGATATCCGTTGTGTTCCGGAACGGTTCTTGTGTACATAGGGTACCTTACCATCAGCTTCAAACTTGTGAAGCTGATGGTAAACTGATTTGTGAGTTTGCAAACCGGATGGCGGGATCTGTATGAAACATTATTCGATAGCGCCATTGACGTTCAACAGCACTTCTGTACTTCCAGTGGTATTTCAAAAAATGAACTTTCTTTGTCCAAAGCTAAACATGGAGGACATTAGTAATACTAAGGTGTAAATATGAAAAGAAAGTTGATTTGCTTTATACGTATGTGTATACAGTTTTAGTTACTCTGTATATATATATATATATATATATATATGTGTGTGTGTGTGTGTGTGTGTGTGTGTGTGTGTGTGTGTGTGTGTGTGTGTAAAAGTGTATATAAATATAAATAAATATATATATGTATAATTATTTATATATTATATACATGGTACTTTTATAGAAAGCGCTCAAGAGTTTGTCAGACGATCGCTAAAAGCGTGAAACCCAGGTCACAAACTCACATCTATCAAATAAATATATATATATATATATATATATATATATATATATATATATATATATATATATATATATATGTAACTTGAAAAACAGTCATGCTAACCAATCTTTTGTCTAGCAAGCTTGATCCTAATAAATTCATTACAAGCGTTAAACTATATATATATATATATATATATATATATAACTTGAAAAAGTCATGCTAACCAATCTTTTGTCTAACAAGCAGATCCTAATAAATTCATTACTAGCGTTAAACTATATATATATATATATGTATGTATGTATATATATATATATATATATATATATATATATATATATATATATATAGTCATTCACAACAAACTGAATGTGGTTTGGCGTGAATATTTTCAAAATTATATATATGCGCTAAACTGACCTATCTTCGCATCTCTGAACCTATCTAAGTTTTATATTATCTGTCTATCAGTCCTTATCTATCTATTTATCTATCTATCTATCTTTTTTAACCATTTCAACATTGGATTCAAGAGGTTACTGAGTGGTCGAGAATGTCACAAAAAAACTATTAAGGAGAGAAATAAAGTAAAAGAATAAGATAATAAGAAAACAGAATATAACGATTGACATTGCATTTAAATCTTTGGGGACCAACGCTAACTGGGAATCAAGAAGCCGGAAGAGAGTTCCACAAGCAAGAAGCACGATAAAAGAAACAGTTAACATAGAACTTGCGGTTACACCTATCTATTTCAACTGTAAAATGATGAGACCTTTCCTCCAATCTAGTACTGCTTAAATTCATAAAACGTTTGTGCCATAGAGGAACGTTCATCAGAATAATTACCATGATTACCATGAAAGTACTTATAGAAAAGGCACAGGGAAGCTACATTACGGCGGCGAGAAAAGCACTGAAGTCGAGATGCCAGCCCAGGACCAATAATATTACAGATTCTTTTTTTGTATTTTAGGATCTCTAAATAGATAGCAGGCGTACCATACCAGATCTGTCAGCAATATTCAAATCAAGGATGAATGGTAGACTTTTAAATATATAAGATAGTTTCTGAGGGAAACTGCATAGCTCAACACAGGGAACCAACTTTCTTAGCTGCAGACTTAGCAATTGATTCGATATAATCTTTCCACTTCATGTTAGCTGAAAACGTTATCTTTTTTCGTATTGTTTTGACTTTTTTATCAAATAAGCTGGCATTAAATATATGTCTTAAAGCGTAAAAACTCCTTAGCTGCCTTCATTCTCAACAGTAGTGGTAGAACAAAAGACGAGAAGACATCTTTATAGAAACAATGGAAATGCTAACTACATAATCACTTTAATTTTTTTTTTAATTACTAACAGACAAGAAAATCTTACTTCTTTCTTTTCTACCGATCATACAAAAATTTTAACAATACAACGAAACATTGTTTCGTATCGCCTTTAAAAACATTAGCCTGCAGTATTTTTTAGTTTGTACATTTTATTCCTCCTTCAAACAAAGATATGGATGTGTTATTTCTGCTGACGAGAAATAAGTCGATAATTTTCAAGACATGCTAAACATCAAAAGAGCGAATGCCATTTTGACGAAGCTTGTTGAAAACTTCCATTACAGACGGAATAAATTTAATGATACCTGTTAACAAATACTAATGTTTTTTGGGGTTTTTTTTTTAAAACCGTCGCCTTTTTTATCTTTTCATAAATAATGATTTTTTTGCATTTTTTTTCGGTTTCAGATGAAAGCTTGGAAACTTACAAACATATTTCAGTCATTTTTTTACTTTCAACAAACATATGAAAAAGGCGTCTGTTTAAATGGATATGGGTGTGGGATGTTAGCCTGAACGTATTTCAACCTGCACATAAGAAATTCCGACATTCAAACCTATTATTGTGGTGGGTTGGTAAAACAACTTTATTAGTTTTTCATGGAACTGAACAACTATTTAAAGCAACTTCCTCTAGTAATTCATCATTTCGAGAATTCATTTTCGCTTGGAACCCTTATTGAAAAACTCTTCAAATTCAAAAAAAAAAATGTCTCATATCGAGAATATTTAACATTGAAAACAAAAGAAAAATTAATTATTTTTTAATAATATGAAATCTCGCTTTTTACCTGAAGACGGTCACGAGACCAGAAACTCGTGTAGTAAAATTATGTAAAACAAAGCATAATATTTTTTCTAAATAAATTCACATTACAACCAAAAAACGTTTGCGGCACCTCTCTTCTCTTCTTTTTAATATACATACTTTTCTCTCGTTGGAACCACTATATCTTCTTTCTTTATATATATATATATATATATATATATATATATATATATATATATATATATATATGTGGATAATAGACGCTCGAAAAGGCAATGACTCTAGTATAGATAAAAAATGTGGTTTCGAATCTCGCTCATTGCGCATGTTACTGTTGCCTTGTGCCAGAATAAGTAAAGCGAAGTGAATTCCTCTATGAACACATAAACAGATGGCATGAAGCGACACGTAATAATAGGAAGTTTTTCTTTTGTTCACAAACTTTTGTCGTATTTAACTCGGAGACACCAGTGCTATCTCTTTCCCTCCAGATTTATTCCCCACCCCCTTTTCAAATTAGCTCTTTCAACTTTTGCAATGATTTGATCAATTTCGCTTCCTTCAGGATAGTTCGTGCTTCCAACTACACCGTGTCCTTGCCTGCAGTGAATGAAAGAGCATCATAACTAATTTATTTTTAATTTCTGCCACAACTTTCCACCTGCATAGACTCTGAATTTCTTCTCTTCGGGCGAGAGGCTTAGGTCGTATGCTCACTTTGAATTATCTCCCTTAGGCGCCTCATTTTCTTAATTAACACAGCCATATTTTCACTTGTGGGCATTTGTAGTGTCTTGTTATCTCTCGAATTATCAATCCTTTATTTTCTCTTTTATTAAGGTTTCTTAACAATAGAATACGATTGTGCTTCTGCTTAGCAGCATAAACTTAACGATAATTATGAAATATTCACATCATAAAATAAATGTCGGTATTAAACCAACATACTCTTTTTACAATAATTATGTTTATGAGATTCTCCACGCAAAGATAAATACTGACATTTCTTCTTCTTCTTCGTCTTCTTCTTCTGCAGCTGCTGCTGCTGCTTCTTTTACTGCTTCTGCTTCTTTTTCTTCTGCTTCTTTTTCTTCTTCTTTTTTTCTTTTTCTTCTTTTTCTTCTTCTTCTTCTGCTTCTTCTTCTTCCTCTTCTTCTTCTTCTGCTGCTGCTGCTTCTTTTTCTTCTTCTGCTTCTTCTTATTATTTTTCTTCTTCTTCTTTTTCTTCTTCTTCTTCTTCTTCTTCTGCTTCTTCTTCTTCTGCTGCTGCTGCTGCTTCTTTTTCTACTTCTGCTTCTTCTTCTTCTGCTTCTACTTCTGCTGCTTCTTTTTCTTCTTCTGCTTCTTCTTCTGCTGCTGCTGCTGCTGCTTCTTTTTCTACTTCGGCTTCTTCTTCTTCTGCTTCTACTTCTGCTGCTTCTTTTCTTCTTCTGCTTCTTCTTCTGCTGCTGCTTCTTCTTCTAATATTCTTCTTCTTCTTCTGCTGCTGCTGCGCTTCTTCTTCTGCTGCTGCTGCTGCTGCTGCTTCTTCTGCTTCTTCTTCTTCTGCTGCTGCTGCTGCTTCTTTTTCTTCTTCTGCTTCTTCTTCTTCTTCATCTTCTTCTTCTTCTTCTTCTTTTCTTCTTCATCTTCTGCTTCTTCTTCTTCTTCTTCGGCATTAGGAATAATAATAATAATAATTATTATTATTATTATTATTATTTAATTACTTATTCTCAGTGGATGACTTCAAACATTTTACCAATGACGACAATCAGTTGAAAGGGGTTTTCAATACTGTGACAACGGTATTAGGTAAATGTGCAAAAGTAACATACAAGAAAGGGAGAATTACCGAAACATACTCAATAGATCTAGATTTTATCACAAAGATTAGAGGACTGGAACAAGAAAAAGCCTATAAATACCTAAGAGTCAGCAAAGGAGATGGAATACAGCATAGCATAATGCATAATGAAGGAGAAAGGAAGGAGAGAAAACTACAAGCGTGTGCGTCTAATATTAAATGCCAAGTTGAATTCACAAAATAGAATATCTGCCATAAACACTTTCACTTTCCTTGTGGTGCAATACAGTCTCAATATCCTTAACTAGACCATAGGTGACATTAAGCGAATGGATGTCAAAACGAGAAAGCTTCTCACTTGTCACCGCATGCATCATCCTAAGGTTAATGTTGTTCATCTGTATGTGTCCAGATCCGAAGGATGAAGAGGATTAGTTCAACTAGAACTATAACAATCGTTCTTCAAAGATAACTAGAAACTACAGAAGACTGAATGATGACCTGTGTCAAAGAATATGAAATCCCAGATTATTTATCCATTCCATGATATCCCAGATTAGCGCATATACTCCTGTATAGTGCAAGTCTGTATTATATTTTTACGCAAAAATAGGGGCTCGTGCTATACTCAGGTAATTTTTTGAAATGGTTAAAAATCATGCATTTTCAGGCATAGACGAAAAAATGAGTACGGTATCTAAATCTTGGTATCGGATATTTTTACGGTAAGTGGTTTTGCTCGCCATTTTCGGGTAGCTTTATACAAAAAAAAATGATGACTATTAATTTTCTATAAAATATTCCATGATGATATTCCAATATTTGACTACGGTAGGCCCACTATTATTGCTCAGAAGTTGGGGTCACATTATACACGAGCTATATGGAAAAAATCATTTTTCCACAAAATTTCTGGAGTCGCATTATACGTGAAATAGACTTATACACAAGTATATACGGTATAAATGATTACAAGTATAGACAATCTTGCCTATCGTCCGGTTCACACTCCTCCAACGTTTTTTAAACAGAAGTAGATGTTTATCATGTTTCCAGTTTAGGATTAGGTTTTCTGTTCCTGTTAAAATCCTTTTCATTCTCTCTCACTCCCAGCTGACCGTTGCGTCTTAGTGGCATTATCAACTTATCAAAAAATCCAAGATTGCAATTTTTTTTCATGATATGACTGCTTATAAATCTTTTCCATAATATCACGTGTGATAAAATTTTTACACCATATAACGAATTATAAATATTTTCCATGATAGCAACTTGCTAGGAAATAATGTATATACGTAAGAATAACGATTTTTTTTTGTTTTTTTGCTTGAAAGAAATGAGTTTTCCCGAAAGTGCGTCAGCGAAGTGCATTTTAAAGAATAGCTTCTTCGTTCTGGAAGGAACTCTGCTAAGAGGGAACTTTTCACTTGATGTATTACCATAGTTAGATTTATTCCTCCGAACGAATGCTAAAAATAGAAGCAACACGCGCAAATAGTCACGTGGTGCTTTGGGGATCTAGATAAAACGTTTACACCTGGGAAGATGTCTACTGCGTCAAGCCTGCAGATTTTCTTGCAGCGGATTAACTGAAACTTGGATATCTGTGTGTTGCTATTTTGATAAACTTAACTTAGTTTGGGCGAAAGACCTTAAGTAAGGGGCATCCACTGAGGATCGAACTGCTCACTTTTCCGTTTCCATGTTTATTTAAAGTTCTTCATGCTCACGTATTTCAGCCATTATATTCTCAAAATCGATCGTTCTCTAGAAGTACATCTGTTAGTCCAAGTCTCCTCTTCATATGTGAGGAAAATGTCCAGCATTCACTGTCTTATAGGAGGATTGATATTACATAGCATTTCAAAAGGTTTCTCTCTTAATAAATAAATTTTCTTATTTCTTAATATTTTGTTGTTCTAATTCGTCATTCGATTTCGATGTCAAGTTTTCCATTATTTTTACAACACTTGAGAGATAAAATAAATACCTGATTCTGCTTGATGACGACGTTTCAAATTCGCAGCTCGCAGCTAGGGCTTTCTCTCTTTGCTGACGAACATACATTCTCTCTTCTCATAGTTAAATAGTTAGTCCTTTCTTCTCGCTTTCCTTTCCTATATTGTCTAAGAGTTCTTACAGTTTCCTTTCGGGGTCTTGCATCAACACCGTGTCATCTGCATATCTTATGTTGTTAAGATTGTGTCTGCCAATAATAAATTCTGGTAGGTTCTCCACTTCTCTTCGGATCAATTCGCTCTATAGGTGGAATAAGTCCGGGGCTAAGACACATACGCGTTTTACGCTTCTTTCTGTTTTTTTTTTTTTTTTTTTTTTTATATATATACTTGCGCAAATCATTATCATTGAAAATCAACTTTCAATATTCTAGCTTTTATCTGATCTCGAGTGCTGGACACCCGTGAGAAGCACCGAATTAACTGACAAGCTAATATGGACTGGCACGTAATTTGTTTTAAATATATATATATATATATATATATATATATATATATATATATACCCACATTTGTGGGTAGGAGCCTCCACTTCTCTGTGTGACCAAGTTCTATATGGACTGGCATGTCAATTTGTTTTAAATATATATATATATATATATATATATATATATATATATATATATATATATATATATATATATATTTGTGGGTAGGAGCTTCCACTTCTCTGCGTGACCAAGTTCTATATGGACTGGCATGTGAATTTGTTTTATATATATATATATATATATATATATATATATATATATAAACACACACATTTGTGTGTAGGAGCCTCCACTTCTCTGCGTGACCAAGTTCTATATGGACTGGCATGTGAATCTTTATATATATATATATATATATATATATATATATATATATATATATATATATATATATATATATAGGGGGTCATGTGTGCGACAAAATATGATATAAAAAAGTAGCGAGAACAACAGAAGACCAACTAAGTTTTATAGTAAACAAAAGGTTTTATTATAATTTTACTGATTATGATTAGTGGCTAAAAAGGAAGAAAACATAAAGGCTTGCCGGAAAGAAGTTGGAAGTACTTCAAAATCACTTCAGTCGGCAGGTACTGAGGGTTTTTGTGGGATAGTTTACATATCAGATCAACGAATGCTAATAAATGGACTGCTCTAAAAGCAGATTTCTACATCGACTGACTTCGCCAGTCAACTCACTCAATTTTGGCGCCAACCAACGAATATGAATATCCAGATGAAAGACGTCCATTTTAAGTTCTTCCAGTCACATCAAAGAAGTCTTTTATCTAAATAACCCAGAACTCAGAGAAATTTAATTTATAAAATAGCTTCTCTTAACAGGTCTTTTATGGTGTTTTGGGGGTATTCTTTATTTTTTTTTTTTTTATTATTTTTTTCGGCATTTGTTTTTCATACACTTTATTATAACATATTAGGTTGGAATGAAAGTCCTCTTGCGTTTTTGGTATGATCATTTTGACGATACATATTTGATGCTTACGGTAAAATGACCATTAATTTTTACATTGTGATTTTTTTCTTCTTCTTTTTCTGTTTATTTAGTATTAGAGTGGGTGAATTCTGAATCGCTTTCACCCTCTTAAATTTGTTTAGATCATACACCCATATTAGACACTACATAGTGTATGAATTAAAAAGGGTTTCTTCAGCAATGGAAACGGCAAGAAATATTCGCTTTGTTTTCTCTTAAATCTCCGGACAAGTTTCGTCAAGTTTCGATCGGCAAATGTTTTCTTTTGAAGATTCTCCACGATTTTGACGACCAAGTTCTATTAGGATTTAGCTATGTCTAACTGTAGTTGAAGGAAATCCTTAGCAAACTGCATGAGAATTAGCGTTTCAATGGAGGTTACACTTCGATCATAAAACACCTTCGTGTACTGGGAAAGTGTCTAAACTTTATCAATGAGTTCCTCATCATTAGACTGCTTCTCATCTTTATCTATAATTCCCTAAATGTGTGTATGTCTGTCTGTGAGATTGGATGTGGTTTATGCATTTCCAGTTTTCATCCGATTTTGATTAATTTTTTTGTTTGATAGATAATTCTTCAGTGCCGGCTTTGAGTTCAAATTGTTGGCGACAATGGCCCTCCACTACTTCCTGTCCATTATAACTCTCAGCAAAGTTTTACTATTTACTACCTGTTCTTGGATATATATTTTACATAAAACTTTAATAAGAATAGTTTAAATTAATACAATAACATTATTTATTATTATGCAGTTAAATTTATATAATTATATCTATATCTATAATTCTCAAAATGTGTGTGTATGTATGTGTGTTCGTGTGTGTGTTCGTGTGTGTTCGTGCGTGTGTGTGTGTGTGTGTGTGTGATCGGATGTTTATGCTTTTCCACAGTTTTCATCCGATTTCAATGATTTTTTTGTTTGGTCGATAATTCTTCAGTACCAGTCGAAATTGTGGCGAAATGGCTCTCCACTACTTCCTGTCCATTATAACTCGCAGCAACTTTTTACTATTTACTATCTGTTCATGGAGATATATCTTACATAAAAACTTTAATAAAAATAAATAATTTAAATTATTACAATAATATCATTTATTATTATACATTTCACTTTTCAGGGCCACCCCCATTCAAATTGTTACCACCACCACCCCCATTTGGAGATGTGCCTCAGTTGCACCCAAATGTTGTTATTAATATTGACTTTCGGGTGGGCTGACTTTAAACTTAAATTGCTCCAACTGAACAGAAAAATTCCCAGTAATGAAAGACCCGGTAAAAGACTGGTTATATTGCCCGTCTTAACCAAAGATTTGCCTTTTGCACGTCATTGAAGATTAAACTTGCTATCAAATCTTTCAGTGGTGAAAAGCGGCTTATCCAAAGAAAACAAGT
The DNA here is from genome assembly GCA_903632075.3 of Acanthosepion pharaonis. Lineage (NCBI taxonomy): Eukaryota > Metazoa > Mollusca > Cephalopoda > Sepiida > Sepiidae > Acanthosepion > Acanthosepion pharaonis. The sequence continues at coordinate 4,041,382 of CAHIKZ030004155.1, read as the reverse complement.
TGGCGCCCACTGCAAAAGGCGAAGCCATACTCAAGCCAAGACTACATCCGAAAAAGTTATACTCTGTGTTTGATACGATATGAAGTATTTCGACAGTCATGAAGATATAAACATAAACGAAAATATTAATGAGGGAATTAGTGACGTCAACTGGAAACATTTACATAAAAAATGGCAGAAAAATTCTCCATCAGTGGTTAAAAGTAACGGTGTGTTTCTCTTGCTCGCTAATGCAAGATTAAATATTACTCAAATCACTTAAGAAATGATTAATAATTGTAGCGAAGAAAATGGCGAATTAACTCATCAACCAAGCGACAGCGTGTCACTTGTGTTCTGCGACGTAAAATATGGCGAACGTTATTTACCGAGAAAAAAGTGTACGTATTCTGCATAATATACCGAAGAGAGAATATCTAGATTAGAAAAAGGTCAGTCGCAGGATTCGCCCTAGAAGTATTTCTGATATGCTAATATTTTGTGTTCTCTCCCAACTGTCGTTGAATGAAAAAAAAAAAATACTCCGTCAATAAAAAACAGTTGGCGTTCTCAAATTGAGAAATATACCACGGTCGTCGGCGAGTATGTTATTTCTCTGACTGTTTACATGCATTATGATTTGTGACATAAGACCTGCGAATAGAGATTTCGACATTTCTTTCTGCCTCTGATATTCGTGTTTGAACTTGCGATTTGTTTTCTTCGTTGTGGAAGTAATTTATGACATCATTTTTCTGAACTGGTAGTTTAGTTCAAGCACGACGAAACCGACTACAATAATTTAACTTTTTTCTATCCTCCTTACGCTCCTGCTTTTGTCCCATCTCGTTATCATCTCTTCAATTCATTACATTTGTTCGAGTGAAAACAGATTATTAATTTAAAAACTGCTACTGAGTGTTTCTTTACGTCGAAACCTGAAAAATTATACGCCCAAATTGTAAAAAATGGCGAAAATAAATGTTATCATGCAACCGGTAATGAATTATTTTAATTTCATCAATTAGGACAAAAATGGATGTGTTTCTTTTCCATCTTAAAATGCAACAGGCTTTTCTTTACAACTGAAAAGAATTTTACCTATATCCCTATCTATCATCTATGCGATATTACTGGGGAAAAATTTCTACGTGAAGTCTACTCTACTGTTAACCAGACACATAGAATTTGAAATTCTAGTATCAGATTATTGAAAATTTAAGAAACATTGAATCCGGATTAAAAGAACATTGGTTTGTGGAAGAGAGACGAGAAAAACATCAGTATTTCAATATTGCATTGGCTTCATTTAATTATTGCTTCTTCTGTATGTTTCCATATATATATATATATATATATATATATATATAGAGAGAGAGAGAGAGAGAGATAGATATAGATATATATATATATACACACACACACACACACACATATATATATGTGTGTGTGTGTGTGTTTCTTGAGAATATACAAGCTTGTATGTCAATGCATATGTATATGAATAAATATTTGTTTATTTTTTATATATATGTGTGTGTTTATGTGTGCGTCTGTGTATTTCTTGGGAATATATAAGCTTGTATGTCTACGTATATGAATATATATGTTTATATGTGCATGTATGTATATATGTGTGTGTGCACATTTCATGAGAATATGTACGTTTATATGCCTATGTATATTCGAATATATATGCTCATATGTGCAGATATATATATATATATATATATATATATATATATATATATATATATATATATATGCGTTCGTTTGTTAAGAATATATATGCTTGTATGTCTACGCATATGAATATATATATTTATATGTACATATATATGTGTGTGTGTGTATACGTTTTTGGTGAATATATATGCTTGTGTGTCTATGTATATGTATAAATGAATATATATGTTTATATGTGCATTTACATATGTGTGTGTGTGTGCGTGTATAAATACTTATGTGTTCATATTTTTATATACGTGTGTTGGTGTGGGGGGGTGAATATAAAACATTACTTATCATTCACACTCTTAATCTTTTCCAGCAATCCCGGTTTTCTCTGAAATAGACTCGTTTAACTTATTGAATCCGTTTCAGAAAATACATTTGACTTCTCAGAAGCGAATAGAAGCATTTAGGCTAGGTTTTGAAATGATTTAGCAACAATATCTTTACTGCTTACTCATATTATCTGCCTTTAGATTTGCTGTTGAGAAAATGTGCGTTGTTTCAAGTGAAATTCACTCATTATCAGAATCGGTTCTGAAGATGTTTAAGAAGGGAGGTGAAAAAAAAAAACGTTAGCGCTAAAATTGATCCAAAAGATATGGCTTTGCAATGTGGATGAAATTTATTCAAGAGATATCGCTAGCTAAGATAAAGAAAAAAATCACTCAATAAACAGGCAAACACTTATATGTAATATGTTTCATTGACAATAGATATATATATATATATATATATATATATATATATATATATATATATATATATATATATGTGTGTTGTGTGTTGCTGAATCATATGTGGATATATGTAATTCAATGCATACGCATATATGGCATTTAATATCACACTATAATCTCTCAAGTTAACAATACTGTATTATATACTACTTATATATAAAAGAGTTTATTGGTAGTATGTCTGTATGTTGTCCTGCCAGTGTTCACTTATCTTTATATGCAATATATATATATATATATATATATATATATATATATATATATATATATATATATGCTAAAATATAGTTTTACGGTATGCTATATTTATGGGTTAAAGTGCTCAATATCAGGGATAGAGCGTATATAAATATAAAAGTCCTTTTTACAGATATATTTTATTTACCGTATATTTGAATATATATATATATATATATATATATATATATATATATATATATATATATATATATATATATAAAGTGAATATTGAAGTCAACACTCACAGGCAACAGATGGAATCTAGCATGAAACAGCCTGTCGCCTGTGAGTGTTGAATATAATCACTTTTATATTTATATAAGCTGTATCTCTATCTCTGATAGTGACCACTTTATCCCATAAATATAGCACACCTTAAAACTATATTTCTTCATTCATATATATATATATATATATATATATATATATATATATATATATATATATATATGGTAAATATAGAAAATTTTGAAAAATATTAAAAAGTTACAGCGGTTATCCGACCACATACAATTTTACTTTCGCTCTCTCACTCTCATTCTCTCTCTCTCTCTCTCTCGTTTTTTCTCTCTCTCTCTCTCCCTCTCTCGTGTGTGTGTGTGTGTGTGTTTTCTGGTCCAACTCAACTCTTCACCTTATATATATATATATATATGTATATATATATATATATATTCACAGAGAGCGAAAGGGAGATAGATAGATAGATAGATTGATAGATAGATAGATAGATAGATAGATAGATAGATATTGCCTGGAATTTGGGTTCAAATATGAAACAGACTGTCACCACTTTTTAATTATCCGTTTCTTTTTCTCGCTTCTCCTCTTTTCTTCTACTCATCCTTCACGTTCTTCTTGTTCTTCTTCTTCTTCTTCTCTTTTATCTTGTCTTTCCTGAATTTTCCTTAACTTTACACTTTCTCCTTTTACTTTTTCTCTTTTTCTTCTTCTCCTTCATGTTTTCTTATTCGTTCTCTTTTTTCTTCCGCTTTTTCTGATTTTTTCTCATTCTCTCTTTTCTTTTCTTTACCCTTCAATTCGCTGATCATTATGTTTTTTTCATTCTCCTCTCACTACATTTCTTTGACCGACTTCTGTCGTCGTCGTCGTTTTCTTCTTCTTCTTCTTCTTCTTCTTCTTCTTCTTCTATATATGTCTCTTCCGTCATGTTTTTCTTCTCTCTTTTTCATTCCTCTTATCATTTTCTTTTCTTTTTTCTTTGTTTTCCTTCACTTATTTCCACCCTTTCACCGAATTGTTTTTTCTTTCTTTTTCTCTTCTTCTTCTTCTTCTTCTTCTTCTTCTATATATGTCACTTCCGTCATGTTTTTCTTCTTTCTTTTTCCTTCCCCTTCATTTCTGTTATCATTTTCTTTTCTTTCTTCCAAATTCTTTTTCTCTTCTTCTTCATTCTATTCCCTCTCCTATTTTTTCACCTGTTTCCCTATCCACTTCTTTCCCTGTTGTCCTATTCTCTCTCTCTCTTTCCTCTGTCTTCCTTTCACTGTTTTCTCACTATTTCTCCTCTCACCTCTACTCTCCTCACACTCCTTAACCATTTCCCTATTCTCTTTCATTATCTTCTCCTCTTTCACTCTCATTTAGCGCGTCCTCCCTTTCTTCTCTACTCCCTTTACTCTTTACACTTTCTGTTCTCTTTTTTCCGACATGACTTGCTGAGCTAGAATGCTATCCAGATTACATTCTCTGAAGATAACATTTATAAATAGCAACTTGCAGAATGATGTCCAATTTTGTACTCTTTGCTTCTAAAAGACGGATTTTGTTGCCATGGGATTTTGCTTGATTGATATTTCTTAAGCTCGATTCTTATTGATTATTGAAGATCTCCATCCGTAAGACTGGGTCATTAGATTTTAGTGAGAATGATCTGAATCCGATAAAATCTATCTATCGATATAAATCTCTTTATTACATCAATTACTTAAGCCACATTATCCACAGGACATTTTCTATCTCTCCCTTTCTCTCCCTCTCTCTCTCTCTTTTCTGTCACAAACACATGCATATACACACGCACACACACATACACACAGTTCCAACCAGTAGTATCATGCTTATTTTATTTTAATTTTTTCAATTTTTAATTTGTTTTAATTATAATTTATTTTAACGTTTCTTACCTGGACGAAATGTTCGAACTCACTGTATATGCCGAAGTGTATCTATCTACAGAAATATATTTAGCATCTGTAGTACGATATATATAGTATGTTTGTAAAGCCGGATGTATAGATTTTTATCTATCTACCTCAGCTTGTTTATTATCTATTTCATTTTGAAGGTACTCTTCACTGGCTTACATATATTTCATTTTAATCGTATCCATCGCCATCTGGAAACATCTATCTATCTATCTGTCTGTCTGTCTGTCTGTCTGTCTGTCTATCTTCTTAAATTTCTTTCATTCTTTCTTAGTTCCGATCTCTCTATCTATCTATGCATACTTTGAAACACTGGGGCACTTTGACATGGTATAATGGTCAGCAAGCTTGTCTCGCTAGATCAAGACTGAGTTCGATCCTGTCTCACGTATTTAGTGGGAGTCGTACTTTTTTTCTTTCTTTTTTTAAAGACAATTCACCCCAAGCAAGGTGAGAGTACCACTAGCACGCAAGGGGTTACAGATTATTGAGAACAAGAGTAAAGAGGCGTGTTTGAGGAAAGGATACAGAGAATGAAGGGGAACAAATTCAGGGTGTCAGATGTCGATTGACATTATACTTGAATATTTGAAGATTAGTCATCTGAGAAGCAGGTAAGCGGGAGGGAGTTCCACAGACTGGAAGTGCACGAGAAGAAGCTGTTTGAATAGAAGAGACCGTTATATTTAACCGTTTTGACAGTGAAAGCGTGGGACTGAGATGCCAGCCTGGTTGTCCGGCAACCAGAGAAAGTAGTTCGTCGAGACAATTGCCATGAAAATACTTGTAGAAAAGACACAGGGAGGCCACGGCACGTCTGTGGGCAGCGATTGTAGACTAGATGCCAGATCAGGACCTATCATTTTGCATATTCGTTTCTGGATTTTGTCGAGGACCTGGAGACGTACAGCGGGAGCACCACGCCATATATGACAGCAATATTCCATACAAGGACGGATGGTTGATTTATAGATTTGAGGGATGGACTCAGACGAAAAAATCTTTCTGGCACGACACAGAGAACCAACTTTCCTTGCGGTAAATGAAGCTATTGATTCAATGTATTTGTTTCACCTCATGTCAGTGGACAGCGTGAGAACAAGCAGGCGTAACGAGACGCTCTCGAAGATTTGGGCATCAGCTATTCTTATGGGAGGCAAGAAGGGTTCTCTATGGTGGGTAAAGGAGAGCAGTTTCGTTTTGCAGGCGTTAAATTTTACAAGTCATTTCCTGCCCCAATCAACCACAGATCGGAGGTCCTTTTTGAGATCAGCAGCCATGTTAGTTTTGTCAACGATACCAGGATTTTTTAAAAACTTTTTTTTAAGAAGAAACAACCTAGAAGAATTTTTTTTGTTTGTAGTTTTTAACTTTTTTTTCAATTTATTCTTTTTTTATAGTATTTTGAATTTTATTATTTTTTTCAGGAAGCATCTTCAAGCTTAAGTATATAACACTATATTAACTAAAAGCCAATAAAATATTAAATATTTCCTGAAAATACTAAGTAGCTAAAAACCAAAAAAAATGCGTTCACTTAGATTTCGTAAATTTATGTCTATTCTGGTCATCCATACTTAGCTGACAACACCTTAGTCGGTCAATTACATCAATCGGCACGCCAGAAAAACAGGAGCCGTGCTTGTATACTATTTTTACGCTATAAGTAATATTTGTTTCAAATCATATTAATTTAACGTTAAACACGCTAATTTTCCTCAAATAACGTGCCGTAAGCATATATTTTATTTTTGAAAGATTTTTAAAGCCGATAATAAAATTTTGTTTATAAATATCTTAAAAGGTGAGAAAATGGCCGCTTCTAATCGATTTTGTGAAAGCGAGCAAAAAAAAATTGACATGTCAATCTATATAATTTCTATTTGAAATACACCAGAGTATTTTGCTTACTGGAAATAGTAAATTTAATCATTTAGCTTTCACATAGAGCTAAAATTAAATCTTGAAGAATGCTTCTTCATTTTTAAAATATTCATTTTAAACCTTAGGTCCCGAAAATTCAGCGAAGGTGCCTACGTTATATCATACATACACATATATATATGTCTGTGTGTATGTGTCTGCGTGTGTTTGTGAATATATATATATATATATATATATATATATATATATATATATATGCATATATGCCCATGTGAGTCCATAATGATAGATAGATAGATAGATAGATAGATAGATAGATAGATGGTGATGGTAATTGTAATATTAACTGTTTCCTTGTAAGGAAACATTCGCCATTTATTGATCAAGCAGTCAGTACTAATGTCGACCGAAATTTATAGAAACTTTCTATTTAAATAATATTTCAGAAAAATAGGTTTCTCCAGTTCACTAACTGTTATCGCTCTTTCCAGTACCGGTGGAAGTTTCCTTGCTAACCTTTTGTTCAAAGTAGTCTGGAATGTCAAAATTTTCATTATGTCGTTATTTTCTCTTTAAGTTACATGTGCTATCCACTTTAGTTGTTGCTGCTGTTGAATATCCTCAAGTTATATACTTTCTGTTATCTGGTATAGTTTTTTTCTGAGATTATGTAGCGCCAGTCAACAAGTTTAGGAGAAGGGTGATCCCGGTAAAGCCTACAAGCTTCACACGCTCAAAGCTATTTTTAACCAATTGGTTGTATGCACTTGACAGTTTAGATATTTCTGAACGGATTTGGTGCTATGCATGACATCCACATGAAAGACGAGGAAACCGTCGTTAAATCCGACCGGGTTTTAGAAACTATAACGATCATCAAGCTATGTTGAATAATGCTTTTTAATACAATTCTTTCCGTGATTCTCGAAATATATATATATATATATATATATATATATATATATATATATATATATATATATATATATATATATATATATATATATATATATATATATATATATATATATATATATATATATATATATATATATATATATATATATATATATATATATATATATATATATATATATATATATATATATATATATATATATATATATATATATATATATATATATATATATATATCATATATATATATATATATATATATATATATATCATATATATATATATATATATATATATATATATATATATGTCAGCTCATTTTTTGTATCGTAATTTCTGAAGAAGTGTCTTTTTATTTTTTATTAATCCAACAGATTTTATTAAATGAACGTTATTTTTAGTAGATGCCCGTATTTGAGTAGACATTCCATTTCTTTATTAGACAGTGTTTAGAATATTCAGGCCAGTAAATGAAAATAAATATACTGTTTAATAAATAAACGGAGCGTCTACTTAAATACGGGTATCCACTGTAAATAGCGTTTAAGTAATAAAATCTGTAGAATTAAATCTAAACACTTCTTTAGAAATATATATATATATATATAAGATTCCATCAATAAATGGAGTTTGAAGAATTTCTTTCTCGGTTAGAGTATTTTTCCGATAACGTTGGAACTCGGCTCTCCGATTAACAATTCCGAGACATTATCCATTACAATACTTGCACATTCAAGCATACAGTGCCTTGTATTGTATTCCCAAGAGGCACAACTAAACACACACACTAACAAATGCAGACAGACACACAGACATATATATATATATATATATATATATATATATATATATAATTTTTTTTTTTATAATATGGTTCCATCGCGACACAAAATGTCCATGCTTACAAAATGAAACTAAATATATAACTAAATAACATGGAAAATTTCTGTGTCACAATGCATCATTTTTTAAAAAGGAAATAATTATAATATTTTGCATTACTGTTTGTATCGAGCACTGTTTTTTTTTTTAAATAAAAATAATTGCTAAGAACACCGGATTATAAATCTTACTGTTCTTTCTTATTATTTTATATATATATATATATACTAGCAGCATGGCCCGGCGTTGCCCGTGCTTGATTCAAAAATCGTTCGACTCATACGGCAATCGCTATAACTTGACTTAAAATATTTTTGCCTTTCCTTGCCTTTAAAGGAGTGCCCTTTGCGCTGCTGATGTTGCTACATGCCTTACTTCTTGCCTATCTCACACTGCGAATTTTTTCTAAGCTCTTTACTAAACATTAAATCTGTTACGAAAAAAGAACTAAACAAAATGAACACAAAACGATCAGCTTTAAAAAAAGGACTCGTAACTCGAAAAACCGAATGAAAAAAGAATGTTAACAACAAATACTTTTTCACACCCAACCCAGTTCTGCGGAATCAGAATCAACGTTGAGTTTAAGCAAGCGAATGAGCCAATTGGAGTAAAGTGCCATGCAGATTTAAATTTTTCCCATTTGTGACGAATACAGCTCTCGATTTTTTTTGCATGCTAGCATGTTAGTTAACATTCGTGTCAGTCATCTGTTGGCTCTCACGCTGGCCAATAGAATCTTCCTGCCTATTCGTGGCAGCCAGCTATAGGCTCTCATTCTGGCCAGTAGAAAATGGCCGCAAACTACATGAAAACTGCCATAGAAGCTTGAAAAAATCGATTATTTCCACTATCGATGGGAGTTGTGAAATGCAGAGTCGGTCTTGGCCTTCCCGCTAATTTGGAGCATGTGCATGTAAATTATGGTGCAAATCCGTCGAAAATTGCGGCTGTGCATTCGTTACACGCACACACACATCCTGCTTTGTATATATATATATATATATATATATATATATATATATATATATATATATATATACAGTCTGAGTCATTAAGTGCATAGCTTCACACAGCTATTAGCTGAATTTTTTTACCTGAAATTTTTGCTTTCGGTTACTAAAATCAACGTTAATTCTTTTATGACCAACTCTGTGCATGGGCAAGGACATGAGGCGGGTATTGGCAATGGTAAACGGGATCTGCAAGTCAAGTGCCAATTTCAGTCAAGTGCCTGTGATTAGTTGCCATTAACACGCTTTAGATAAGGCTTGAAATGAGTGCACCCTGCTCTCTATTCCATCACATACCACATTCGTTGGCAGAGAAAAGAGCAAATGAATGAGTAACTTTGGCAAGCATTACGCCTTACCCGGCGAACTTGTAACAGCAAAAATCTGTTACATGCATTGTCAGCCTTGACTATCCTTATTGAAAAAGAAGAAAACTAAAAAGACACATATCTCTTCTTTGAAGAAATTGCTGAAAACATCAATGCAGGATCCTTTTGGCAAATTACACAAATATGCGGGAAATGGCGCCCTTTGTGGGAAAAACGGTTAGTAAACTTTCAAGTTTGTGGGAATAGATGGATAAACGAATGGCGAGCAAGGGAGAAACAAACATAACTTAGAAAAAACAGACGACAAAAAGCTGTAAATAATCATGACCGTTCATATCCTGAAAGAACATGACACATAGGCACGATGAAAAGAAAACATACGATGATTTTGCCATTACTCATAATATCAGATTAGATTTCTCTTTATTAACAGGATTCACTGTTAAACGCGGTTAGCGACTCGGAAAGGAAAATCGAAGAACCGAGTTCAAATTCCGGCCAAATTCGTTGCGTTCACTTTTTCACCAATACCATTGAGAAAAGTATAAATTCAGCTCTTCCCCTCCCAGCTATGGCCATACTCTCTAGTACTCTCCAATAGATGGAGTTTATTGCTATGAATTGGAATCAGAGTTATCGTTATTATTAAAAGAATTTAAAAAATTTCTTTTTTAAGAAAAGCTCTTGAGGTGCCAACTAGTCTAGAAAGAAAATTCAGAATTCGAAACTAGCTTAAAGGGGAGTGGTCTCCATCACGCTATCTTGCCCTAGATGCACCACTTCTGCTACGACTACAATAAATGTGGTGCCCCCACAACCCTAATTAGTTATGACAGGAGAAAACGAATAAACGCCGAAAATATTAGTCTTGTCTGTGGATTCGACTTATAAAGTGGTTTAATTCTTTTAATAAAAATGATAACTCTGATTCCAATTCATAGCAATAAACTCCGTCTATTGGAGAGTACTGGAGAGTATGGCCAAAAGAGCTTATACATAACTAGGAGAGTAAACATGTATAGCGCGTAAAATCGGATTATTAGATATTTTAGATATATCAAATCGAGAAATCAAAGCTGTACTTAATGGCCACTCTTCTAGATCTTTCCGCATTAATCCAGGTTACCCCCCCAGGGCTCTATCCTTGGGCGTTACGTCGTTTCTCATCTCACTTATTATTCTGATGATACAACTATTTACACCTATCTTAATAGTAATTCTAATCAGCTCGATAAGGTCAAATTGACAACTTTTCTCAAAAATGAACCACAAGCTGTTGTTAACCAGAGCAAAGAATGGATTGTTAATTTTAACGACGCCATAACCAAACTGCTCTCTGAGAGCCGACATTCTGACTTCAATCAGCATAGCTGATTCTAACCTCCAGAAGATTGACTCTTTGCGCCTTCTCGGGAAAGTGGAAAGGCTATGTTGAATCAATTGCTAGGTCTGCTGCAGTACGGGATGTGGGTATGATCATCAATGCCCTGAAGACCAAAGTTATGCGGTCCCTGATTGATCCAGTCAAATGACAGCCACTGACGCTGGACGGGGTCAATCTGGAGGACGTGCAGTCTTTCGTCTGTCTGGGTTCAACCATTATACCATCAGGGCAGGCTGCTGCTGAGGTTGAACGCCGTATAGGAGCTGCAGGGTCCCCATTCGTGCGTCTCGAGTGGTCACTATGAGGGCGACGGGAGATTTCCACGGCTACGAAGGGGCGCATCTATCAGGTTATTATTCGGACTATCCTTCTCTTAGAGCGGTTGACCTACGAAGGCTTGAAGCGTTCGACAACGATTGTCTTCGCTGCAGTCTACGATGCTGCCGAATCGATCGTGTGCCCACAGCCACGCTACGTCGTCGCCTGAGTCTCCGTCCTCTTCCGCCCGTCCTTCTCCAGCGTCGTCTCCGATGGTTCGGGTACACAGCTCGACGCCCGGAGGGAGAGCTCATCCGCTATGTACTTCTCGCTCCTTCTCTTCCTGGCTGGCGAAAACGTGTCGGTGGACAGCTGAGGACGTGGTCTAGAAGAATTAAGCATGACCTAGCAGTACTATCGGGTCCACAAATAGTTGGTCTTCGACGATGGAATCGCGATTGGCTCGCCATTTCGTGTGACCTGGCTCAGGACCGAGCGTGGGCAGCGATGGTCCGTGATGCTGTACTTGCTCGGGAGGAAGCCGGTTCAACCCGACTAGGGGGAAAACCGATACAAGCCAAGTCAGAGTCTGCTGCTAGAAAAGTGGGTTCCCTGTGTCGTGCTAGATAATTTTCTCTCCAGAATGTATTTTACATATTTATGAGTTTATAGTTCGTACATTCTTTGAATATTACAGCCACATATGGTCTGGTGCTCCCGCCATATATTTAGAGATCCTTGATAAAATCCAAAGAAGAATCTGCAATATAATTGGTCCTGATCTGGCATCTCGGCTTCAATAACTTTCCCACTACTCTAACGTCCCTGTATCATTTCTATAAATATTTTCATGATAACTGTTCCGATGAACTTTTTGTCTATTGTACCTTGAGTTTGTGAATTTAAGTGCAGTACTAGATTGGCGGCAAGGTCTCATCATTTTATAGTTAAAATGGCTAGATGTAACCATAAGTTTTATGCTAACAGTTTATTCTATCGCACTTCTCGCTTGTGAAATTCACTTCCGGCTTCTTGCTTCCCAGTCAACTTTGATCTTCTAAAATTTAAATGGAATGTCAATCATTATCTTGTCTTCTTAATTATTGTTCTTTTATTGTCCGCTCTCCTTAATGGTAGTTTTTTTCTCATATTCTCTAACAATCAGTAACCTCTTGCGTCTTAGTGGCTTTATTGTCTTGGGAAATGATTAAAAAAATATCGAAAACATTTCTGGTGAAATTTTTCACACTTCTGAAGATATAGTGTTTTTTTTTCTTGTTTTTTTTTTGTTGTTGTTGTTGTTGTTGTTGTTATCGGCCAGATGCAAAGACGGCCTAGAATTACGTTTGATATTTTGATTCTCTAAGACAGAGGAACGTACCATAGATATCTACTAAAAAATCATCTGGGCTTTTCAAGAAATGACTTCAAGTTTATTAGTTTAAAACCTGTAGCACTCAAAAACTGCCAAGCCCCAAAATTGACAATAATTGAATTCATCATGACTTAGGAAAGGTATCAATGCATTTTATCTCCCCACCTATGGATTAAATAGTAGGATGCATCTTTAAAAATCATTGTTATTTCCCAAAACTTTTTAATGCAATATTCACAGGGGGGGGAAGAATTATTCTTACAATCTCAATTTGATTTATGCCAAAAACTTTAGCCCAAAACAGTACGCCACATTTCTCTTCTAAGATGTTTTTTTTTTACTATTTCCAAGAAAGCCCCATATTCTTTAACTTATGAAGATACGGTGTTTATGTGTGATTTTTTCTTTCATCGGCCAGCATCAATGACAGCTGAAAATACTTTTGGCTTTTATAAGATGGATATATCATCGATATTCGTTAAAAGATTGTTTTTGTTTTCATACACGCAAAACCGAAGAATCAATGTTTTGTATACTCAAAGGATTGAAGGCTTTTTAGTTCCTTTTTATTCGCTTTTTCTTTTTCTTTTTTTTCTTGGATCTGATGGCGATGTTTGTTCAGTTAAGTGAAAGTATTGTACTTAACTACGTCTACCAATAGAAGGCTAAGCCGTTTTATTGACATATATAAATGATGCAGTGGACGGATAATTTATGGGATGAGCGTCCACTGCTGACTTTAATATCTCAATATCAGACCTAAAATTATTACCCAGCATTCACTCGCATATAAATATTATGACAAGGATTATCAAGTCCGATAGTACATCTATGAAATTTATAAATAAAATATAAAATTATTTATATAATTTAATAATGCAACGAATATTATAATGTTATATCAATTTATTTAAGCCAATGTTTTCACAATAAAATTTTCAGGATATATTTAATCATTTCACCCCATACAAGGTAATAAAACCACTAAGGCGTAAAGGGGTCACCGTGAAGATGAGAAAAACTAGTATCAAGGAAAGAGAGCAATAAAAGAAGAGAAATTAAGAAGACAGAAAATAACGATTGACATTGAATTTAAATTTTTGAAGATCAAAGTTAACTGGAAAGAAGGAATCCGGAAGAGAGTATACAATAACATATAGCACGATTTTCAGTCATTTATGTGCCATGCGTGATACACGCTTAGGCGATCATGTATCTTTCGATACATGACTGACGAGGCAGATTTTTTTCCCGCAGTAGGTTGCCATTACTTTCTGCGGTAGACAAGTTGCCATCCAAACCCGATCTGTCATGCTATTCACGTATAGCGGAGGTGAGAAGAAGAGGATTCATACCTTTCCGAAGGGTATTATGCACGTATATGAATGTAATGGATTCGACTGGAATTCGAACTCGGCTTAATCGAGTCAGTCAGTGATGTGCCATGCGTGATACACGCTTAGGCGATCAGGTATGTTTTGATACATGACTGACGAGGCAGATGGGTGGTGATTACTTTCTGCGGTAGAGAAGTTGTCATCCAAGGCTAAAGAACCCGGTCTGTCCTGCTATTTACCCATAGCTGGGGGGAAGGAGAAGAAGAGGAGGATTCATACCTTTCCCAAGGGTATTAGCACGTATGACAATGTAATAGATTTGATTGGAATTTAAACTCGGCTTAATCCAGTCAGTCAGTTATATGCCATGCTTGATACACGGTTAGGTGATCATGTATCTTTTGATACATGACAGACGAAGCAGATTTTTTTATCCCACAGTAAGTTGCCATTAGTTTATGCAATAGACAAGTTGCCATCCAAGGCTATAGAACCTGGTCTGTCCTTCTATTTATCCATAGCTTTGAGAAGAAGTGGATACATTCCTTTCCCAAGGGTATTAATACGTAAGTGAATGTAATGGATTCAAGTGGAATTCGAACTCGGTTAGGCAGGCATTATGTAAATATGAGGTCAGGTCAAAAATATCTGCAATTTCGCCATAACATAATTTTAGGTTTGTCCCAGTGCCTTCTCCTTATGCGGGCTTATAGTTGGCTCGTCTGATTGTGTGATCGAAGTTTTCTTGCTGCTGCTACAGTATAAACATGGCCGTTACGCTGGAAGTGTGCACCAAGGAGAAAGGAAGTGTAGTCATCCAAATTTAAATAGAACATGCTACCTTATCGCTAGTTCGCCATTACCATTTCTCGAGCTTGCTCAGTCTTCTTATCTTTGGTGGAGGCTGACAGGCTTCACTCTTGTCCAGCCCCTTTAAGCTTCTCGATCAACTCATACATATTTCTACGTGATAGTGCACTGTCGTTGTATTGTATTGAAAGCCTCTGACACACATTCCGACACACGAGTATTACTGCTCATTGTTCCTCCTTGGTGCACACTGCTAGCAGAGCGCCCATGTTTACACTGTAACAGCAGTAAGAAAACTGGCGCGATTAAGCTCACACTTCGATTATGTGACCACAATAGTAGCAACTATGAGTACGCATGAGCAGAAGGCAGTGTGACAACCCTAAATGCAAGTTATGGCGTAAGTACCGATAATTTTGACTTACACTATGGGGAAAGGAATTTTTTAACAGTAGCTGCTTCTGCTTATAACGCACAGCTCTTCATACGAATTGAGCTCCCAGGCTGCTGATTTGGCGTTTATATACATCACGTATATAATACGTTAAAATATTCCCTTTTTCTGCCGATAGCCGATAGCCAAATGCCAAATGGGTCGAGTTTCGATCCCGGCTTGAAGCAATTGAATATCTAGTCAGACTGATAACCTGTGATCAGAGAAACAAGCTTGTATGTGGTATATATATATATATATCGATAAATAGAGAGAAAGATATGTGATGTATATATATATATAGTAGTAGTAATCATATGAGTATAAGAAACTATACTCGTTCGGAAAACCTTCGGTGTTTTAATTTGCAAATAAACAAGCCAATACCAAAGGGAAAAAAAAGGTATAAAAAAAAGAAAGAACCAAGAATCAAGAATGTTAGCCGAAAATAATCGTCTAGCAAGTTCAAAACCCAAAGAAAAAAAAACCGATACGAGTAGGCAAAATAACTAAATAAAGTGCTCAATACAATAAGTAGAGCAGACGTTCCCCTGACGATCCACTAAGCTGAAACCGTGGTAGGTTTGTCTGGGTCTCTAGGTATATATATATATATATATATATATATATATATATATATATATATATGATCTTCGATGTAGTGCGTACATCGGTAACTATAAAAATCAATTTTCACTTATTATGGTTAAACTGAATTTTTTTACCGCAATCGAGTATTACGTATGCGCTAATCGAATTTTTCGTATATAAAAACTTTAGCGCACTAATCGAAAACGCATTAATCGAAGAAGGCATATATATATATATATATATATATATATATATATATATTCATACTTGAAGTGCAATGCACGAAATTTTACATATATATTTTCAGAAATTTTTACATATATACATATATATATTTATATATATAGTATCTCAACACATATTGCTGGTTTTAATAAACATTGCTCGATTTATAACAGAGTTAAAATATATGCAACTAATAAATATTCATTTTTGAGTTTCATGCACGATACCATTATCAGGTTCTAATTGATAATTTTCTGTTTTTGAATTTAAATATTGATATTTATATCGCGCTGGTATAATAGTGGAACAGTCCATTTATTTACTTTGGGTGAGGGGAGAATGTATGTATAGTTTTATTTTTGTTTTTTTTTTTTTGTTTTTTTTGGTTTTTGTTCGTTTTGATTTGTTTTTGCTATTGTTTTTGTTTGTTTTTTTTGTTTTTTTGTTTTGTAAATAAATGAACTGCTCCGCTATCATAACTACGATATAAATATCAATATTTAAATTTAGCTACGATCAGTTATTTAATTCGCACATGACGATTGCATCGTGGTACAAATCAGAGATGTGATACAAGTGATGAAAAAAATGTATGCTTATTATATATATACATATATATATATGTGTGTGTGTGTGTGTGTGTGTGTGTGTGTGTGTGTGTGTGTGTGTGTGTGTGTGCCTCTTTCATTTGTTTTTTAAGATGGATGCTGGGAATTTCCTGAGCCTCAGATATCCTTCCTTGATCATTTGAACATTGGTTGCTGGGAAGGGAATGTGTGTGTATGCTATCTTTTAGCTTTATGGAAGTGTGTGCGATGTGTGTCTGTATATATTTGTGTGAGTGTGTATATGTGTGAGACCTCAACACCTTTGCAAGTTGTCTGTTTTGTGTGGGTGAGAAATGTGGGTAGGACTTGATTCATGGGATTATATATATATTTACGCCTTAGTGGTTTTATTACCTTGTATGGGGTGAAATGATTAAATATATCCTGACATATATATATGTGTGTGTGTGTGTGTGTGTGTGTGCGTGTGTATTCCTTACTCAGTTTGTCATAGGCCGTAATTCCAATATAATGTCAATCCTTTACGCTTCTATGCATATAATCACATTTGAATACATTGACAACGAAAGAAAGAAAGAAAGAAAGAAAGAAAGAAAGAAAGAAAGAAAGAAAGTGAGAGAGAGAGAGAGTCTACAATAGAATGATAAATACACAGGGGTACTGAACAGTTCTTGGCCTGACCAACTTACCAAATTCTGTACATTTTGTCGGACCGAAATCTTTTCAACACTCGCTCATTCATCTAACTCTTCAAGAAAGAAAGAAAGAAAGAAAGAAAGAAAGAGAGAAAGAAAGAAAGAAAATGTAGTAGATTGATAAATACAAACAAAATTAAATACGTATAGATAGATAGATAGATAGATAGATAGATAGATATGGCGTTTTATTGTTATTTACGCCTCTTCATATGAGCTAAGTTCAGAGTTAATAACCAACAATGTTTTCTCGATCGTCCTTCCTCTTGTCAAACAATTATCTGCAACGATGCAATTCCTCCGATAAAAATAAAACCCTGAGATCAACTTGAGTTTACTTGATCATTTTTCAATTTACTGGGGATCATTTTTTTCTTCCCAATGAGCCACAATGGGAAAGGAAGAATTAATTTCAATTCCCAGACGATATAAGCATTGGGCGTAAATTTATTCGGCACTGCTATTTTTATATTTTGACGAATTCTTGCGTTTTTTTTTTTTTGTTTTGTTTTGTTTTTTGTTTTTTTTTTTTTTGTTTTTTTTTTTTGTTTTTTCTTGTTAGTTTGTTTATTGAACTTACTATTTTAATCTTGTTTCTTTTTCTTTATCTCTTTTCGTAGGTAAGTGGATTCCAGACTGCTTCAGGTGACGTTTCATGTGGAAAAGACTGCAATAAAAGGTCAGGTAAAAATGAATCTCGTTTCAAAATAAGGATCCCCCCACCACACACACACATATAAATTTGTTTTTTTTTTGTTTTTTTTTGCACAGTACATATATACATCTTCGTCCACACACACACACGCATAAAAATATTAGTGTTTAATCTCAGTGCAGAAATAGTTTTATACGCGCGTGCGCACAAAGACACATTCACAGACATACCTTATTATCAGCAACAAAAACTCTACAGCGAAATCCAAACTTTACAAAACCAATATTATTTAGAAATTTAAATACCCCAGATTGAAAATCTTGAATAATTACTCATTTATACAAACAACTGACTTTACATCTATCGAATAATACATACTAGGTCAGATCAAAATGTGTCGGGACTGTTGCTATAGTAACGGCTCTAATGTACGCAGAGTGATATTGCCTGGTAAAGACTGAACTTGAACTCTTAAAATGTTTTCGCTCACTTCTGTTGTTTATAGTAGTGCTTTGAAGGAAGGTGTGTAGAGTGTGGTCGACTCACCACACCACAGAAGTTCCAGGTGATCATGGCTTGTGCAGCCAAGTACTACATCTCGCAGGTCCGACATATTCCCCAGATGGCGCCGCTTGCGACTTTTTCCTCTTCAAAAATCAAATCCCACTTGCAGGGAACACGATTTGAAGACGTCGTGGAAATCGAAAATAATGCAACGAGGCAGCTGCTCGCCCCCCCCCAATAAAAAGAAAAAAAAAAGAGTTTTGGGAATGCTTCAATCAGCGGAAACGACGCTGGAAAGCTTCGAAGTAGATTAAATGTCGAAATGATATGTGCTTTCATTTTATAGCACATAGCACCAGTCCGGATAGGTTTTGATCAGACCTCATATATATTCGGGTCGGTAAATGTCGTTAATACTGTTTATTATAAACAGAGCATTTACTTAAATATTTGTATCTATAAAAAAATGTCGTAAAATAATTGTCAGGCTTCGTCCATTTCATATATATATATATATATATATATAGTTGTATATTTAGGCAGAAATCCTTCGTTTATGCATGTTTCATTAAAAACGACAGACAAGGTACTACGGTTAAGCTTTTTATTTAATTTTTCTTGTGTTCGAACAAGAGCTTTCTTTTCTGGACAAAGGGTGTGTAAGAACTGTCCAAATGTTTTATATTTCCGACCGCTTTCGGCTATACCTTTAGCCATTATCAAGGCTGATTCGATTTTTCAGCTTAATTGAGTGTATGCGTTCTGTGTATGTCTTAGTGTGTGGTAGGGATGTTTTTAATTTCCGAATACGGCTAGCATATTGTGGCTTTGTTCATAGTTAATATTGTTAAGAGTTGGCCTTTTCTTTCTTATTATTAAAGCTTCCATTGTTCATAATCTTTTTTAGCAGGCCGTTTGCAGCTATTTGTGTTTTCTACTAGTATGTTTCTAATGGAGTCTGGTAAATTTGTCTGTGTGTTTAAATGGGTTCTAATGGAGCTGTGATCAGATAGATGTAACGTAAGACGTATGGATAAGCATTATATATATATATATATATATATATATATATATATATATATATATATATATATAATAAAATTATTTGAATTAAATTGAATTAAAGTACCAAGGAATGGAACAGAGCTTGGTACTTTAATTCAATTTAATTCAAATAATTATAGTGAAGTTTTCGGCTCTTGTTTTGAAACATGAGAACTCTTATGTAGCGTTGGAATCATATTTTTAAATAAATAATTATATTTAGGCTCTACTTTTGTATCGAGCACTATTTTTTTTAAAAATAATAACAAAAATAGTAAATAACTTTGGATTATTTACCTAACGAGTTCTTTCCTATTTTCTATATATTTTTACACACACACACACACACATATATATATATATATATATATATATATATATATATATATATATATATATATATATATATATATATTATGCGTGGCCGAGTGGTTAAAACGTTCGCTATCTGACCATGAAACCCGGGGTCGAATCTCACCACGGTTGATTTGTTAGGAAGTAGACTTCCTGATGTTATCCGTCTGGAGGGGGCAATCCCAGTGTGCGGCACCTTTGAAAAGTGCCTGAAAAACCATACCATGGTTTGACCTAAGCATTGTGAATGAAATTGGGCAGACGAAACCCTTTGGAGCCGTCAAAAGCTGTGCTAGCACAAAGTCACAAGTCATCGTGACCGAGGGTTTGAGTGTGCTGGTCTTGTTCAGATTTATGATCACGCTAGATAACTAGCTCTCTCCCAGAAACTGTAACTAAGGTCTGATCAGCATAGTTACAGTATAAACCACGGGTTGGCTCTCTGGGTGCGTCTGCAATAGGAATTGGCTAGCCGCCCTAATAGACTGGCATTCTCGAATACGAATGGCCAACTATTATATATATATATATATATATATATATATATATATACTCTCGAATATTTATGGCTGTAAACATAAATAGATTAATATTAAATATACTGTTTGATAAATAAACAGAGCGTCTACTCAAATGTAAGTATCAACTAAAGGTGACGTTTAAAGTGATAAAATCTGTCGGATTAATATATAAAATTTCTATTACTTAGAAAATGCGCACACACGCGCACAGAGAGAGAGAGAGAGAGAGTGAGAGAGAAACCATGAGACAGACAGAGAGGGGGGAGAGATAAGAGTAAGAGAGATGAGAGCAAGAGCGACATAAAGGGAGGTTACTGAGAGAGACACTCTTATATGTGTAGGTGATCAGCTGGTGAGTCATAAATTAAATGTCTCCAGAGCAAAAGACCGACTCAGTTTAATGATTTTACGTACCTTCCGGGGTTTTATTATCGCTACTCAAATAATAAAGGCAAGTGAATCTCTTCCCGAGAGTGTCTGACTCACAGAGCTAATGGCAACTTAGCCTGAATGGACTCACCCGCAAAAACAGCAAACAATATATGATTCCACAAAAAAAAACAAATGTTTTATTCACATATGATTTTTTTTTTTTTCTACAGTCATTTTTTGCACATGGTTAGTTATGATGTTTCAGCAATAATTACAAAACAGAATGCAGGGTTGTCAAAAAAAAGGGACATGCAAATTACAAAATGGAGATGCCAAAATCAAACAAGTACAAAAAAATTAAATATCTAAGAAGTGGACGGAAAATGCGACAACGAAACCCGAAGGGGCATTGGCATAGCGAAAGATGCCTTCCAAAAGCTAAGTAAGATATTCACTAACCGCCCCACGTAGTCGGATGTGGGATACATTTGGATATGCATCGAGCAGATATGAATGTACGTGAGAAAATCATGGAGAATTGTAGTTTAAAAACAGTAAAATCGACCTTTGCTACCGAAACGCTTCTCTGTGGCTCAATCGGTAAAAACATATTTTCTATGAAAATGTTGTTAATACTGTTTATTATAAACAGAACATTTACTTAAATATTTGTATCTATAAAAAGAACGTATAAACATTTAAAAAAATGTCTTAAAATAAGTGTCGGACTTTGTCCCTCCTCCCCCAATACTAAGTATGATTGAAAGAAATATTAAAATAAACCCTCTGTAAACTCGACCATGTCTCTCACACCACCCCTCGTTACCCTCTCTGTTAAATTACATAAACTTAATGCTACCCGTCAAAAATATGAATTTTCATTTCATCTTTCGTTTCATTTTTGAAAGTGTTATCAGATGATCCAGCGTACCATAAAAGCGTTCTGGTGAAATAAATTATTATAACGGAACCTTAAAGTGGTCTGTTTTTCTTTAAACTATATATATATATATATATATATATATATATATAATTCATGGCCGAGTTTATTGTGGGGTTTCCAAACCCGTAGGCTCGGCCAAGAATTCCCCGTAGACCTCGTACAAAACGGGTAGCTGTCTCCCGAGACGAGATTCTGCTCCTAGATATAGCCTCGTCTGGGGATCCTCTTTACCCGGAGGCAGAGAGTTTAATTAGCACACTTCCGAAGTAATCAGCTAAGCTAAGTAAAGTATTAACCCCCCCCCAAAAAAAAACCAGGAAAATATCGTTAGAAACAAAGGACAGAATATTTAAGTATGTTATGCAATATTGGTCCATTGAATGCTGGACAATCTCCTCACAGATGAAGAAGAGTCTTGAGGCAAAAGAAATTCAATAGACTGAACATGTGAGCAATGGTGACGTTTTAGGGAGACCGGAAACAAAAAGGACATTTTAAGTAAGTTACGCACTGCTTACCTCTGCCCTCCCCCTGGCCGTCAATATATCCCGTGGGTATTAAAATTTCCATGCTCTCTTTCCTCATTATGCTCCTTAGAAATTTCAGAAATGACACCAGAAAGAGTCAGCTGAAATTTCTAAGGAACATAATGAGGAAAGAGGGCATGGAAATTTTGATACTCACGGGATATATTGGCAAGGGGACAGAGGGATGAAAATAACAATCTAAGACTAGGAAAGGCCATGGAATTATGAAGGAACATGACAAGAAGAAGAAGAAGGAAAAGAAGCAGAAGAAAAAGAAGAAAAAGCAGAAGAAGAAACAGAAGGAGGAGAAGAAGAAGAAGAAAAAGCAGAATCAGAAGAAGAAGAAGAAGAAGAAGAAAAAGCAGAAGAAGAAGAAGAAGAAGAAGAAGAAAAAGCAGAAGAAGAAGAAGAAGAAGAAGACGTAGAAGAAGAAGAAGTAGAAGAAGAAGAAGAAGAAAACGTAGAAGAAGAAGAAGAAGAAGTAGTAGTAGTAGAAGAAGAAGAAGAAGCAGGGGAAGAAGAAGAAGAAGAAGAAGAAGAAGAAGTAGAAGAAGAAATGAAGAAGAAATGAAGACTTGTGTGACTTTATCACTAATTCCATGCACAGACGAACTACATTCCTTAGTTGCGCCAAGACCGCTAAAACCCCGCCATGCCACACCCATTGTAGCGAACCACCCTCATTCCCTTCCGTATTCCATTAGTGGGACGTAAGATTACGGTGGTGTAATGTATAGCGGCTCGGATTGAGTAATCGTAGACCCGAGTTCGAATTCCAGTCGAATCCATTACATTCACGTACGTGCTAATACTCTTGAGAAAGGTATAACTCCTTTTCTCCCCCTCCCAAGCTATGAGTAAATAGCAGGACAGACTGGCTGCTATAGCCTTGGATGGCAACTGGTCTACCGCAGAAAAAAATGGCAACCTACTGCGGGAAAAAAATCTGCCTCGTCAGTCATGTTTCGAAAGATACATCATCGCCTAAGGGTGTATCACGCATGGCACATAACTGACTGACTGAAGTTTCACTCGAGCTGCTTTTTCCCACGAACCGATGTTTTGTGGAACCGACTCTCAACTGAATGCTTCCTCTATCACTACAACCTTAACCTGTTCGTCTAGAGTTTACTGTTATCTTCTCCACATATCCACATATCCCCCTTACCTATTACTCTGTAACACTCTACCTTGAATGGGTCTTAGTTCTGATACAGGGTGAACGTTACTGTAAAAAATAGATCCGGAAATCTTGATTTACAAGGGAAGAGATATTCAAACAATACAGTTCTACAAAAAAATATTCTTGAAAGGCTACATGGGATGTTTTGGCAAAATTTTTAACAATTTTGGGGCGGGGGGTGCTGAGTAGCATTCACTTTTCGTCATTAGCTTTAATTTTTTTCTGTTCCAGAATATCATATCCAAGGTAAAAAAATATTCTCATGATTGCGTTAGCTCACTGTACATGTGAAGAAAAAAATAATTTCACGTTTAACCACCGTTTTACCGCGAAATGAAATAAAACTTCTGAAATACGAATGAAATAATTTCACCTTTAACCATCGTTTTACCGCGAAATAAAATAAAACTTTTGAAATACGAATGAAATAATTTCACGTTTAACCACCGTTTTTATCGCGAAATAAAATAAAACTTTTGAAATACAAATGAAAAAATTTCACGTTTAACCACTGTTTTACCGCGAAATAAAATAAAACTTCTCAAATACAAATGAAATAATTTCACCTTTAACCACCGTTTTACCGCGAAATAAAATAAAACTTTTGAAAGTCAAATGAAATAATTTCACGTTTAACCACCGTTTTACCGCGAAATGAAATCAAACTTCTGAAATACAAATGAAATAATTTCACGTTTAACCACCGTTTTACCGCGAAATAAAATAAAACTTCTGAAATACAAATGAAATAATTTCACGTTTAACCACCGTTTTACCGCGAAATAAAATAAAACTTCTGAAATACAAATGAAATATAACACAAGTGATTAAAAACTTGAATGTTGAGAGTAAATAGTAATCATGACAAGAACTTTCATTATTTTAATTTTCAGGAATGTTTATAAGATTTGTCTTGTTTTAAGTTCCAGCAGGTGTCAGCCAGCATTCGTTTGCTATATCTTCCTTGATACCGTTTTTCATAACTTTAATTTCCTGGTGAAAACTTTCAACTTGCTCAGTAATAACATCAACCAAATTAAATTATATCACTGACAAACATAAGTATCTATCACAAATGTCTTATACAGACGATGTAAAGTGCCTATATCCAAGGTCTCTGTTTCCATTGATAACTTGGAACAAATTAGTTACATTGACATCATAACCATGTGTTATACCCAAGTACTTTTTATAAAGTACTTTGTAACGTTTTTATTCATAAGTTAGAACAACCCAATAAAACTGCCCTTACAATAATATAAAAGCCAAATACCTGAATCAGTAATTTAATAATATTCATGATTTTCTGCAGGAGGAAATTTTGATATAAATAGTGATTCTTTAAATTAATTTGCTTTTTACGGTTTACCAACCCTTTGAGGTTATTTAAAGCCAGAAATCTTTTTTTATTGTCAGGAGTTTTTTTTTAGCTAATAACCCATAGCTGGGGGTGAAAAAAACGAATTCATACTTTTACAAGGGTATTTGCATGTAAGCGAATATAACGAATCCGTCGAGAATTGGGACTCGGCTCCCGATTAACAGTTCCAAGCCGTTATCTATTACACAAACCGTACATCCATGCCTCTGGCATTCCCAAGAGGTCACCCATCTAGGTACTGACCAGACTCGACATTGCTTAATTTCTGTGATCGTACGAGAACCGGTGTTTCAACGTGATATGGCCGTAAGCCCTCATTAATTTTAAAATACACAAGTTCTGTATAACGTTAATTTCGGCCGACAGTATCTCGAACTGTTTTGTCAATGAGTGCCTAATGTTCCCTGTGTGGAAAAGGATAATCTTACCATTCTTATTTTGGTCTCTCCCAAAAACTAAGAATTCGAAAGAAATCCTTAGCCACACTAGTTATTAGAATTGTTCAACGATCTATTTAGCATGGGAGATATTTTTTTGCCTCAAGATAGTGTTATTTTTGTACTTATTCAGTGACGCCAGTAATGTCCTTGTAACCACCTGAGAACAGCTGGCGAAATATCTCACAAGAAATTTCGGCTGACCCAATATTTACGCTAATATTTTTCTCGGGATGGCCAAGAATATACAGAGGAAATGTTTTCTCCTAATATTCCTATTTTGGTAAATAGACAAAACAGTTTTAACCTGTTCTCGTTCTAACAAAATAACTCAAAGAGTTTTTCATTGATTCTGACGACAAAATGGTGTCAAGATGGCTAAACGCCTTATCTGAAAACCTGGAAAAAGGAAATTCAATTAGTCTAGTGTTTTTTTTTTGTTGTTTTTTTTTAGATATTTAACATTTTGTGAGATAGACAATTATGCTGTGCATTGATTTGGACAATTTAGCTATTACACACAGTGTCTTTCCATATCTAATTATCTATTTCTGGTCTGTATTTCTCAGTTTATTCATATCTATGTATCGATCTATTTAAGACAGATTGATGTGGTATTCATACTTAGACGTGAATGCGAAATCAGGATTCAAAAACCCAGTTCTTAACTGATTTCTTGCATAGCGAGCGCTGTTTCAAACTTATCTTGATTTTCCCGCTAAAATACATCAAGACAGTTACATATTCTATTGTCTTTGCTCGACGTTACCGCTTAATTCGCAAATGTGTTGCAACCCGCTTATTTCCAAAATGTATATCTTTTTATGTCAGGAGGCACGGTGGAGTAATAGATAGCTGCTCGGGTTGAAGCGATAGGAGAATCGAGTTCGAATTCCAGTGGAATCCATTACATTCACTTACGTGATAATACCCTTGGGAAAGGTATGAATCTTCTTCTTCCCCCAGCTATGCATAAATAACAGGACAGACCGGGTTCTATAGCCTTGGATGGCAACTAGAAAGAAATAGCAAACTACTGCGGGAAAAATCTGCCTCGTCAGTCATGTATCGAAAGATAGATGGTTGCCTAAGCGTGTATCACGCATGGTACATAACTGACTGGTATCTTTTCTTTTTCTTTTTTTTTTTCGTGTTCAAATACAAACGTAGATAGTCAAATGGTCGCATACTTCTGACCTTCGGGGGGTGGGGTCTCGCTGCGTCTTCTTGGGCTAACATTCTCGGCTGACGTGAAGTGGAAAGACGATATTGAATTCATTGCTTGGTCAGCTGCCAGCTGGTTGGTTCTCTGTGTCGTGCTAGAATTTTTTTCCCCAGAATCTACCATACATATCTATAAAGTCTACCATTCATCTATGCATAGAATATTGCTACCACATACGGCCTGGTGCTCCTGTTATCTATCTAGAGCACCTTGATAAAATCCAAAAAAGAACCAGCAATATTACTGGCCCCGGTCTGGCATCTCGGCTTCTATAACTTTTCCATTGCCTCCCCTTGCCTTTCTATAAATACTTTCATAGTAATTGTTCGGATGAGCCTAGTGTCTAGACTCTTTGAATTTAAGCGCAGTACTAAACTAGTGATATGGTCTCGCCAATTTAAAGATGTAGCCGTAAGTTCTATGCTAGCAGTTACTTTTCTCGCGCTTCTCGCGTGTGGAACTCTCTTCCGGCTCTATACTTTCCGGCCAACTTTGATCTTCAAAAATGTAAATGCAATGTCAATCGCTATCTGCTGTCCTCCTGATTACACTTCCTCTTTTCCCGCTCCTTAGAAATGTTCCTGTGTTTAACTCTTGCACACCCAGTAAGCCCTTGCATCTAAGTGGCATTACTGCCTTCTTGGGGTGAACCCGATTAAAAAAAAATCACAAATGTACATAATATATATATATATATATATATATATATGTGTGTGTGTGTGTGTGTGTGTGTGTGTGTGTGTGTGTAAGCAAATATGTGGATATAGATCCGACAGTATGAAGAAAAATATGGAAAAACAAAAATCCTAGTATGCAAGTATGCTGTTTTAATGTTGTTTCAATGTCGACGTCAGACGTTTCGGTCTAGTAGACCTTCTTCAGGACATAGTTATTAAAACATACTTAAAATTAGACGATATTCAAGTCAACATGAAAAGACGATAGACATAAGACTAATCAAAACACAATAACTGAAATTTTTAAGATCAGCGTTCCGTTTCGCAATACGATCACGTCGGCGTCACTTCGGCGATGTTGTGAAAACGTATTCCTAAAATAGAGTATATTTTGAATGAAAAAGAATTTTATTTTAATCTAAAATTTATAAGTACGTTTGTCCAGCATTAATCTTGCCAGAAAAGGGGAAATATTTTTTTTCATATATATATATATATATATATATATATATATATATATATATATATGCTTTCAAGCCAAATTTAACCTGCAAAATCTTTAGCGCAACATTCGCTATCTGGTATCCTTCTGATTACACATCCTCTTTTCTCGCTCCTGAGCAATGTTTCTGTTTTCTAAATCTTCCACACTCAGTAACCCCTTGTATCGCAGTGGCTTTACTGCCTTGCTTGGGGTGAACTCGATTAAAGAAATAATATTATATTTCGCATTATTTAAACGAGAGAAATAAAATTTCCTTTTCTTTTCTTCGTGTTTAGCGTTCGCTATCTGCTCGATTTTATTTAGAAATGCTCGACGGAGCAATGTTTACAGATCAGGGAGAGGTTAAAAAAAAGCGGGAAAATGCAAGTATTATATACTTTGAATATGTATATAAGTACTTTCATTCGTGCGTGCACACGTATATCTATCTATCTATCTATCTATCTATCTATCTACGTTTGTGAGGGTTTGTATTTAGATCTGTATACTTGGGTGAACACAGCCGCTCCAGTAGATAGGCAACAGCAACCGCAGTTAGAGGCAGGCGCGCGTGTATACTTGCTGTTTTGAAGAGCACATTCTTATCTCCCTACACCCATCCTGAATCTGCAAACGATTGCAGATGCCTCCATACAGGCGCGTATAAACAAATCGATGCAGCTAAATAGATATTAACTCCGCTGTAAGTCGGGTCCCATAAAACAAGAGAGAATTCACTAATTCCGTCAAAATAGGTTATTCTTTCAAAATAGGATATTCCGCATCCGTTTCGTTCTCAGATAATCTAGGTGAGAAAGAGATTAGGAATAGACTAAAAGAACTAAGCTAAAGAATACAATACGACCCTCACCCAAGATTCCCACCGACCTGCCAATGGTAACTTGTCGTTGTATTCCGATTCTCGATCCCGTTACTGGAGGAAGGGCGTACGGCATACTCCCAAGGTAACACGATGAAGGACAAACAAGTCGAGAACTGAAAACGCGGACCCAGTTTCCCATATTATATGTGATGTTTTATTGAGGATATCGCCTGCTCGTCCGGGTCGATAAGTAGATGATGCTCGGGACATCTTCTGCTATATCAGGTGTTCCCTCTATTGACGTGGTAAATGGCAATACGAATCGAGGCTTCGTAAACGCGTAACGGACACGTATCTCACCAAGGACGGAGCAGAACTCTCTCCGAAGCCCAAGCATGGCAGTTGTCTATCAGCACCAGGATATATCTTATTTTCGGTTTTATTATCACTTCTAAAAGCCTCAATTCATACGTTTACTACCCATTCCCCTTCGGTCAAAATGGAACAATCTGCTGGTCCATCAAAGAGGAAACACTTGAGATTGCGATAAAACCATTTCTTGCCTTTCTACATAAGTGGGCATACTATCTCACTAAAACCCAGAAGCTAAAAAAGAACAATTAGGAACTTCAAAGAGATTAAAGATAAACGCAAGAATCTGCTCGCCATTATCAAAATATATTCTTTGCATTTTTTAATTCTTATAATTAATTAGACATTGCTTGACTATGCAAAGTCTTTTCCACGTCTGTTGCAGAACAACAGCGTGGTCTCTCTAGGATAGATATACCTTCATGAGATGATCTAGCATCCGAGTGAAACTCTCGGAACCGTTTCTTTTGTGCTTTTTTCTTACAAACCCCCATCCAATACAAGGCTCAAGAGTCGGTCAAGGTAGAGGCTTAAGTGATATGAATGTAATAGAAGATAGAAGAAAGTGAATATTATGAGAATAAGGACAGCGATTGACTCTTAATATGAAGAGGTTAAGAGTGTGGTGTTCATGAAAGTATCCACACGGGAGCTTGTTCCATAAAGTAACAGTCATCGGGAAAAAGCTTCCTGTGTGGAACGTCCACCTTACAAGTGGAATAAGGAGGAAATACGTCGACATAGCCTGATTAGTCCTAGCTATAAAGGTCTAAATGGATGGGAAGTACTATTGTAGGTCATCAGAATATTTTCCATGGAAATAGCGATAAAGTATTGATCAATTGTATGAAAACAATGTATAGTTGTCAAAAAGAGAACAAGAACAATATGTGAGCTTCAAATTGGGGAAAATGTAACGCTGAAATTCGAACACACATTGGAGAGTAAAAATGCATTTCAAAAGCTAAGCAAGCAGTATGAAACAAAAGTTTTGTTGGAAACAAAGGTTGCTGAACTCTTATGTAATATCAACCATTCTATATGACAGCGAATGCTGGACAGTTACCTCACAGATGAAGAGAAAGGCAACAGAAAGATGGTTCTACAGAAGGATGCTGGAAATATCATGGACAGATCGCGTTAGCAACGAAGAATTCTGAAGAGAAAATAGGAGTAAGAAAAGACACATTTCTTGGATTCATAAAGAGGAAAGGCGGTTTGTAGAATTCGACACTCACAGTACATATTGAAGGCAAAATGGAAAAGTGGGAGCAACAGGTAACCTAACTGACGTGATTGTGTGAATTGGTGGCAGAGCGGACCGGGGGATGTTAAAAAGGACAAATGTTACTAAGGACTAATAAGAAGCTGTGGAGAGCAATGATCGCACACGACCTGAAGGAGAACGGCACGTAGAAGAGAAGAAGCAATAGCTTTCACGATTGTGTCGCTTTTGACATTTTGTGACAGATTTTATTATGCAAGTCAGTTTCCACAAAATGTTGTATTTCTCAACTGGTGTTGCTACATTTTTTTATACAGAGGGGGGATGTAAAAGTAGGTATACAATAATGAAAAGAAATAAAACGCGTGCACAAAATGTATATGTGTTGGTTATGCAAACATATCAATAATAAACATATCAATCCCTAATTTACACACTCCTCCTTACATGCAAGACATTTATTATTATTTATTAAAAAACAAAAATTATAATACACATATAACAAAAATATTAATACAGACAAACCTCTCATCTACGGACCTCACATCAACGGACGTCGCATGTAACGGACAAAATCTGCAGGCAAAATAAAAAAAAAATGCAGGCTAGAAACTTCCAAATCATCAGCGATGTATTTCAAAATTTGCGAGCCTAGCAGAACAAGTCGTATTAGTTCTCAAAGTGACCGCTTGGCGGCGGTGGCTGGCCTTTCAATTATAAACAAAGACAGGTGTACAGTATATAAAGTACGATACATTAGCGTGTGCGTGAGAAAGTAGTTGTGAGAAATCTATTATTTTTGTTACTTTGATTAATATATGTATATTAAGTATATATTTATTTATGCCATATATACATGTTTATAGTATTTACATTATGATCACAACTACTGCTAGTTACTATAGTGGTTTTATAACTCAAAAATAATTCCTTCCCATCTACGGACAATCGGTTTTAACGAACCATCCTTCCCCACTATTAGTCCGTTGATGAAAGGGTTTTGTTTGTACACATATAATAAAAATTTTGAAAAAAATATATTTAAAATGATTTTAATGAATTCAATGAATTCTAGTATTAAATAAATCCTAGGACCTCTATTATAATATTTATATAATTATTATAAATAATATAATAAGATTATATATATATATATATATATATATATATATATATATATATTAATTAAATATGTAATAAGATTACTATATAATATCAGTCAGGTTTTTTTCCCGTAGTAGGTTGTCATTTCTTTCTGCGGTAGATCAGTTGCTATCCAAGGCTATATAACTAAGTCTGTCCAGCTATTTACCCATAGCTGGGGGAGAGAAGAAGAGGATTCATACCTTTCCTAAGGGTATTAGCACATAAGTGAATATAATTGTTTTCGACTGGATTTCGAACTTGGCTCTCCGATTCCTCAATCCAAGCGTGTAATATTAGGTTGGTGCAAAAATAATGACGTAATAATGTCGTTTTTTATGTACTTTTTAACGTCGAAAAAACGACATTATTACGTCATTTTTTTGCACCAACCTAATAATTATAATTTTTTTTTAATGTCCAATATTATAATATTAGGTTGGTGAAAAATAATGACGTAATAATGTCGTTTTTTGACGTTAAAAAATACGTCAAAAACGACATTATTACGTCATTATTTTTGCACCAACCTAATACTACTGTTATAATACTTCTTTTATACCTCCTTTTGCGGCTCCCTGTATGTGACATTGAGTTTATAACACCTCGTCTTTGTTGTGAATATTCATAATAACTGAGTTGATTATTATCACGTTTTATTCTGCAAACAAGTCTAATTCATTCATTTCATTCAGTTAGCGCATTTTCCGCCGCTGCGATCACCCCTACCCCCACCTTAGTCCTGTTGTAATTCATGGGGACATTCAAGGCAAAATACTGCAATGAATTCCTGGTTCCTTTAGCAGTGGGGTATTGAGGTTACTCCGTCCTTTTAATGTAAACTTTCTCGGTATCTATCTATCTATCTATCTATCTATCTATCTATCTATCTATCTACTGCAGTCTGTTCATGTCTCTATCTATCTATCTATCTACTGCAGTCTGTTCATGTCTCTATCTATCTATCTATCTATCTATCTATCTATCTATCTATCTATCTATCAGTCTGTTCATGTCTCTATCTATCTCGCTAGCTAGCTATCTAATGTACTATCTATCTATCTATCTATCACAGTCTGTTCATCTATCTATCTATCTATCTATCCACTGCAGTCTGTTCATCTATCTATCTATCTATCTATCTATCTATCTATCTATCTATCTATCTATCGCAGTCTGTTCATCTATCTATCTATCTATCTATCTATCTACTGCAGTCTGTTCATCTATCTATCTATCTATCTATCTATCTATCTATCTATCTATCTATCTATCTATCGCAGTCTGTTTATCTATCTATCTATCTATCTATCTATCGATCAATCTATCTAATGTACTGCCTGTTCGTTTCTATCTATTTTATGTGTATAGTCTGTTCAAATAAATCTAATTCTCTGTCTCAGTTTTGTCTCTTTCTATATCTTTTCATATATCTTTCTTTTCTAGGCTTCTAGTGTAAACAACCCAGATGTAACATAAATATTTATTAGTAGATGTTTGCTATAATATTATTCATTCAGTACAAGACCAAATTGCGATTCGCCTTAGATTGTTACTGAATTAGTTTGTTATAAATGTAGAAAGAAAGAAATGCATATTAGGCGAATATGTAGGATAGGTAACGATTCACCCTAAGTTTGAAAGTGTTAAGGGTTTATTCACCAGGGAAGTATCCTTAACAGTGAAATACGAAAGGACATGACAATGGCTAGGGTGATGTGAAGTTAGAACAAAACATATGTCATCGAAATAACGATAGAGTAACGAGGGGATTGTGACGTTTCGCCTCTGGGAGAAATGATTGTAGACTTGAAAATAATCCATTGTCAAGGATTAACAGTAAAGACTGTAGAGCTCCAGTCCAGATATAGTAATAATATTCCATTTTATGTTGATGTTACACTTATAAAGATAGAGCATTTAATGACGAAATTTAATTTTCTTGGGAGCTTTGAAGTAATAAAAATATGATATATGTTATTCTGCTTTCACAATTGAATACATGGTAGATAATACTCAGCTTTTTTTGCATATACATGTTTGCGTGGATATAATTACTAGAGGCGGTGATGTGTGTGCTTTATACTGTAGTTTTTTTGAAGCTATATTATGGAATATAGCTTTATTCCTTTAAAACGTTGTAGGATATTATATAGATTAATGTATTCGTAATTCTATCGTGTGGTCCGGAAGTCTTGTCACCCCTCACCAAAAAGTAATGAGAACAATAGAAGAACAAGTAATACACTAATACAAAGCACATGTACATCGAGAAGGTCTGTATGGACACCATCATTTTCATGTCAGCCATCTGAAATAGAAAATTATATAATGTAGGGGTGACACGACTTTCGGACCACCTATGCTATAAATACATATTGTTGGTAAATTTTTTTTGTATAAAGATGTATTAGGTTGGTGCAGAAATAATGACGTTATAATGTCGTTTTTTGACGTTAAAAAAATACGTAAAAAACGACATTATTACGTCATTATTTTTGCACCAACCTAATATTATTATTATTTTTACTATAAAAATATATTTTTATACTTTTATAGCGTTTTGTTTCTTTGTTTGGGGAGCTTACTATTTGCCTATATCTGGGACCCTAACAGGTGCTACCACCCGGGTCAGGGTGGACCTGGGAACACCTCAAAAACCTCCAGTCTCCTGAACGGAGGGCTTGCTGCTTCGTGTAGCTTATCCTCATACTCAGAACTTAAAGATAGACCCTGGATAGATCCGAATACATATTTTTACTATTTTGCACATCTGTGCCTTGTCTTTCAATAGTATTTATCAGATTTTCACAAACTGATATTATTCATTCTTCTACTGTTGACTTTAATAATTACTTATCGTACGTTTTATTACTTCGGACTGATATCTTTTACTTGAATATTGTTTTTCATCCTCAAATACGTATAGCTTACAGCTTTATCACATTTAAAGTTAAGCAACACCGAGTCTGGTAAATACCTAGATGGGTAACCGCTTGGGATAGCTAGGTGCTGTAAGCATGGATGTGCGGGTGGTGTAGTGGATAATGGTTCAGAATTGTTAATTGGAGAGCCGAGTTCCAATTCTCGCCGGTTTTGTTATATTCACTTACACGTAAATACTCTTGGATCCACCTCTTCTCCCCTAGCTACGGGTTAATCCGTAAGCCTTGTATCTCTAAGACATTATTATCTTATTTGGCTTTAACTGCAAAACGTTGATAAACCTTAGAAAACGAATCAATTCTCTTTTAATAATGAACTACAAGTTGGGTTAATTTATGCAAATCTGAGGGTTATTTCATTCATTTATAAACTATATGAAATGAAATGCTTATTAAAAGAAATATTGATAACTTCTTTGCGGAGTGTCAGGTTTTATTATGCAAAATGCAACATCATTGTTTTTTTGTTGTTTTTTTTTTGTTTTTTTTTTTGTTTTGTAAATAAATCCTAGATATAAAAGCAAGAGGAATATACATTCGGTTAAAACCTTCTCCTATACACATAGTACAAGGGTAGAGTTTTTATCCCTTGTTTTCTGTTTAGGATTGGGTTTCCGGTTCCTTCTAAAATCTACTTCAACTTTATACTTCTAACGTCTCCGCTTAAACTCTGAAATTTTATTCACTATTTTTTTTCTTCAATAAGAGGAGATAGGTTCGCTTATCGTCAAATTCACACTCCTCCCCGGTCTTTTGAACAGGAGTAGAGGTTTATCCCTTGTTTCATTTTTAGGGTTGGGTTTCGGGTTCTTTCTGAAGTATTTTCATTCACTTTTATTCGCAATAACCCCTTGCGTCTTAGTGGTATTATCGCCTTGCTTGGGTTGAATTGATTCAAAAAAGATTAATAAATTATTATTGCTACATGATAATATGGGTTCCTTGCACAGGTAACATCAATCAGTTCTTCATAGATTGATTTATTAACAATTTTACTATCTTGACTTTAATATTATTTGCAACCGTTTTTCTTGCTTCCCAGAGTACATTTTTTTTTGTATTTGGGTTTATATCTAAAGAGGCTAGAGCCATTATATTAATTCAATATTTTTAATTTTTTTTAATTTTTTTTTTATTTGCAATGTTGGCAATATTCAGTTTTGCGGAATATAGATTCTTTCTGAATTTCTGGAATAAAGAATTTTCATTTCTTAATTATTTATATTCGGAGGACTAATGTCCTCGTCTTTGTTGTTTTTATCACAATATTGTGATTCTGATCTTCTTCAGGAGTCTATCGATCCGGATAACTGTCAGGAAATTTGGAACTGAACTTTTTCTTCGACTTAGAAAGAAAGAAAGAAAGAAAGAAAGAAAGAAAGAAAGAAAGAAAGAAAGATGAACAGATTGAGAAAGTGACAGAAATTGAGATAGATAGATAGATAGATAGATA
This sequence comes from Acanthosepion pharaonis, assembly GCA_903632075.3. Lineage (NCBI taxonomy): Eukaryota > Metazoa > Mollusca > Cephalopoda > Sepiida > Sepiidae > Acanthosepion > Acanthosepion pharaonis. The sequence continues at coordinate 4,005,553 of CAHIKZ030004155.1, read as the reverse complement.
GATAGATAGATAGATAGATAGAAACAGAATGAGATAGATAGATAGATAGATAGATAGATAGATAGATAGATAGATCTGAACAGAATGAGATAGATAGATAGATAGATAGATAGATAGATAGATAGATAGATCTGAACAGAATGAGATAGATAGATAGATACAGAATAGATAGATAGATAGATCTGAACAGAATGAGATAGATAGATAGATCTGAACAGATGAGATAGATAGATAGATGATAGATAGATAGATAGATCTGAACAGAATTAGATAGATAGATAGATAGATAGATAGATAGATAGATAGATAGATGAATAGATAGATAAAAACAGAATGAGATAGATAGATGGATAGATCTGTACAGAATGTGATAGATAGATAGATAGATAGATAGATAGATAGATAGATAGATAGATAGATAGATAGAAACAGAATGAGATAGATAGATAGATAGATAGATAGATAGATAGATAGATAGATAGATAGCTTTATTTTGGGCAGATTTTTCACATTCCGCTGCCCATGTCTAGAGCTGTTTTGAATGTATTTAGTTTTTTTCCTAATGGCTTAACTGTTCCTATTCTAACAACATTTTAGCTGTTGTAGCTTCTTTATTTCTTCAGAGAAGCCACAATGAAGCTTCTTTACTACAGTAGCTCCAACTTCAACAGAACGCAATGTTTAAGGACCCAAGTCCTACATTCTTGATAACCATGCAGATCTGTATACAGATCTTATAGACACTAATTAGTAGGTATACTTTCAAATACTTAGACAGGTAATCCACACTTGTAAAATTCATGATAAGAGAAAATTATAACTTAATACGTTCGCATCAACGTGTATATAAAAAAAATGTCAGATTCAGCACACCTAAAAATACATACGCGTGCCAAAGTAGTTCCGTTAACGTTCTTGAAAACATTTGCTCCCAGGTCATGCGCACTTGAATATTCTTCTTCACTCTTATGTACTCATTCCGCATGAAGGTAGGAATATCCTTCCACTTCGATAAACCGCCATTTCTCCCCGGTTTTAGGCGCCATCTACTCCGCGGTAAATCACTTGTGCGTCGGCTCCATTGCAATACGGTGTTTCGAAACAGTAAACAATAAAGCCGTAGTGAGAAAAAGGCTGTCGGAAGCCGGGGTGTGGCAGGTAGTGACGGTGTGGCAGTATATGTAGTGGGGGTGGGGGGAAAACTATTTTGATTTTGGTTCTTTTAATCGATCATTTATTGATATTTGAATCTTCATCGGCGTTCAGCTATCAAAACTAATGTAGATAGAGAATAAAGAACTGTGGAGTTTCTTGTTTGACTGATCATCTTTCCTTTGATATTGAAACAGATTTACACGCGCACACACGAGCGTGCACATGCACACGTATACGTGGGCCTTTTGGAAAGTAGTGCTTCCTAATTTATTATATTGGCCAACGATATCAAAGTCATGTGCCAGTGGTATTGGCAGTACAGGATGAACCTTCCTAACAATGACCCATAATTCTCTTTCTTTTGTTTGTTGCATTGTTACATATAGTAGCTTAGCGACAGTCTGGTAAAATGTCGTCTGATATGAAAGTATATAAAAAGCAGTGATGTGTTATTGAATTCTTCCAAGCGGAAAAATTCCACTTATTGCTATTCATCAACACTAACTGAACGTTTATATAAACTAAACAATGGATGTAAGCACAGTTATACGGTAGGTAATTTTTTTCAGTACTGACGACAGAGATGTATGTAATTATAAACCTATAATAGATTGACTACGCAGACGATGTTTTTTTTTCTGACGTCATCGCTACTGTGGAAAAAAACGACACTGCTAGAACAGTCGCTCTCTCACAGAGGTGCCGTCGCCTCCCTTTGTCTTTAATACAAATACTTTCACTGCTCCGACGAGTTACTTTCGTTAGTTCCCAAACTGCATGAACTTAAGGGGGAGAGATGAGATGAGGTGAAGTGGGTTTTCAAAAAAAAAATCGTTTTACTTTAACCACAGTGAAATTGGTGAAAGTAATAATAATAATAATAATACAAGAAATTGTTCTGACAAGTACAGCCCACACTTTACGAAGGGCTTTATCTATGTAATATATATATATATATATATATATATTTCTTTCTTTTTTTTTTTGTCATTGGAAAGTGTCATGATGCCATTTCTAACCTTAGGTCCCTGGGCGGGACCCTGAAAGAAATATGTAAACGCCAGAAATCAAACATAATAATAATAATAATAATAATAATAATAATAATAATAATAAAAAATAATAATAATAATAATATTTTTTTTTTTGTCAGTGGAAAGTGTCATGATGCCATTTCTAACCTTACGTCCCTAGGCGGGACCCGGAAAGAAATGTGTAAACGCCAGAAATCAAACATCATAATAATAATAATAATAATAATAATAATAATAATAATAATAATAATAAAAAAATAATAATAATAATAATAATTTTTTTTTTTTGTCAGTGGAAAGTGTCATGATGCCATTTCTAACCTTACGTCCCTGGGCGGGACCCGGAAAGAAATGTGTAAACGCCAGAAATCAAACATCATAATAATAATAATAATAATAATAATAATAATAATAATAATAAAATAATAATAATAATAATAATAATTTTTTTTTTTTGTCAGTGGAAAGTGTCATGATGCCATTTCTAACCTTAGGTCCCTGGGCGGGACCCGGAAAGAAATGTGTAAACGCCAGAAATCAAACATCATAATAATAATAATAATAATAATAATAATAAAATAATAATAATAATAATAATATTTTTTTTTTGTCAGTGGAAAGTGTCATGATGCCATTTCTAACCTTAGGTCACTGGGCGGGACCCGGAAAGAAATGTGTAAACGCCAGAAATCAAACATAATAATAATAATAATAATAATAATAAAAAAATAATAATAATAATAATATTTTTTTTTTGTCAGTGGAAAGTGTCATGATGCCATTTCTAACCTTAGGTCACTGGGCGGGACCCGGAAAGAAATGTGTAAACGCCAGAAATCAAACATAATAATAATAATAATAATAATAATAATAAAATAATAATAATAATAATAATATTTTTTTTTTGTCAGTGGAAAGTGTCATGATGCCATTTCTAACCTTAGGTCACTGGGCGGGACCCGGAAAGAAATGTGTAAACGCCAGAAATCAAACATAATAATAATAATAATATGTAAAAATATTTGATACATTCTTTTCTGGTGCGGTCTAGCTGCATATAGACGTTTTTACTCATCACGTACCCGACTAATATGAATCCCTGCACTCAAAATAATGCCAAGATGTATAACTAATAAAATGTTGTCTACCACAACGAAAACTCAGTTTTGAGAAAGACTGAAATAGTCAAAAGTTTTGTTTTTTTTTTACTCCAGTCTTGACAAAGTTGTTTAACCGCTTTCTGAGGGAGTAATGGTTTCCAAGTCAATTGAATGTGTCTTATGTCTGCACTGCTTAAAAGAATGCGGCTGGGCTATCATCAAGAAAATTATTGCTCTCCTCAACAATCCCTTGACAGACAAACAGTACGGTTTTCGCTTCTCTGGGTCCACTGCTGATGTCTTAAACATCGTCATTCACAGAAGCACTAAAACAATTGATAATAAGCAAATCTCGAGAGCGATCACCTTAGATATGTCTAAGGTCTTTGACAAAGTGTGACATAGGAGGTGACAACACAAACTCTCCAGTTATAGAATTTCTGGAATCGGCTTCTTCTCAATTGTCAAGTCTTTACTATCAATTACGTCTATGACAATAATTGTTAATGGCCAGTCCTCTAGAATACATGAGATAAGTGCTAGTACTCTCCAAGGTTCTCCTCGGCTTCACCTTCTTTCTGCTTTATAATAACGACCTGCCTAAAAACATTCCCAGATTTTTAGTAATTATATATGCAGATGAAGCCAGGGTGTATGGGTGTCCCTTTAAATATCTGGATAACCAGATACTACGATCTGATCTTGGCTCTGGCCTCGCTCTTACAGTTCAATCGAGAAAAGACTGGCGTTTTTCATTCAATGCCTCCGAAACAACCGGGCGAACTCTAAATTTGCTCCAGTTCTGGTAGGCGGGTCATCTTCTCAAAGGGGCTTGTTTGCTCGGCCTGTTCGGTCTAAAGCTCACTCCAGACATCATATAGAACTTGTATACCAGGATTCCAGTCGAATCCATTACATTCACTTACGTGCTATTACCCTTGGGAAAGGTATGAATCCTCTTCTTCTGCCTCCAGCTATGGGTAAATAGCGTGACAGACCGGGTTCTATAGCCTTGAGTGGCAACTGGTCTACTGCAGAAAAAAATGTCAACCTACTGCGGAAAAAATCTGCCTCGTCAGTCGTGTATCGAAAGATACATGATCACCTAAGCGTGTAACACGCATGGCACATAACTGGCTGATACTAGGATTCATTATTGGCGGCTACAATTTTAGCTACATAAGTTATGCAGATGACACAGTGTTGAGAGCACAGGAAGAAAGCTACAAAGACTCCCACAAAAAGTAGAGAAGGAAAGCGAGAAGAAAGGATTAAACATCAATTGCAAGAAGACAGAATGCATGGTTTTTAGCAAATGGACGAGTCCAAAGTGCAAATTGAAAATCGGAGATAGTAAAATTAAACAAGTGCGGAAATTTAAATATCTGGGAAGTATTTTAACAGGGGACGTAAAGTGTGACATTGAAATGTGAAGGCCCATTGGGATAGCTAAAGATGCATTCCAAAAGCTAAGCAGAGTATTAAGAAATAGAAAAACTTGACCAGAAACAAGAAAAGGAGTACTAAACTGTTACGTGATATCTGTTCTCCTGTATGGCAGTGAGTACTGGACATTCTCCTGAAAGATGAAGAAGAGACTTGAAGCAACAGAGATGTAGTTCAACAGAATGAAGCTGAGGATAACATGAAAACTTATACTTAACATCCGGAGAGGTTTCTAGAGCATGTAATGAGGAAAGACGGCTTGGAAAATACTCACAGGACAATTTGAAGGCAAGAAGGAGAGAGGAAAACAACACATAGTATACTTAGTGAGCTTGAGTAAATTGATGATGGAACAGGGTTTAGGAGAAATAAGAAAAAAGGCAATATTTCTTCAAAGTTACAATAGATAGGACGTTGTGGAGAACCATGATCCCCAGAACTGTGGAATCATGCTTCCGTGAACACTACCATCTTAGTGTTTTTAGGTCTAGGGCCAACCGATATATACTATATATATCCTCATAATATAGTGATTTTCCAAGCGTAGCTCAGATGTGGCAAAAGGCCGAAAGTAGGGGACACCCAGTGAGGATCAAACTCACTACTCAGTCGTACTTGTTTCTAGCGATACAAGCTTGCTAACCATTACACCACATCGAGGTGCCCATATCCTCATAATATACACTTCCTACTCACAACTTTATACATTTATAACAATCGCAGTCAGTAGAAACATTGAGTGGCCTTTGAGTCTTGTGTTTTGTGAACGAAAGTAAAAAATAAATAAAAAAAGAACAGAATCTTTTCAGAGAGTTTATTCCAAAATTAATTCTACTGTACAATATCTGATTCGAAAATGTGACTCTCAAAATGAATGAGCGAGGGATATTTTTCTTTGCTATGTCTTCTTAACTTCGGCCAGTTGACATGAATGTAACTGTATAAGAAAATATAAAACAGAAAGACCAACTGAATCACTCGTATTTGCTAGAAAATAACAATTATGCGAGAATATAGAAATAAATAATACAGGAATAAAAAGGCCCATATATACATCACTTTATACTATAAGGGTTATATTTAGTGGCTACAAGTGTTTGAGGTGTTATCGATGTTATTTTTATTTTTATTAAACAGTAAAATTAATAACAGCCTAAACTGAAAATGTCCTACTAAATAAAAATCATACCACCAACAGGTATCGAAACATCAACGACACTTGTTTTTTTTCCTATCAGAGAAACTACTTTTTAAGCCAAAAGGCGCTTCTACCAATTCGGTCACAGAGCCACCATGAAAGCTAGGTGTCATAATTACCTATTTAAAGAAATATTTTCTCGTTGGAATTTCAGCAAGATTCCGCTTCAGTGCCCGAAATGAAAATAACAGTAATTTTTGAAATTTTTGTCATTTTTTTCCTGTTGCTATAGACACCATTTTCTTTTTAGTGGGTACACGTATTTGAGTGCGCAACTCAAACACGTGTACCCGCTAAAAATGATATTTATAGTTATACGGAATTATGTTGGATAAAATACCCTTTAAAAATTATTATATATATATATATATATATATATATATATATATATATATATATATATATATATATATATATTGTGTGTATATTTAGGCAGCATCTTTTCATTCATACACGTTTCATTAAATAATACAGACAAGTGTTGTCTATTTATTTTATGTAAATTCTTTTCATAATGTCTAATAAGTTTAATAACATTATAATTGAACGAAGAAAGAAATTCACAATAATGATCCATATTTTTTTAATACAATGTAAGCTTTTGGCTTACATAAACCATTATCAAAGATGTCAATTACAACATATTAAGCAATATGCCAACAAGACAGTGATGATAGTCTGTCATTGTTTACATAGATGATTTCTAAGCAACGATAAACGCGTGCATATATATTATTTAATGAAACGTGTATGAATATATATATATATATATATATATATATATATATATATATATATGAGAGAGAGAGTGTGTGTGTGTGTGCATGTGCGTTTGAGAGTAAGAGCTTTTATATCAGAAAGCCGAATATTATCAATTTATCTGAAAAATGTATCAAATTCTGAAAGAGCGGCATCTATTTACTTTTCCTATGTATCTTTATGCAGTCATATATATATATATATATATATATATATATATATACCTATATATATATATATATATATATATATATATATATATATATATATATATACATCTTCCGTTTCAAATTTAGACACCCCCACCTTACCCTGACTTGACATCTACGAAAGTAACTCTATACTGATACTTATTATTAACACCCAACACCCGCCTACCCAACTTAAACAATTCGCCCTAACTGTTACCATGGAAATTTTGATTTCAATTTTTAAAACACGTAAATTTCAGAAACACGTTATTCCAAAAAAAATTTCGCTTGAAGATGGAACAGAGCTTATTTTAACTCAATTTAATTTAAATAATTATATTGAAGTTTTCGGCTCTTTTTTTGAAACATGGGACTTCTTATGCCGCGATTTGGAATCATATTTTTAAATAAATAATTATATATATATATATATATATATATATATATATATATATATATATATATATATGACAAATTGGAAAGTTTTTGTGACGCGTTTCATCCGTTATGATTTCATTGGATGAAACGCGTCACAAAAAAACGTTTTTCCAATTTGTCATATTTTTCTAAATATATTTGCTGATATATAAAATTATACAAAATTATATATCGTTATAGATAGATAGATAGATAGATAGATAGATAGATAGATAGATAGATAGATATAAATGTAAATATAAACGAAATAACGAGATATTAGCAACTGTATATGCATGCGATAGCGTGCATACATAGATAAGCAAATAAATATTTAATTTATGGTGCAAACAGCGCCCAGTGTAGTTAATAAAATGGCAAATGAACCACTTAACACAGTTGTATTAAGTGATTCATTTGAGTTTTGTGTCTGACGACTTGGGAAACCATGAAACGTACAAACGTAGGTATATATATATATATATATATATATATATATATATATATATATATTATAAAAAATACCCTCATATAATATTACCACTAAGAACTATAGACTGTGTTTAGAAGAAAAAATATAAATATTAACTTTTAGTAATCAAATTAAGTTATTAAATCAGAAGAATGAAATAATGGGTTGATGCCAACATATTAGCAAATATTTACTTTGTTACTTTAATAATAATATAACATAATAAAGGAATTAAAATTTTAACTAAAATATTATAATTGAATTAATAATAAAAATTAAGAAATATTACAATTTAATTAATAGCATAACATAACAACATCTATATAAACCATTTGAAGGAAAAATTTAATTTCGAATAAAAAATTTGCAACTGGATGAAAAATCTACGGCTGACAAAATGAAAGACATAAACAAAAGAAAAATTTCATGAACATCTTCGTGTAAAAGAAGGCTAAATTCATGTATAAGGGCGTGTATAAAACGGAGTAAAAAGTGGATTGAAAAAGACGGAACAAATTGAAAAAAAAAATGAAAATATCGTTTAAAACCACAACCCCTGAAGACTGGAAATTTCACCAAGAAACATCGATGCCGGAATAAAATTGATATTTGAAAGTAATCTTTTCATATAATATATATATATATATATATATATATATATATATATATATATACGCAACATCTATATCTGTGATATAATATGAATATATAATTATATGAAGATATGTATATAGTTTTATGAGTATATATGCATGTATATAATTAAATTTAGAATAGAATATATATGCGTGCGTGTATTCAACTCTATATCTGCGTGTATCGATTATATTTTAACGAAGGCTTCCGGTACATCTTTATTAAAAGAGCATTGGCCAATTCGTCGTTTATCCAACGTAATATAACTTGACTGTTTTTTATTTTGGTTCCTTCAAGCTATTTATCGAAATTCTTCTTTTCTCGAATCTTTGAATAAAATAATGTAATCAGTACGCAATGACATTAAAGTAGTGATATCATCATATTCGAGAGGGACTATTTTTTTTTATTTCCTTTTTATTGAATAAAATGCTCTCCCTCTCTTTCTCATACCCACTCCCTAACTCCCTCTCCGCTCTCCCTGTCCCGCTTTATCTTCTCTCGCTCTCAGTCTGTCTTATACCCTTTCTTTCTCTCTCTCTCTTATACCCTCTCCCTTCCTCCTTTCTCTCTGCCCTTCTCACCATCTCTTATTGCAAAGATCAAATTGAAAACATCCGTGTTAACTTATTTGTTTCAACCTATACAGCGAGGCAGTTCTGAGAGAATTGGAAACCTTACCGAGATTTAGCATTGGCGGACACAATCTTAACAACATAAGATACGCCGATGACACAGTACTGATAGCAGACACGGAAAAGAAATTACAAAATCTCCCACAGAAGGTGACGACGGAGAGTATGGGAGTAAGCATAAAACTACTGGAAAACAGAATGCATGGCGATCAGTAAAAGGATGAGCCCGAAATGAGATTTGCAGGTCGGGAACAATAGCATCAAACAGAAGTTTAAATATCTGGGAAGCGTTCCGACTGAGGACGGTAAATGCAACACTGGAATGGCCAAGGACACATTCCAAAATCTGGGCAGAGTGTTGCGAGACAGGAGGATTTCTTTGGTAACAAACAAAAGAATACTGACCTGTTATGTGACATATATCCTTCTTTACGGCAGCGAATATTGGACGAGTTCCACAAAGAAGAGACTCGAGGCGACAGAAAAGTGATTCAACAGAAGGATGTTAAGGATATCATGGACCGAGCGTGTGAGCAACGATGAGGCCTTAGAGAGGATGCAAACAAAGAAGAGGCTTATACTTAACATCAGGAAGAGGCAGCTGAAGTTTCTTGGACACATAATGAGGAAGGAGCACCTGGAGAATCTGATACTCACGGGTCTAATAGAGGGAAAGAGAGACAAGGAAAACAACGCGTGACATACCTGGCGGACTTAAGAAAGTGGATGACAGAACGTGGTCTAGGGGAGGAAGCAGGGTGAAAGAACTTGTTGAGAGCAGCAAGGGATAGAGGGAGGTGGAGATCCATGATCACCTACGTCCTGAAAGGACACAGTAATTAGAAAGAAAGAAGATCTAATTAAATTATGTATTAATTAAGCCGAATAAACTCCAAGACTAGCATTCATTCCGCTATTTGGTAGCACCGTGATTGTGAGTTCAATCCCTGGGGCTGGTAGTGCGTACATGAACTCATTATATTATATCCATGCTATAATTTGCACAGCGCCAATCCTACGTAATTAAACTCTGTACTCAGAATCAAAAATGAAGGCAGAGTGGAGTAATGGATATCGGCTTGGATTTAGAAATCGGACAGTCGTGTTCGAATTCCATTACATTCGCTTACGTGTTAATACCCTTGGGAAAGGTATTTTTTTAAGCGTTTCACCCCAAGCAAGGCGAGAAGCCACTAGGACGCAAGTGGTTACAGAAGATTTGGAGCAAGATCAGATAGGAGTGATAGAGGAAAAGATGAGGAGAAGGATAGTGGATAGATCAAGGCAACTGGAGATGTCAATTGACATTACATTTGAATAGTTGGCGGTTATAGCTCTCAGGGTAACAGGAATAGGGAAGGGAGTTCCACAGACGAGAGGTGCGAGACATGAAGCTATTGCGGTAGAAGAGACGGCTACATTTAATAGTTTCGAGAGTGAAGGGGTGAGAGCGGGATGCCAGCCTCGTAGGGCACTTGAACTCATGAAGTCTGGGAACCAGCGAATGCAGCTCCTCGGAGCAATTACCATGAAAGTATTTGTAAAAAAGACAGAAAGAGGCGACGGCGAGTCTGTGAGAAAGTGACTGTAGACGAGATGCCAGAACAGGGCCAATTATATTGCATATCCGCCTCTGGAGCCTATCAAGAACCCCGAGGCAAACAGAAGGGGCTCCAGACCATATATGGCAGCAATACTCCATGCAAGGGCGAATTGTTGATTTGTAGATCTGGAGGATCGATTCCGGGGACAAAAATTTCCTGACGCGGCACAGGGAGCCAACTTTCCTTGCGGTGGACAAAGCAATTGACTCAATGTATTTGTTCCATCTCAGGTCAGCAATCGTATGAATCCTCTTCTTCTCCCCTCAGCTAGGGGTAAACAGCAGGATAGACTGGGTTCTTTCTTGGATGGAAACTGGTCTATCGCAGAAAGAAACGGCAGAAAAATGCGGAAACCAAAGCGTGTATCACGCATGTCACAACAGACTGACTCACAATCAAATCCGTTTGTTTTGCTATTGATATCATTTTTTTTAAGTACACCAAAAACACGAGACTTCATATTTTGGATACAGTTATATAATAAGCACGGCGGTCAGAAATAGTTTCGTTTTTTTTTAAAACTCTTTTTTCCTCTTCATATTAAGCATTCCAGATAACATATAAAAATAATTTTTTAAAGTTACAAGGTGGTCCAGTTTGCTAGGTAAATTTACGGAAGCCGAAACAAATATGCTCATATCGCATGACGTCTTAGAATGTAAGTACTGGGTATGACGACAAACTACATCCGGCAGCAATCTCATCGGGAGATTGGAGGATTTGAATGGCGTGGAATTTCTGTTGTTCCCAGGTCCACCCTGACATCGGATAGTAGCACCTACTAGGGCCCTAGCTAGGGGCAAATAGTGAAACCCCAAACAAAACACTGTGAATATGTAAAAATACATTTTTATTGCAAAAAATGCCAGCAATACATTTTTATGAAAACAAAATAGCAACAATTCCTATTTATAGTAAAATTAGCAACAATAGATTTTTAAAGCAACTTGACCAGCAATACATTTTATCTATAGTTGAAGGCATACAATTCCGTTCAAAATATATTTACTTGAAGCCGTAACATTGTCCTAATTATTTCGGCATTGAATGACACATGGAGGTTTATATGGCACTCAACAAAGTCAACCAAATAACCAGCTTGAAAGAATACATTAATCCATGTAATATCCTACAATTTCTTAAATCAAACTGTATTCCAAAATATAACTTAAACAAAACTACATTATAAAGCACAAATATCACTGCCTCTGATAATTATGTCCATACAAACATGTATATGCACAAAAGCTGAGCATCATCTACCATGTATTCAATTGTGAAAGCAGAATAACATATCATATTTTTATTACTTCAAAGCTCCCAAGAAAATTAAATTTTAGCATTAAATGAACCATAAACAGTTGATATGCCGTTAAACAAACAAATTAATTAATTTTTTAAAACGTAAAAAAAAAAATAATGAAATTCTGTATCTGGAGTCCTTTTTATATATGTTACTCCCGACTAAGCACTCCAGCTTCTTTCTTCTGGACGTTAGCGATCATGAGTCTCCACAATTTCCTGTCCTTTTTAGCTCTTAGTAATTTTTTACATTCTGCTTATTTCAGATTATGAATCTTTTTTCTTTTTTGGTTATTTTAACAAAGTGCGTCGTCTGACCATAGTTGTTTGGTTTTCTGAAATGGGACCAATTTACAATTAATTTAAATATAAAAATGGACAACCTATTAACTTTTATATTTTTTTTAGAAATTACAACTTTTATAATTAATCCTGTTATCAATATTCGAGATCTAGCGTGCTTAATCAATAGTAATATGAAAAAGAATTTGGAAAAAATGATTATTTCTTGTCGAAGTGTCTATTGTCCTAAATCCGCCATATTTTGATTTAAAATAAAGGCTTCTTATGAGAAAGAAATTAATCCAACTGGAAGTCGAAATTGTCAAAAATTTCTGAAGAGATCTCAAGCCGCCTCTGGTTAAATAAATAATTTAGGTTCGAGTCTCTTTGAGGACAGTTTTCAACATAACATTTTTGCGTTTGCTTTGTTAGTTGTAGACAGTTTGTGCATGCATTGAAATAAAGAAATATCTTTAAGAGATCTTAAATTAAAAAAAAGAACGACTCTTAGAGTGTCAACATGAATACTAAAAAACAACAAAGCCAAACTTGAGTGAGTAGTTCATAAAATATTTGAATTTCATTGGCTGGTTCATAAAATATTTGAATTTCATTGGTTGCTTCATAAAATATTTGAATTTCATTGGTTGCTTCATAAAATATTTGAATTTCATTGGTTGCTTCATAACATTTTGCAGTTTTATTGGTTGGTTCATAGAATTTTTCTGTTTCATTTGATGGTTGATAAAATTTCACAGTTACATTGGTTGGTTCATAAAATATAGTAGTTTCATTGGTTGGTTTAAAATATGTATCAGTTGCAATGGTTGATTTATAAAATTATGCAGTTTTATTGGTTGTTTCATAAAATATTGCAATTTCATTGGTTAGTTCATAAAATTTTACAGTTTCATTGATAGATACATAGGATTTTGCAGTTTTATTTGTTAGTTCATAAAACTTTGCAATTTCATTAGTTGGCACATAAAGTTTCATAGTTTTATTTGCTGATTCATAAAATGTTGAAGTCCTTTTGATCGATTGAAAAAGTTTTGTAGTTTTATCGGTCGATTAATAAAACATTGCAATTTTATTAGTTGGTGCACAGAATTTTTTTTTTTTAATGGCTGATTCATAAAATTTTGCAGTTTCATCAGTTGGCTTATAAAATGTTAGTTTTATTGGTTGATGTTATGAATAATCAAGAGTGGTCTTCCCTTGTTTTGTTACTCTCCTCTTTGAGAGAGCTATTTCTGTTTACTGGGACTATAAAAGGACACTATACGCGGACCTTGTATTCTCAGTTGAATAAAGCTTTCTTAAAACCTACACCTGCGTACTTTTGTCATTACAGCTGATTTATAAAACTTTGCAGTTTTATTAGTTGGTTTATTGAATTTTGCTTTTTCATTGGTTGCTTCATAAAACTTTACGGAGATGTGAAATTAACTTGAAATTCAAATTCTCAATGACTCCTGATATTTTAGCCATTGTTACAAAGAATTTATTTTGTAATTAACCAAAGTTTTTGTTATGACGTTCCTAGTATTTTTATGACCTCCATCCTAACCTTTTGTTTGAAGTGGTGAGGAACCTCATCATCTGAATTATGACATTATTTTCTCTTAGAGTTACATGTGATATCAATTTTAGTTGTTGCCACTGTTAAATCTGCTCAAGTGATGTTCTTTCTGTTATTCTGTAGAATTATTTGTGATTCTATAAGAAGGTTTGAAGGAGGGTGCTCCTTTCTGCCTTCCTCTATTATTCTTACTCTCAGTATACCCCGTGAGGGTTAAGTTTTCCAAGCCACCTTTCCTTATTATGCGTCCAAGGAATTTAAGCAATCTTTTACTGATTCTGGGTATACCTGTTCTTTCCGTTGCCATTTTCTTTAAGAATTCCTTGTTCCTTACTCGCCCCGTCCATGGAACTTTCAATATCAATTTTAGTTGTTGCCACAGTTGCATCCTGGGATTTTTCTGCTGCCCATAGTTATTTCCTCATCTGTGGGCTGATTTTCCAGCATTCACCGCCATATACGCGGATTGAAATGGCATAGAAACGAAAGCTTAGCTTTAGAAATACTTTCTTCGTTCATCCAATGTGTGTTCGGCACTTGCTTAGTGTTGACATCTCCAATGTATAACTTGCATCTTGAGATTTTTCTCTTCCTTAAGACCATACTTTCTTTCTTCATCCAGTTAATAATTAGTCTTTTTTCTAGCTTTTTTCTACCACCGTGTCTAGGAGGTCCTGTAGTTTCCTTTCCGAGTCAGCCATCAACAGAGTGTCATTTGCGTATCTTATATTGTTAAGATTATGCTAGGTACCGCCACTGAATTTTCCATACCTAAGGATTAAAATGAATTTTTAAAACTGAAAAAGCATTCTTGAAGATATCATTTCTCTTTAATTGAAAGCTAAATGATTAAATTTACTATTTCCAGTAAATAAAATATTCTGGTGTATTTCAAATAGAAATTATATAGATCGGAATCTCAACTTTTTGGCCGATTTCAGAAATTTTGTTAAAAGCTGTCATTTCCTTAATTTTAAGAAATTTGTAAGCAAAACAAAATTATCGGTTTTAAAAACCTTCCAAAAATAAAATATAGTATTTGTGACACATTATTTGAGTAAAATTAGCAAACTTAAAGTTAAATTAATGATCTGAAATAAATATTACCTACTTATAGCATAAAAAGTAATATACAAGCATTTCTGAAAGACGGGTCCTGTTTTTCTTTGATCTTTAGTGATGTATCGATCAGTTCCGAAGTAATGACAGCAAGTATGGATGACCCAAAAGTGACATAAATTTACTAAATCTAACTGAACGCATTTTTGGGGTGCGTTAGGGGGTCGTTGATTACCTAGTCATTTTTTACAAATTAACATATTTTCAGCAATTATTTATTTTATTGACTTTTAGTTAGGTTTTAAGATGCTTTATGAAATCTGAGTTTCGTCCAGGTTCTTAAGTTTACTAACTTAAACAAAAACTGACTTAATTGAAATATAACCCAAACTAAAATATAGATATAAAATAAAAATATTTAGTGAAATAGTAATTAAAAAAGTAAAACTTGAAATTTTGAAGGGGTGATTTGCAAAGACGTTAATGATGAAACAACTGAACAATGAAATTGAAAGAATTGCAGACCACCAGACGACTCTTAAATCACGTGACTCTTAAATCACGTGAGCTTTTCAAGGATTTTAAAAGCTAGCTTAACACAGTTAGAAAATGGAAACGTATATACACCATGTTTTGGGGTTTTTTTTAATTTTTAGTACAACCGACTGTTATGATGTTTTCAATTTTTGATTCGTAAATTTAATTTTAATTTAACAATATCAACAAACCGCCGGCTTGAAGCAATGAAGAATTTTAAACGATTTTTAAATATTATAAATTATTTAATTAAAATTTTATAAAAATGAAAACAATTCTTGCAAAAATTAATTATTCATCAAAAAAAAATTTCTTCTTAAGACAATAGTGTCCATAATAAATCTTATTTATCAAAGCAATTAAAAGCTTTTCTAATTAAATAATGTCAATGTTTTATTGCATTATTTATTTTATAATTCGGAGCAGATTTTTGGTGAAAGGTGTAATTGTTTTTCAAAAGCAAAATGACGATTTACTTTCTTCAAGGAGTCCTACTTTTAACTAATAAAACATCCCCGCACTAAAACTTGAATTTCTCGAAATTTCATGAAATTAAGTAAGTAACATATGTAAAAAAAAAAGAAATATTTTTTACCAAAATTTTATAAAAAAAGTTTCAAAAATAATGTCATTCATTTTTAAATATGTTCTGCAAGTATCATTAAAATCCGACAATTATTTGATTTTTGCAAGAATTTCCAAGTCAATATTTTTCACCGGAAAGGAAAAAGTGTAAAAAAAAATAACAATAAATAATAAGCTTTATCATTACGACGGCCGCTGACATAAACAAAACAAGATTTTTAACCAAAATTTCGAACGTGCTAGAAAAGATTTTAAAAAATTCAAAAAATAATCATAAAATACTTTGGTCTTTTATCTTAATAATAACGTAAATATTTTGATGACAAAACTTTGTTTTTATTGAGTTTGGGGCCTTTTTTCCTCATGCTATGCTGTTTTTTTTTTTTTTTTTTTTTCGCGAAGAAGTGGAGGTATTTAGATTACGCCGACCAATAATAAATTCTGGAAGGGTCTCCTGTTCCCTTACGATAGACTGGGTGTAGAGGTTGAATGAATCTAGGGAGAAGGTACATCCTTGTCTTAAGTCCCTTTCTATTTTTGTGTAGCAGGCGGTTTGCTTCCAGTATATGTTCTAGATTATTCCAAACAGGCCTAATTTTTCTCAGCAATTTGCTTACGTACAATTTTTTAGCCCTTTGCTTAGCATTTTGAATATGCATCTTTTGCTCATATTGTTAAAGAATTATAGCAATAATTTAAGTATCTAATAAATAATTTAAGTATCTAATAAATAATTTAAGTATCTAATAAATAATTTAAGTATCTAACCAATCAATGAAAACAGTTATTTCTATCATATCTTACAAATAAAAGATCAAATATATTTTGGACATTTAAAGAAAATGAAGAACAAAATAATCATTGTCAGTTGTTGTCTTTTAATGCCAACCACTTAGAAAATAATGGCCACGACAATCTGGCGGCTCAAGATAACCTTTTGACGTGTGAATGTATCGCCCTAAGCAGTAAACATTTGGTTAAGATTAATATATATTTATCTTCCATTAAATGTTCTCTCCTCTGAAATTCAAATGACAGCTGAAAAGAAATGAACAAAGTTATAAAAGCCTATCGATTATTCGCAGCTAGAAATTGACTCGGGGGAGGAGGGCTCTAAATGATTATGACAGGTGTGAAACAATGGAGTTCAGGTAATGTGGTAGAGCAGTGATTTCACAAGTTTTAACGCCAATGATTTGCCTCCAAATATTTGTCTAAAACCTTTCTCAATCTGAGTGTTTCGACGTGGTGCAATTTTTAGCAATCTTGCCTCTCTAAACCAATTACGACAGAGTAGCGAGTTCGATTCTCACTTCGGCCTTGTGGCACATCTAAGCTACGCTTAGAAACTCAGTTTCGGCCTTTCGTGACGTAAGGGTTAGCAAGCTTGTATCGTCAGAGTAATGAGTTCGATCCTTACTGGGTGCTCCATACTTCTGTCCTTATGCTATATCTAAGATACGCTTAGAAAATTAAGTGGGTACTTCGACGTGGAGTAATGGAATCGATTACTACTGATTAACCGGGTTGCTGAAGACATTAGGTTTATAATACCCAGAATTCATACACAGATCCAATGATAGGACCCAAAGAATGTGAGTGCAATAATCGATTAAGGCAGTGGAAAACTTGCAGAGAAAATTGACTTAATGCTCAGCTACCGGTTGATCGGTTGGTAAACACTTGTAACTATTTTTATATCTACCGTGAAACATTCCATACCAATTATTTGCGAATTTGACTCAGGAGCTCAGGCAGAAGGGCTAAAATTGTTCAGGAATGCAGGGCTTAAAGGGTTAAAGACAAGTATGAACAAATATTTGCATTAAATAAAAATCTTATCATTCATTAATGCTCTTATTATTTGCAAAAAAAATGCTTCAACTCAAAACCTACCAAATTTAGTATAAAATTAACATTATAAAGTTTAACATCGAATATGTGAGAAACAGAGGAAAACACAGCGAGAAACCTATTTAACAATTTTGAGTGAATAAAGGACGGGAAAGACACAGAAAAGTCATTCTTTCTTTCTTTTTATGTACCATGTCCTTTCAGGACGTAGGTGATCATGGCTCTCCACTTCTCTCTATCCCTTGAAGCTCTCAAAAAGTTCCTTCCCTCTGCTTCCTCCCTTAGACTAGTTCTGTCATTCACTTGCTTAAGTCTACCAGTCTGTTGTTTTTCCTTGTCTCTCTTTCCCTCTATTCGACCTGTGAGTATCGGATTCTCCAGGCCCTCCTTCCTCATTATTTGTCTCAGAAACTTCAGCTGCCTCTTCCTGATATCATGTATAAGTCTCCCCCTTGTTTGCAATTTCTCTAAGATATAAGGAACAAAATTAAGGAAACTGTGGAGATCCATGATCGGCCACATTTTGAAGAGACATGGCACAAACAGAGAGAGAGAGAGAGAGAGAATAAATTTCTTACCTAAAACAACCGATACAAACATAAAAGCGTTTAGATATTGACCCATGTGCTTTTTAACATGATAACCCATAATGAATAATTTTACGCCCGAAGCATCAATAATTTGCAAAAGAGATATGATTGTATTTTCGATGATGAGATGAAATATTATTTTGATTACATTTATCATTTAAAGACAATGAAATAATTGTTTCTTTTTTTTTTTTTTTTTTTCAAATGCAGCAGGAATTTCTTTCTATTCGAAGAGCGCCTTTCCTTCCAGCGTTATTTTATCTGGATGTTGATTTTCAGTACAAATTGAACAATTCGTGATTTTATTAGGGTGTTCGGAAAGTAATTACGTTCCAACAGAAAATGTACAAAAACAAATATAAGTTAAATCTATTAAAATATCATTTGTTAAAAATCTAATCACCTTCATTTCCAGTAACTGCAACCCAACTTAAAGGCAAACAATAGATTCAACAGTGAAAGAAATCTATTTTGTCTTTTTTTTTTGTTTTGTTTTTATCGAAAAATATTTTTGTACGTAATTTTCTACCATTCAACCTTAATTATACCTTGGTTGCTTGATTCATAATTCATATTACTTCCCGAACAACTTAAGAGAAAAGATGGTAAACTAATTCTAGACGCAGTTTCCTAGCAATCAACCATGGTTCTGGATTTTTTGGTTGACTCATGATTAAGTCAATGATTTACTCATGATTTACTTTATGAATATGCTAATATATCTCCTTTCTTCAAATTATTTGATGTACACGTCAACTGGTAAAATCTACTCTATTAACACCTAGTGCACAGTTTACCCTATGTTCCACAGGGCACCGAAAACCAGTTTCACAAATTATTTTCTATGAACATTTCTGTTTGATAATCTGTGGAACGCATTCAATAAGATCGGATTATTACAATCTTGTATTCTGCATATATTTAAGAGGTTATTTTATTTCATTCATTGCAATGATGATCAGAAGTGCTTCCGTTATTCTTGATGGGCGCATCATGAATTCCTTTTGTGACTTCCGGTTCATTGAATATTGTCTGTTTGCCCCGACTTAAAATTACTTAGGTGTCCATATTTTCTCGTATTGGGTGAATTTCTTCTCTTATACTCGCATTTAAAACAAATGAGTCTTATTTAAATATTTGAATTGTGCATGGTTTGAAGCATAGATTAAAGTATAGAGGAATCTTGTTTACACTATTTACATTATTCGGACTATTGTTCTCATCTTCGTCGCCATATTTATTACAACGTTTCGCTAGATGAGCACTGATAAAAATGATTGCTGAAGACATTAGGTTTATAATACCCAGAAATGAATACACAGATGTCTTCAAGGATACATGGCACAGTGGATAAAGGCGATGGTTAGATCCAGGACCTAAAGAGTGTGAGTTCAATACCCGGTTAAGGTAGTGGAAAACTATGAGAGCGGAATTAACAGGAGGTAACTGATAACTTAAACATGCCACGTGGAACTAGAATAGTCTATCCCAGTGAACGAAATAAAGCGTTCAGTTCGACATTCCTGAAGAAGGCCGGAGTGTACAACGGCCGAAACGTTGTAATAAATATGGCGATGAGGAGAATAGTCCGAATAATGTAAATAGTGTACATAATACCTCATCTCAGAAATATAGACAGATACAGGAGCCTTGTTTATATTGTAGTAAATGACATAATATGATTGCAAACTATGGACATTTGATTCGTTCATCTCTGAGTGCCTCTTCATGCATACCAAACTGGGAGTTGTCTAATATATCCTCTTTTAGTCACGGTTTTATTTTCTAGTCATGCTTCTAAGAAAGGCATGAACTCAATTTTTCACCCACTATCTTGCTGAAATCCTGAAACTGAAGAAATATATTTAACACAGATCTTACTCCTGATACTTCTTAATAAACCTTGTCCATCTTTTATTCCTACCAATTCTGCCATCCATTTACTCAAGCTCATTACGTATGTCATACGTTATCTTCCTCTGTTCCACCTCTCCTCTATATGTCCTTTGAGTATCAGATTTTCCAAGCCCTCTTTCCTCATTATGCGCCTCAGAAATATCAAATGTCTCTTCCTGGTGTTAAGTATTAGTTTCTTTTTCGTTTCCATTTTCTCCAAATGTAGAACCACATTTCTGTTGCTTCAAGTCTCCTCTTCGTCTGTGAGGAGATCGTCCAGCACTCACTGTCATACAGGAGGACAGATATCACATAGCATTTACAAGAGAAAAATACTATTGGTCTTTCAAAAAATTGGTCATATGAATATTCATCAGGTTAGCGGAAATTCTGAAAAGCAATAACATTTTTGCACCTGAATATAAATACTTGTCACAAAATAAAATTCTTAAATTTGTCTTGATAAAGTCCCTCAGTGAACAAAATGACGCGAGGATAAGATAAGTTTTCTTTTTGTCCTTTTCATATTATCCTTTTAGAGATATAATCTGTCTGAAATTTTTACATACATACGTACATACGCACACACAAAATACACACACATACCAACACACACACACACATATATATATATATATATATATATATATATATATATATATATATATATATATATATATATTTATTTAGGCAACAAATTCTCTTTTATGCATTGAATAAATTGCAAACATTATGTTTGCTTATTTTGATCATAATCCTTTCATATTCACGAATATTTTTTCATGTATGACAATTAAATAAAGCAAGAAATGAACTGTAACAGTGTGAATCACTTTTATTTCCCAAGTACTTTTCATCTCTTTCTGAGATCATCATTTTGCCTCAGCAGTTGCATCCATCATGATGATCTCAGAAACATGTGGAAAGTACTTGGGAAATAAAGGTGGTTCTCGGTTTTACATTGCATTTCTTGTCTTATTTAATTGTAAAAATATTCGTCAATATGAAAGGATTACTGGAAAAATATTCGTCATTATGAAAGGATTATCATCAAAATAAGTAAACATAATGTTTGTAATTTATTCAATCAGACATAATGATTGTATGTATATGTATAGGATGTCTGTGTGAAAAATAACGGAACTGGTGTCACAACCAATTTATTTCAATTCCGAATAACAAACTACATAGTTTTCCTTTCATGGTAAACCCACACACACACACACACACCTCGAGTCTAATGCACATTTTCATCCATCTCCGGCACACTTCTTTGCACTGCTGGAAGGATTCTCAGCTCCGTCTTTAGGGCCATTTTGATGGCCTCTACGCCTTCAAACGGGTACCCTTGATGATCCTCTTCAACTTGGAAATAAATAAAAAAGTCACACGGAGAAGGTCACGTGAATAGGGAGGTTGCTCCAATATGGCGATGCTTTTTTCGGCCAGGAACTGACAGATGTTGCGAACCTTGTATGCAATTGCATTTTCGGGGTTAAACAACCACGGTTTGTACTACCATAAAAGCATGTGAAACAAAATACAGAAAGCTAAGAATTTGTTATAAACTAAGATTACGGATATATACTCCCAAGATATTCTGTTAGGTGTTAACACAATCCGTTTATCCCTCGTTCGCCCTTATTTCACACAGCACAGTCCCGTTCCTTTTCAGATAGACCCCGTATGCATACATAAACAAGAGACTATGATTGTAGACCGTCTCTGTTCCCGATCATTAAGACACACCTCGTATGCATACATAAACAAGAGACTATGATTGTAGACCGTCTCTGTTCCCGATCATTAAGACACAAACCGTATGCATACATAAACAAGAGACTATGATTGAAGACCGTCTCTGTTCCCGATCATTAAGACACGCCCCGTATGCATACATAAACAAGAGACTATGATTGTAGACCGTCTCTGTTCCCGATCATTAAGACACGCCCCGTATGCATACATAAACAAGAGACTATGATTGAAGACCGTCTCTGTTCCCGATCATTAAGACACGCCCCGTATGCATACATAAACAAGAGACTATGATTGTAGACCGTCTCTGTTCCCGATCATTAAGACACGCCCGTATGCATACATAAACAAGAGACTATGATTGAAGACCGTCTCTGTTCCCGATCATTAAGACACGCCCCGTATGCATACATAAACAAGAGACTATGATTGTAGACCGTCTCTGTTCCCGATCATTAAGACACAACCCGTATGCATACATAAACAAGAGACTATGATTGTAGACCGTCTCTGTTCCCGATCATTAAGACACACCTCGTATGCATACATAAACAAGAGACTATGATTGTAGACCGTCTCTGTTCCCGATCATTAAGACACAACCCGTATGCATACATAAACAAGAGACTATGATTGAAGACCGTCTCTGTTCCCGATCATTAAGACACCCCCCTGTATGCATACATAAACAAGAGACTATGATTGTAGACCGTCTCTGTTCCTGATCATTAAGACACAACCTGTATGCATACATAAACAAGAGACTATGATTGAAGACCGTCTCTGTTCCCGATCATTAAGACACGCCCCGTATGCATACATAAACAAGAGACTATGATTGTAGACCGTCTCTGTTCCCGATCATTAAGACACACCCTGTATGCATACATAAACAAGAGACTATGATTGAAGACCGTCTCTGTTCCCGATCATTAAGACACGCCCTGTATGCATACATAAACAAGAGACTATGATTGTAGACCGTCTCTGTTCCCGATCATTAAGACACACCTCGTATGCATACATAAACAAGAGACTATGATTGTAGACCGTCTCTGTTCCCGATCATTAAGACACAACCCGTATGCATACATAAACAAGAGACTATGATTGTAGACCGTCTCTGTTCCCGATCATTAAGACACACCTCGTATGCATACATAAACAAGAGACTATGATTGAAGACCGTCTCTGTTCCCGATCATTAAGACACGCCCCGTATGCATACAAAAACAAGAGACTATGATTGTAGACCGTCCCTGTTCCCGATCATTAAGACACACCTCGTATGCATACATAAACAAGAGACTATGATTGTAGACCGTCTCTGTTCCCGATCATTAAGACACGCCCCGTATGCATACATAAACAAGAGACTATGATTGTAGACCGTCTCTGTTACCGATCATTAAGACACAACCCGTATGCATACATAAACAAGAGACTATGATTGTAGACCGTCTCTGTTCCCGATCATTAAGACACACCTCGTATGCATACATAAACAAGAGACTATGATTGTAGACCGTCTCTGTTCCCGATCATTAAGACACGCCCCGTATGCATACATAAACAAGAGACTATGATTGTAGACCGTCTCTGTTCCCGATCATTAAGACACAACCCGTATGCATACATAAACAAGAGACTATGATTGTAGACCGTCTCTGTTCCCGATCATTAAGACACACTTCGTATGCATACATAAACAAGAGACTATGATTGTAGACCGTCTCTGTTCCCGATCATTAAGACACGCCCCGTATGCATACATAAACAAGAGACTATGATTGTAGACCGTCTCTGTTCCCGATCATTAAGACACAACCCGTATGCATACATAAACAAGAGACTATGATTGTAGACCGTCTCTGTTCCCGATCATTAAGACACGCCCCGTATGCATACATAAACAAGAGACTATGATTGTAGACCGTCTCTGTTCCCGATCATTAAGACACGCCTCGTATGCATACATAAACAAGAGACTATGATTGTAGACCGTCTCTGTTCCCGATCATTAAGACACACCTAGTATGCATACATAAACAAGAGACTATGATTGAAGACCGTCTCTGTTCCCGATCATTAAGACACGCCCCGTATGCATACATAAACAAGAGACTATGATTGTAGACCGTCTCTGTTCCCGATCATTAAGACACACCTCGTATGCATACATAAACAAGAGACTATGATTGTAGACCGTCTCTGTTCCCGATCATTAAGACACGCCCCGTATGCATACATAAACAAGAGACTATGATTGTAGACCGTCTCTGTTCCCGATCATTAAGACACAACCCGTATGCATACATAAACAAGAGACTATGATTGTAGACCGTCTCTGTTCCCGATCATTAAGACACACTTCGTATGCATACATAAACAAGAGACTATGATTGTAGACCGTCTCTGTTCCCGATCATTAAGACACGCCCCTGTATGCATACATAAACAAGAGACTATGATTGTAGACCGTCTCTGTTCCCGATCATTAAGACACAACCCGTATGCATACATAAACAAGAGACTATGATTGTAGACCGACTCTGTTCCCGATCATTAAGACACAACCCGTATGCATACATAAACAACAGACTATGATTGTAGACCGTCTCTGTTCCCGATCATTAAGACACACTTCGTATGCATACATAAACAAGAGACTATGATTGTAGACCGTCTCTGTTCCCGATCATTAAGACACGCCCGTATGCATACATAAACAAGAGACTATGATTGTAGACCGTCTCTGTTCCCGATCATTAAGACACAACCCGTATGCATACATAAACAAGAGACTATGATTGTAGACCGTCTCTGTTCCCGATCATTAAGACACACTTCGTATGCATACATAAACAAGAGACTATGATTGTAGACCGTCTCTGTTCCCGATCATTAAGACACACCCCGTATGCATACATAAACAAGAGACTATGATTGTAGACCGTCTCTGTTCCCGATCATTAAGACACAACCCGTATGCATACATAAACAAGAGACTATGATTGTAGACCGTCTCTGTTCCCGATCATTAAGACACGCCCTGCATGCATATACATAAACAAGAGACTATGATTGTAGACCGTCTCTGTTCCCGATCATTAAGACACAACCTGTATGCATACATAAACAAGAGACTATGATTGTAGACCGTCTCTGTTCCTGATCATTAAGACACACCTCGTATGCATACATAAACAAGAGACTATGATTGTAGACCGTCTCTGTTCCCGATCATTAAGACACACCCCGTATGCATACATAAACAAGAGACTATGATTGTAGACCGTCTTTGTTCCCGATCATTAAGGAGTCCAAATAGACCCCTGCACTAGTGTGAGGTAATGCCTTACATCAGGTATTCTCTGTAAATACATGGCATGGTAAATCGTGAGAGCTACAATATCCTCACAATTTCATAAATGAAATGTTCCATCCATCTGGTACCAACT
>CAHIKZ030004155.1:3872500-3975000 GCA_903632075.3 Acanthosepion pharaonis | reverse complement strand
CGAATCTCTCTCTCTCTCTCTCTCTCTCTCTCTCTATCTCTCTCTATCTATCTATCTATCTATATATATATATATATATATATATTGTGTCAATAGGACTCTCCTGGATTATACCAACGGATTACTACCCATATATATATATATATATATATATATATATATATATATATATATATATATATATATATATCTATATTCGTGTGTGTGATTAGATGAGTTCTATCCGATGATCTATTTCGTTGTATTCGTGCATTTTCCTACATATTAACGCCTGATGGATTACTTAATGGAGAAATCTATTTCGTTTTTATACATGAGTGCATATGAAGCATAATTTGGGTTCATACTTGACTCTATAGATAGACAAAGGTCAAGTTTATTCCTGAATTTACGTGATGCATAATTCGGGTTAATACTTGAGTCAATATGTTGTTTTTTTTATAGTTGAGACCATAGGTAGAAATGTCAGGTTTATACTTGAGTCTAGAGGTACGTCAACGTCAGATTTGTACTTTAGGTAGATATGCATCGGGTTTACAGAGATAGACATAGCTCGGATACATTGGGATTGGGTTTATATTTGAGTCTACAAGTAAATATAAATCTTCTTTATAGCTGAGACTTTAGAGAGAACTAGTTCGGGTTTATACTTGAGTCTATATGTAGACACTGGTCATGTTTTATTTGAGTCTATATGTAGAAATAGGACATGTTTATACTTGAGTCCATACGTAGACACAGCTCATGCTTATACTTGAGTCTATATGTAGAAATAGGACATGTTTATACTTGAGTCTATACGTAGACACATCTCATGCTTATACTTGAGTCTATATGTAGAAATAGGATATGTTTATACTTGAGACTATACGTAGACACAGCTCATGCTTATACTTGAGTCTATATGTAGAAATAGGATATGTTTATACTTGAGTCTATATATAGACACGGATCATATTTATACTTGAGCCTGTATGTAAATACTGGTCATGTTTTACTTGAATCTATATGCAAAGAATGGGTCCATACTTTTGTCTGCATGCTCTACACAAATGGCGGTCTCAATTGTCTTACTAGTCTTCAAGGATGCTGTCATCGAATTCTCGGCCGTACCTACAGATTCATTTATCAAATGAGCTACGTTCCTTGTCGTGTCAGTCTTTTTTCTAACACCTGTTCAGTTTTCATATTCATCTGCAAGACAAAGAATCCCAATGCATTTCTTAAGTGACTGGCACATGTCCTTTGAACAATAAAAAAAAAATACTGAGATTCTCACTTGTTAACGTTTCTCTATCAATTCCTTTTCTTTTATTTACGTTCTGTTTCAAGTTATCTATATCTCTTACTTATCTATATTTATCTATATCTGTTTCTGTCACGTACAGCGTGCGATGGGTAAATTGTCGCTATTTTATATTTTTAATTTCGCGCATGCGTGTTGTTTGTTTTTATTTTGTCGTCTGCACGGTATAGTAGGACCAACTGGCCATCGGCTGTGAGAAAAAAAGAGCGCCATTACGCAATTCGCTCAGCTAGAAATTTGGAAACACCATTCTGTACTTCTTGGCATTCGCACTAGAAGATCCAATACAAAAAATTCTGAGTGCTTGGGTGTCAGTCTGAGGACAGTGCAATGGATTCGTAAAGAGTTGGATAAGTCAAATGGCGCTTACAAAATACGGCAGCTCGGAAAACACTCCGATCGTTCTGATAAGAAAAGACCCACCGAATTTGTTGGTGAAAGCCTCAGGACCAACACGGAGGCCTACATCAAATGCCTTGAGTAGTTAGTGCAGTCCTGAGACAATTTCTGTAACAACATCACCCGTTACATCTAACCAACTAAACCCCCAGACTGCCAACCCTCTTGATTATTATGTGTGAGGCGCAGTTGAACGAGAGACCAAAAACTCCTTATATTACCAAAGATGAAATAAAGACAAGTATTAGGGCAGCATTCAGCAACATAAACAAGGAGAATGTCCAGAAGAGTTGCAGGAGATTCCGAAGTTGTCTGGAGGCCGCGGTTGAAGCCAATGATGATTTTATTGAATAAATTTACTCTTTATTATTTCAAGATGCTTTTGTGTAATTTTCGTAAATATATCTTTCAAAATGAGATGATGACTTCAGATAGATATATAGATATTAACAGGCATAGATAGATAGATAGATAGATAGATAGATAGATAGATATTAACAGGCATAGATAGATAGATAGATAGATAGATAGATAGATAGATAGGCACAGAGGTAGATTATTGGTTGTAACTCCTATTTTTCTCATTGTTGTTCTGTTTGTCATAAGTTTCAAAACTTCCCTTCTCAAAGCGAAGGTAACATCTGCCATGCTTCTCAAAAGGATCGATATATAACAATATAGTCAAACAGAAATTGACATTATTTCTTCCATTATTGCTGCTACTTCAACACTTCGAGGCGAATGTGCGTGTAGTGTAATGGTTATCGGCACCGAAAATAGAATCGGAGAAACGGGTTCCAACTCCGGCCAAGCCTTTTTTTTTGTTCACTTTTGCACCAATACCTTTGGAAATGGCAAGAATGCATAACTTATTCTCCCAACTACAGGTTAAATAGCAAGGTAGCCTTGGGTAGCCACCAATCTAAGAGAAGGAAAACACTGATTTTCAAATCGTAGAAGAGGCAAAGAGCAATCTTTCCACTACTTTCATAAGAAATCATTGCAATTCACGGTATTTACTCGGCATTTATTCTGTCCCCCCACTAGGACGAGATGTGACACAAGGTCTACTTTTAGTAAGGAACCCGACGGCGTACTCCCGGGACAGGAACAAAAATTGCCCTCAGCCCCGGTAATCGTCGGTTTCGCTGGACTCGGTGAGAGCACCAATCCCTCCCGCTGGTGCAATGGGAGGGCGCGGCTTCGGGTAGCTGTTCTCCAGGGCTGGCCACCTTTTCAGTATTATTTTCCCAGTTGCCCCTCTGTCCTTTGACAGAGAAGCCCCTAAGCACATTTTGTCAAAGGACAGAGACGCAACTGAGAGATGATAAATAAACGTGAAATTACTCAAAAAGAGTAATTTACACATTAATCATTGCAATTCCCAGATAATAAACAAAAAAGCTATGGAGAGAATGATCATGTACAGCCTGAAAGGATATGGCATTACAAAAAAAATAAATAAAACGACACTTACCGTGATTTAATATCGAATCGCAGGTGTTTATATTCTAAGTGTTCTACAAAAATGCACTTTCATCATTCTTACTTTGAACTATGAGAATTTAGATATTTTATCTATGATGTAAACTGATATACCAAACACTTCAGTAAGTCACTCACAATATCCTAACAAATTTTTATGTTTTATAAGATGCATTATTTTCTAATTACTGTAAGGAAAATCAAAGAATTGAAAATTTTCAAGGGAAGCAACTCTATAATAAAAATGTAGGAATAACCTCCCTTGTTATTTTTCATCTCTGTCGACAGTGGTGATTAGTTTAATAAATTCAAAATAAAAAATATTAATAATATTATATTTATATATTTGTTGACAAAATAACATCTTTGAATTGATGATGCAATGTCATATTTTTCAATTTGCGTAATTTAGTATTATGTTTCCTATCAGCAGAGATTTTCACATTCGTTTTTCTTTTTCGTATTTAATATATGCTTATTTTCTTCAAGATGTGAGGAATAAAAATGGAGTTTTAAGAGTGTCTCATAATATTACTGATCTTACTTTATTTTTTAATTATCTAACCCTTCTAAGGTTAAACATATTACTGTAGTTATTTCTATTTTTGCCTTCTCAATATCAATCCTATCTTATAAGCTTCCACTACTTTAAGAACTCCCTTTTCTTAGATTACTTATTTCTTTAACCTTATATTTTTTAAAGTTTTTTTTTTTATTCTCTTTTGTTTTGTTTTTTTTTCGTTTTTTTTTTGTTTTTTTTTGTTTTTTTTATGTTTTTTTTTTATATTACTGAATAAGATTTGTATTCTTAATAATTTAACTTATTTTTAAAATTTTAAATGGAGAATATATTTATCGTTAAATTATTTTTATTTTTATTCATTAATAATATTTAATTTTTTTTATATATTTTTTCTTAATATAAACTGTCTAAATACGATTTATTATTAATCTTGTTATATATCTATTTGGAAGCATACTTTTGGTATTTTGGGGGAACAATTTTTTATATAATAAATAATTAAAAATTTCCATTTATAAAAACTCCTTTTTTCGGCTTTCCTTTAGATTCACTTCATCTTTCTTATAAACACCAATTTGGGGTCTTAAAGTTAATATCTGGATTGACTTTGTAGAGCTTCTTTCATTTTATAACAGATAACTTCCACCACCACCAACTTACCACTATTCGGGCAGTCTGTCCTGCAGAGGCCTCGATATGGGTAACTTGGTATCAATTTTTCAACCGCTGTCTTTGTAAAATATTAAATTTTAAATCTCTAATTCCTACATTGAATAGAGTCCACCATCTCAGTTGAATAAAACTGACGCACTCAGCGTCAGCTGCAATAGACTATATTCATGAGGCAATTTTGAGTTTCTGTGTTTTGTAAATTAATATATATATATATATATATATATATATATATATATATATATATATATATATATATTTACGTTTCATTAAATAATATAGACAAGTGTTGTCTATTTATTTTATGTAAAATTTGTTCGTAACATCTGATAAGTTTGATAACATTATCATTAAACGAAGAAAGAAATTCACAATATTGATCCATATTTTTTAATATAATCTAAGCTTTCGGCTTACTTAAGCCATTATCAAAGATGTAAATCACAAACATATTAAACAATATACGGACACGACAGTGATGATAGTCTGTCATTGTTTACATAGTTAATCACTAAGCAACGATAAACACGCGCATATAAGACGCTAGAAGCGAAAATCGCACCGCATCTCATGACGTCACACATGACTACACGAGAGTGAATTGTAGAATGAAGTAAGGAAAGCCGTTGGTATAAACCAATGGCTTCTGTTACCAATTATAGACATTTAATAATATTTGTAGAGATGCCATAATTGATTTTGTTTAGGTTGGGTTTTAACTGTTTGATGCATAATGCTTCAAGTATTTTTAGTTTTTGTCTATTGTTTTCATGTCGAAGTATAGTTGTGTTTTCGACAAATATTTTACGGAATTGTGTGTGCGGGCAGGCATGTTGTTTTAACACAACTATACTTCGACATGAAAACAATAGACATAAAATGTGTGAAAACTGTTCGAATATTCTATATATCCAAGCGCTTTCATCCGGTTATTCTTTTAGACATTATAAAGATTGTTTTTATTTTTATTTTATTTTTTAGATAGCTAAAAATTTAAAAAAAAAGTATCGTAGATAAATCGGAATAAATTGACATCTAAAATACATTTTAAAATTTTACAAACCCCAAAATCCGAATTAAATAATTCTTTTTCAGATTTGAAGTCATTTAGATAAAATGTTTCTTCAATGATTTATTCATATTTTCGAAGCTATTCTGTGTAAAATATTCATTTGTAAATATTTTTTTATTTTATTTTAACACCCATTAATTAGCTATCTCCAAATTATGCTAGTATGTTTTTTTTTCTTGTTTTCCTTGACAGCGTTCGATCAAAGGGAACGAGCAGGCATGATTGGTGCAACAGGCAGCCGTCATGTCAGTCAGCGGAGGCGTGCGTCTCTGGCCTTCCCGCAGTCAACGCCCCATCAGTCGGTGTTCAACAACTTGCAGGAGGATGGTGAGGAGGTACGGCTCCCCACTGTCCCACGCCGCAGGGTGGTGGATACCTCGGATTTACGCACCTGTGCCATTTTACAGACCCGACTTAAGAATATCAAACAATATCCCGAGTAAGTAATGAATTTATTTTTGTATATGCATATGCGCTTGTCGATTTACTTACCGAATTTCATTATCTGTGCTATTGTTCTGCTTTTTGCATATACGACCATTACAATTTATCCCCCCCTCCCAGCTTTTCTGAGCTGAAATACTGTTACGCTTTCTAACCATGAAACATATTAATGTTGAGCGGAAAGGAATATGAAATAGCTAGGGAAATTAGAAGTGAGAAAGAGTAAAGCAGATAAGAACGCTAGAGATAAAATGAAAAAAGAAACCAGATGAAAGGAAAAAATAAGTAGATATATACGTATAGAGAGAGGTAGGGATGATACAAAGAAATAAGACAATGAGCGAAATACAGAATGGCAGAGAGGGACGGAAAGTCGTAAAAATTGTTATATATTAAAATTATTTATAGAGATGTAATAAAATAGTTTTCTCAGTTATTAATAACAGCCATTCATTCAATTATTCAGTTAGCGCGTATTGCGCCACTGTGGTCACTACTCCCCCATTAGTCCTGTAATCGTGATTCATGGTGACATACACGGCAAAATAGTGCAATGACTTGCCGGTTCCTTTTGCACTAAGGTTGTTGAGGTTACCCTCTCCCGCCTAATGGTAAAGCCGTTGCCATATCGACTGGCTGATAGGAGAGAGGCATTCTCCTTCACCGATCGGATCGGGAAATCCTTCCGACTACCCTCACACACTTTAGCCGACAGGTCGATGATGTTAACCAGTACCCATACGACTCCTTAGGGGCATGTGAGAGAGTTGGATGTCGGCTGGAGAACAGTACACTTCCGTATCCTAATTAACCTGAATAAGGTACAACCACTGTCAATAAATATCATACACCCCCCGTATATATAATTTATTTATTAATATTAAAATAGATGTAAAAGAAAATTGTTATTTAAACTTTTCCCGACACTATGATGATGCGTCCTTTGAAGTTTTTAGTAATATAATGCAGATAATCTACGAACGAACTTTTGCACCCGTGTTATGTTAACATATAAACAGTTTTGTATAGGTATGGAATGATTGTGTTTTTTTTGTTTTTTTTATTTTTTTTTTTTGTTTTGTTTTCTTCTGTAATATCTATCCAAACCGATTTCAATAAATTGATTAAAAATTCATGAAAATCTCGCTGATCTTAATTAATTTAATGACATTAATTTTTTTATAATTTCTTTCATTCCTTCATTTATTCATTTAGCGCGTATTGTGCCGCTGTGGTCAGCACTCTCCCATTAGTTCTGTTACAGTTGTGGTTCATGGTGACATTCAACGCAAAATATTGCAATGGCTTGCAGGTTCTTTTGCATTGAAGTTGTTGCGATTACCCTGTCCCTCCTCTTAGAATTTCCTCCACCCACGGATAAAGACGTTAACCACTGAGGCGCAGCTCCTGTGCCCAGGCTGGTGACTGGATGATGACCACTTGGCACGGCTGGGTTGGAGGGAGGTGTTCCCTTTCACTGGTTGGGTGGGGAAACCCTTCCGACTACCCACACACAGTTTAGCCCACAAGTCGATACCATTTGACCAGGGTGGGGTTGTCGCAGTGTCCATTGCGACTTCATGGAGCCATGTGTAAGAGATGGGTGTAGGCCGTCTACTAGTACACTACCGCATCTCAATTCACCTGAGTAGAGCAAGGTCGACCGCTTCGCTGGAAAGGTACAAACACTGACGATATACCTATAAATATTAAAATTAATAACACATAACTTAAATCTCATATATAACATCACATGTTATTTCACTGCAATACGTTGTCAGTTTCTGTCGGCCAATGTATGCTAGCAGCCGCTAGCCCCCAACCCAAAGTGGACCTTACATTCTTGTCAGCGATGTGTGTGACACTGACCAGCACATCTTTGGAGCAGTTGTTTATATCTCTATCTTTCCAAAGGTTTTCCTTACGTGCGCATATATCAGACGCATATATCACCTCTCGGGCTCACCACTGACAACAGAGGAATCCCCGATGAGGTCATCTTAAGTCAACACACCACATGGCTACATCGGCTCAGTGTGAAATTAAGTGCAAAGCTGATACTGGTATAATAATGCAGAGAGGTAGAGCAAAAAAAAAAAAGCAAAAAGAGAGGGTACAGTAGAAATTATTGTATATTACTTAGTGACTATTCGCATATGAAACAAATCACCGTTTGTATAACATTTTAAGTAAAAAAAATGGACAGGCAATGAAGATTCGGTGGGATGAGGGGGGCACTAAGAAGACACATGCAAAGAGTGAGAAAAAAGCATTAACATGAGATAAGATATAATTTTAGTGGTCCACCACCGTGTAATTTCTATGGGTCTAATTAGTTCTTTATTATTTTATGACCAACTCCTTCATTGTTTGATGTCATTTTCTTCTTTCTTAGATATGATATAATATTTTGGTATAATAATTTCTATTGTTTTGAAAGCAATAGAAATTATTATAGCTTCCTGTTTTTTAAGACCCATGCCTCTCCAAGACATAAGAGAACGTGGCTCTCCAGAGTTTCCTTCCTTATATCATCTGTGAATTTCTGTGTTGTATTGGGAAAGATAGTAATATGGTGTCTGTTTAATATTTACTGATAGGCATTTAATAAAAAATTATAACTTTTCATGAAGTTGAAAAAGATTTGTCAAAATAACGAATTATTCTAAATGATACATCACCCTAAACCACCCTAAATGGTACATCGACGTGAACCACCCTAAATGGTACATCACCCTAAACCATCCTAAATGGTACATCACCTTAAACCACCCTAATGCTACATGGCCTTAAACCACCTTAAATGGTACATCACCCTAAATGCTACATGACCCTAAACCACCCTAAATGGTACCTCGCCCTATCTGAACCACCCTAAATGGTATATCACCCTAAACCACCCGAAATGGTACATCGACGTGAACCACCCTAAATGATACATCACCCTAAACCACCCTAAATGGCAGATCGCTCTAAACCACCATAATTGGTACTTCGCCCTAGACCACCCTAAATGGTACGTAGCCCTAAACCAGCCTAAAAGGTACATATCTCTAAACCACCCTAAATGGTTTATCGCCCTAAACCACCCTAAATTTTACATTACTCTAAACCAATCGAATTCTTATTTACACAAGCACGGCTAATTGAAATAAAAAGCTAAATCAGATATTAAAATTGGGAGTCTAAATCAGATATTCAGTTTCAAAACAGCGGTTCTCAACTTTTTTTTTTTGCCCGATATACCCTTTTCGCCATATTTCAGAATATCATCCCCCACTTTCCAAGAGGGTCTGACTCAAAAGGTGCATTCCAAATAATATGCATATATTATTGGAGATTCTTTTCCGTATGGCATATATATTTACAAGGACCATTTTATAGAGGATTTTTTTTACATTCATGATGGGCTCCAAAATTCTGAAATAAAAAACGCAAAAAAGTAAAAGATCCCCACCCCATGAGACCCTGAAATCTAACCGTCCCCCACCCCGGTTGAGAACCCCTGTTTTACAGTTTTTTATTCAATATTTTTGTCTGATCCTCATATTTTCCTACTTTTAGATTTATTATTCTAGTGAAAGCATTTTTGTTGTTTTCATTTTGATTTTGAATCGACCATTTTTTGCTTTACGCTTGAACCTTTTTCTGGAAAGTCATGTATAGATAGATTTCCCACATATAAAAGTTTAAGAAGCTTTCGTTTCAGAAACAAAACAAGAAATTAAAATTCCTTATTTATTTTGAAAATTAATGGCAGTAATTGTTTTAGAAAAATTAAACAGCTCAATAACATTGACATAGATTGAAGCCAAGAGAAATTTAGATTTAGTTTTCAGTTCCAGTGATATGCTGGGGAAGGACTGAACCTCACTATAACCCTACACCCCAACTAAATCCATAGTTGGATATTGTAGTCTAGTACATTTAGTTATGCGTCTGATACCTCGTTAGATATAAATATATATATAATACATTCAGTGAACCGAATATAGGATGAAAATTTTGGCAAACACGTACAAATGTGCCTGCATTAAGACGTAATATCAAAAGGACAGTTTTTCCCATGACACCGGTTTTTTTTAACGCCCTTCATTCTTCGGCAATGTTTATTGTTTTAAAAAGCGATGATTAGAATTATAACTAAACCTAAACATCTGAAAGTGAATTTATACATCTTCTTTGTTCTTGAGAATTGACAACAAAAAAAATAAATTCTTACTTATTAGATTGTTTATTTACACTGTTTAAATTATTTAGAATGGCTGGTAAAACATTCGCTAAATGCCAATTGATTCAGATTTTACAAAATGGTAAATAATAAAGATTTCGTTATAGTTGGTTCATATATTTTATTAATTTAGTAAATGTTTATAGATTTATGAATAATTTTTTCTTATTAATTTCTTTACAAATTGGTGAATGATAAATATTGCACTGAATTAGTTTTAGTACAATTGTATTAGTTTTTTGGAATGTTGTAAATATAACGTTATACATGTAAATAAATAAACGATCTAATAAATAAATAATGATTAATATTTTTGATGTAAGTTCTCAAGAACAAAAAAGATTCATTTTCATCATAAGTTTGTTTTATTACAATTCTGATAATCGCCTTTTAAAACAATAAAAAACATGGGTGACGGTAACAGAAATAAATGCGGTGTCATAGGGGAAAAAACCGTTCTTTTGGGTTCCGTTGTCTTGCGGACACGAAGGCCTATGTTAGCCAAAATTTTAATGCCCATGATTATTAATAGGCGCCTTTAAGATTTTAAAGCACTTCTAGGATTCATTATTTTATTCCAATTAGTCAAACCTAACGTGCTTCTTTTTGTAGACAATTCAAAATCATTTTTAACGTCAGGATGTCCTAAAATTTGCATATTCGCTTTTTTTCATTCTAATGTATGTATGTAAACAAAGCAGAACAATAGACACTTACTGTTGTTTCATATGATTTTAACATTATTATTTTATAGAACGTGAGCTGCTTTTCAGATAAAACCCTATTGTTCTGGCGTCAGTTTCAATTGACGTCTTCTTTTTCCTATATTCTAACCATTTTGCATAATGTTTGTATCTTCTTGATTTCAGATGAAAACTTTTCTAACATACTTCAGTGAAATTCTCGCTTTCCAAAATTGCTGTTTATAATTTTAGTTTATATATATGCTGAAAAAAAAAGAAAGCGCTGTTCTTATTCATTATATATATATATATATATATATATATATATATATATATATATATATATATATATATATATATATATATATATACACACACACAGCGAAACATATAACATGTTTTGATGGTTTTCTTTGGTATATATAAAACAGAACACGAAATATTTAATTGTTTTCATTGTCATTGGTGATCATAAATTTTCTTTCAGATTTTTTTCGCACATTTTACAGAAACAGTGACTCGCAACCATTTTCCGTTTAAACCATTTTTTAAATTTTTGAATAGTGCTGTATATTTTGCAAGCACGTAAAAATGTCCTGTTTAGAATCAAAACAAAAGTTTTTATTGTTATTTCTTTCATTTTTATACTTTTTTGTTCTTATACTTTATATCGTTCCTTTTTCTTCCTTGCTTTTCGATCTTCTGTCGTTGAGTCAATTAAATATTCAGTTAGATGTTACTAAATAAGTTTAATGATCTATAATTCGGATTCCTGACTTGAATAATTGCCTTTATTACTGTTTTTCAGAATGTTTTCTCAAACGCCTTTTTTATATCTCAAACGCTCAGGTCGTTTCTATATTCGAAGATAATACGCAAGTTGAATGGATCGGAAAAATGTATAAGCTCCTGACGTGATTTGAACTCGTTTCTCTTATTCTTTCTATTTTTGATCCATGTTACTTGTCTGATTTTCGTAGAATGTGTAAACGGATTGAGCAATGTGATAAAAGCTACAAGGTTAAATAAAAAAAACAGTAAACAAAAAACGAATTAATTAAGAAACTGATTCATGTAAGAAACTGAAATAAAAAGATTATTTAAATCCTAATAATTATAATTTAATTGAATATTTAATGAGAGAAGGGAAAACATATATTAGGAACTTTTCAGCAGTTTGCAGCATTCCAATGGGAAAACAGAATAGATTAAATTAAATATTGAAAGAATTTGTACGGATGTCTTTTACATTAAAACAAACGGGTGACAAAAATAATTCTAACTCGGAACCTCAAAAGGATAATTTGCATTTCAAGCTCCACGCTTATTGTCTAATAAAAATTTCCCGAATAGTTCCATTTAGGTGTAAATGGACATGCTTAATTCGAAAATAACAAAGAAATTTTGATAAATTCTACCGTTTTGCAGTTATCGACAATAAAAGTTCGGACTCATTCGCATCGCAGTGGGTGAAGTTAATTCTACACCCAAAAAAAACTATTCTGTGTGATTTCTACGAAGAATTTAGCCGAAACAGTTTTTTTTTTTTAAAAAAAAGCATTTGTTTTTTTGCGCAAA
Organism: Acanthosepion pharaonis; assembly: GCA_903632075.3. NCBI lineage: Eukaryota > Metazoa > Mollusca > Cephalopoda > Sepiida > Sepiidae > Acanthosepion > Acanthosepion pharaonis. The sequence goes on along the minus strand of CAHIKZ030004155.1, from coordinate 3,962,607 downwards.
AATCGATGTTATATATATAAAAAAAATAATATGCCTATATATATTATATTTTTTTTATTCTTTACATCATCTTTCGCTGAGAATAATATTACTAAGGATGATATTATTATTATTTTTAGTATTATTATTATATGAATTTTTAGTTATTATTCTTATTGCTGTTGTTGCTATTCTTTAAAATAATGTCGAAGTGTCATAGCTGCATGTGAACGAAAAATTTAGTCATTTTTATTCTTAAAATTTGCCGGAGTCCTGCCTGTTAACACCCCCCGCCCCCGCCGTCCTATTTCTATTTTGTTTTACTTTCTTGTTTCTTTACTTCCTTTCCTTTTCTTTCGTTCTCTTTGTCTAATTTCCTTTTCTTCTTTCCTGTACATATACTTGATAAATAGGTCAGCATGTCTACTCCCTCGCCTTCGTAATTTTCTTTAGATATGTCTCTTTAAACAGATGGCTATAAATATCTCTCTATTCTCCTTTTTCACCTTCCTAATTTTGTTTACCTATCATTGTCTTCCCCTCTCTCCCCATCACCTTATCCCTTTCTAAATACATAGCTTTTTCATCTCTCCCTTCACCTAATTTAAACCTACCTCCTCAAACAAATGTGTGCATAAATTATTAATATATTCTTTTTCTGCCTGGAAAAATTTGTCATTCATTTATTTGTATGTGAATAGTCGATCTGATGAATTAGGATCGAAATCTTGGTTCTAAAGAAATAAATTATAATTATGTACCCTTAATGTTCTCTTTTTCTTTATAATAATGTTTGCTCTGTTTTTACATTGAGCTCTCTGGATTATATCCTCTTTGGAATTATTCATATGGATTAACAAATCATATAATTAACCATATATATATATATATATATATATTATTTCAAATAATTATAGAAAATAATAGAAAATAACAGTTAGATTTTTAATCCAGAGTTCTTTAGCATTTATTTTTCTTAAAAAAAAAAACAGTGCTCGTTACAAAGAAGAGCATAATATTATAATTATTTTTTTAAAAAAAAATGTCTCCATCGCGACACAGAAATTACTATATTTCGAAACCAAAGCTTAAATCTTAAAACTTAACTTTAAAGTTTAAACTTAAAATTCGGAGCTCGGTTCCATTCTCAAGCGATGCTAAGAATAAATTACGAAAAAAATTGGAATTACTCTATTTTTAAGTTAAGTTGGTGGTGTTAAGAGAATTCCTTTTTTCTTTTTCTTTTTTTTTATTTAAAATATCTTAAAACCCAACCCAACCTTAACCGACTTTAAATTTGCCACACAAAGATATACTTGCTTTCTACATTCGTAGAAAGCCAACACCTACTTAATAAAAAAGGGTATTCTCTTAACAGAAAGATATAGATATATATTTACAAATTATTTTAACCGGTAGGTTTGTGTTCGAAAGCAGGCGTTTTGTCTCCAAAATGTACTTTAACAAGGGAGACAACTCTTTCATAAAACGTCGAAATAAAATTCCAATAATGTTGTATTTTTCTTATGAAAATATTCTTATGGTAAAAAGCATTTGCATTTTCATTTGTTTTATTTTTCAAAGAACCCGTTCTTTTTGCTATTGTTTTTTTTTTTCTTTTCAATTTTAAGTTTTTCATTCTATCTGCAAGATTATGTTTGATAATTTATATTTTGGGATCAATTTAAACGAACCACGGCATTAGGGAATGTCTTACAGATAAAAGAATATCGTTCCGACAGATATGTTTCATTCTTTATTATATTTCCTTAAGACGTTAAAATCAGATGTCCGTATTATAGCAACAGTAGTCGACCCTTCCAGTCAATAACCTATTATTTTATTTTTGTCTTGTTTTAAATAACAGTCTGGCAAAATGACGTTTGATAAGAATGTGCTTACGAAAGAGAAGTGTATAAACTCATTCATCCGAACATTCAACGACGCTTGCTAAGCGTTTTTAGAATTTTGTTTTATGAATTTATTGTAGGGTATAATACGTGGTTTTGATGAAATTATACTAATTATCTCCCTTAGATAAATAATCAAGTCAGGAAGCATTGAGAGTTATTTCCCTTGATGTTTATTTAACTCTTCTTTATAGTTTTTAATGTATTTTAAAATAATTAAATAGGTTTTCTTTTTGTAAACTTAATATCATTCTACTTATTCCGTAGCTAATGTTCATTGTAATGTTTTTTACAAATAATGTACTTTCTAATGCATTAATTGTAAAATGCATTACGTTTATGTTAAGTAATATTTAGCCCGAATTTTAAAATGATATAAAATACCATTTATAGGGACATGAAAAATTAATTTTCATATTAACTTTGAGTTCTAAAATCAATTTTTCCCAATAAAAAATAGTATTTTTTTCGGATTTCTAATTATCTCTTTAGGTATTTTGCAATCACTTATTTTCTTATAAATTTGTTTTTGACAAAAAAAAAAAGAGAAAAAAAACGAATTATTTTAATAATATTTTTTTCTGCTTTTTGGGATTTTGTTAGAACTTGCCTTATATTATTCTTGACTCTATTATTCTATCCTCGTACAGGTTTATACTTCATTCTTTCTTGTTCTCTTTTGGTCCACTTTGCATTGGGATTATTTTCTCTTAGTCTGCTCCATATATTCTCCCAAAGATTTGGCACTTCTTTAATAGATGTCTTCTGTTCCAATTTCCCTGTGAAACTGCTTGTGGTCTGTTAGAAATATCTTATTCTTGTCTATAGAACGTACAGTGCTTTTCATATTGTCTTATTCTCTGTGCCTTTAATTGCAGTTTCTGTTTAAGCATTTCCTTGATTTATGGAATTTCATTTACGACTTATAATAATAAAACGTAAGCTCACAGTGTCACTAAGATCCATATTTTTATTGGACCTGGAAAGACACATGCACAAAAAAAAACATATTTGCAATCTATTTTCTTTCTAATTAAAGGCTAGAACATATTGATATATCTACCCCTAATCCATAGCGGCTACGCTATCAAGAATTAAACATTGTATTTAGAACTGAAATTACAACGTTATTTATAGAAAAAATATTTTTTAATATGTAACATAGAAAAAACGAATTTAGGCAATAATGACACAAGTAGAAATGGCGCAGGTAAAATTAGCACGGTAAAAAATGGCACGGGTAAAAATGACACGGGTAAAAATGGTACAAGTGGGAAAATAGGAAAAAAATGGCACAAAACAAAAACATACAGGAAAAATGTAGACGTTATCTATTTAGTAAATTAAAAAGAAAATTATATCTACATTTAAAAGCAAAAAATTTAAACTAAAATCTTATATTGTGACCAAATTCATTTAACACCTGATCCATTTTGATGTTTTCGCTTTGTGCCATTTTTTTCCTGTTTTCCTACTTGTGCCATTTTTATCCGAGCCATTTTTACCACTGTCATTTTTACCTGTGCCATTATTACTGTGAACCAGGGAAAGCAATTAGAAGACAGGTGGATCGACAAACAATTTTGGTTTTGCTTGGTCTCAAACACTGACGTATTGATCTATTTCTTTTATATCCTGTCCAATTAGCTTACTTACAATAATGGAATTTTGTAAAAAAATGGACCCATTTCATAAGTGCGGCTAACATAACAGATATCAACGTCGAGAGTGGAATCAAAGAACCGTGTTCAAATTCTGTCCTTGTTTGCTCCATTCACTTTTGAACAAATTCCCTTGGAAAAGGCATGAATACGGGTTTGTTTGTTTTTTTTTTAATAAACCACAGGTTAAAGAGTCGGGTATACTGGGTTTTCTAGCTTTGACTGGTAACCAGTCTATGAGGACTAATTTGAATGCCAAATTGTGGAAAAGGCAACTACCCTATCTTTTCCAAGAATGCTAATAAAGAAAAGGAATCTGTTGAGAGATGAACCGTGAAGGGCTATTATTGTATTTAAATATATATATAAATCGATTCATGAATTGTATTTATTAGTTAAAAAATGTTTGAAATAGGGAGAACCCGATATTTTCGTTATATTTAGAGATGGTTAAATATGCTAAGAAATATTTGTAATGCTACTTAGTTTATCAGCGACCATAAAGAAAAAATGGAAAACATACGTACTTTAAAAAAAATGATTTGTACAAGGGGAAATAACTCTAAACGTGTTAATTCCTAGTTTAGACTTGAAGAATAGTTTCCCTTGAATAAATGATATCGATTCATGTAACAGGTGAAAGAACTTTGAATTGTGGGATACATGGCGACCTGTTTGATTAATCGACCACCAGAAATGACTGCAAATTAGATGCAAGATTTTGTGGCAATCACTGACTAAAGCAGCCATTTCTGGTGGTCGATTTGACTATAACGACCGTAAAGGGATTCTAGAAATAAATGTAGCTCTTTTTGTTTTGAACGACATAATTTATTTTCACACTGAAGGGAATCCGTTATTGCCGAATGGGTACAAGTGGCAAAAAACTCTCTCAAATTTCTCGAATTATTTCACTAGGGTAGTGCAGTATAGAGGTGGGGGGTTATTGGGTTGGAGTTTTGTTTTTTAATCAGCATACAATTTATTTATTGATTGGTGGTTGTTGTTGTTATTACATATTATAAATATTATTATTAATATTATCATCATCATCATCATCATCATCATCATCATCAGTAATTATTATTATTTGTTTTTATTATTTATTTTTATTACTTTTATTATAATTTTTTAGTTTATTATTTGTTTATTAATATTATTTTATTGTTTTTATCATTACTTGTTTTCCTCTTTATTAATAATTATAATGATTTTATTATTATTTGTTTTGCATTTTATCAGTAATATTTTTATTATTGGTTTTAATAGTTTTAATTAATATTATTCATTTTCATTATTGTTATTTTATTTTATCATTATTATTTGCTAATATTATAATTTTTATTATTGTTTATTTTGATTATTGTTTATTTATTTTTATTTGTTGTTTAATAATATCTCTTAACAAATCTTTCACCTACGACCTTAGTTAAATTAAATTTCTCCTGAGGAAGTTATTGAAAGGATTTTTATTTTGTTAGTCAGCAGTATTCATTATGTACAACATAGTCACTTGCCCTCATAACTTCCTATTTTACTATTTTCTTCTTTCCTTTTGTTATTATTGACTATTGGTTGAAGAGGACTTTCATTTGGAATTATCTATTGACAGTGTTCATTCTCATATTATTATTTTTTTTTTTTTTCTTTGATTTCTGGCGTTTACATTTTCTTTCCGGGTCCCGCCCAGGACCTAAGGTTAGAAAATGGCGTCATGACACTTTCCACTGACAAAAAAAAAAAAAAAAAAAAAAAAATTACTGAGATAAAGCCCTTCGTAAAGTGTGGGCTGTACTTGTCTGAACAATTTTTTGTATCTCCTTTAGGCATGGACTTCCAGGAATCTCTTCAATTAGTCTACTGCAATCTTTTTCCAACCAGTCCTAGGCCTCCAACTACAACAGGGATTGTTGATGTTCCATATGCCACATTTTCGAGATTTCTATTTCAAGGTCCTTGTATTTTGACAGCTTTTTGAATATCTTCAAAGATACATTGCAGTCAGCAGGGACTGCCATATCAATAAGGAGGCACCGTTTTTGTTTGTGGTCTTTAATAAAAATATTCATGGGTTGGCCTTGATTGTTCTGTCAGTGTGTATTGTGTAATCCCATAGAATTGTAACAGGTCCCATCTCTGTAACCGGGTCTGGGTGGTGTTCATACCAGTTTTTTCAGTTTCCTTCCCATAGAAGTTGCAGATTTTCCAGTGCAGATATTGGCCCACTCTGTCATGTCGGGTTTTATATTCAGTGCGTGCCAACATTGTGCAACCTGATACAAGATGATCAATCGTTTCTGGGTATTTATCACTTATTATTATTATTATTATTATCATCATCTTTTCACATTCTGTTCAGTACAATCCCTTAGTGGATCATTACCCAAAATCTAGATTACAGTAAGGTAGTAGTTGTATATATTCTGTTTACACAAATTCTTCTCCTTCTTCTTATTATTATTATTTGTTTATGTTTTCTGCTTTGTATACTGTAAAACTCAGTCCAAACTATGGTCCTTAGGCCCTATAGAAGAATTGTCATTTAATTGATAGCATTTTCCTTAGTATATGGGAAGTTCTTAATAGGGCAATTTTCTGGGCAACTTGTATGTTGCTGTTACCTGGGACACTGTTAGTTAAACTGTCCATTCCTTTCTCATGAGACCCAGAGCTCTGATTACTATTCGTACAGTCTCAATCTTCATTCCCCACATCCTGTTAATCTCAATCTCCAGGTCCTTGTAATTGGACAATTTCTCGATAATTTTTATGGAGGAGTTTCTCGCAGATGGTACTGCTATGTCAATAAGCATACACTTCCTGAATTCCTTGTCTTTTATGATAATATCATGTCTGTTGGCTTTTATTTCCCTGTCAGTTTGAATTGGCATATCCCAGAGGATAGTTACAAAAATGTCTGGTTGGTGCTCATACCATCTCTCAGTGGTTTTGATTTTGTGCTTCTTGCATATCTTCCAGTACACATATGTCGCTACCTTGTTATATCTGTGGATTTATTCATTTTTTGCTTGTTCCAGACATTCTGAGATAATATGGTTGACAGTTTCATCATATTTTCCTAATATCCTGCATTTCAAGTTAGTTCTGTCCTTGATTATGTGACAGTGATAGGATCTGGTTGCAAAGCTTTGGTCCTGAGCTGCAATAATTAGGCCTTCTGTCTCAACTTTCAACTCAGTTCCTCAGCAACTGACATGTTTTTTGTTGGTCCACATCTGCTTCTTTCATTCTTACATGATTTTGCAATGTCATTTTATCAATAAATGTTATGAATACCACAGAAAGAACATGTGAACAATAAGGAAGTCTTAAGGAAAATAGGGACTAAAAGAAAACTGGTACATGCAATCAGAAAGAAGCTGTTGAAATTTCTGGGACACATAATGAGGAAAGAAGGTTTGGAGAGTTTAATCCTCACTAGATAGACTGAAGGCAAGAGAAGCAGTGGGTAACCTACTTAAAGAATTTGTGAATGCTCACATTAAGATTGGCAAAATAGAGACAAGAAATAGAAAAAGACAAAAGTTACTTTGAGCAACAAAAGAGAGGAGCACTATTTATATGCATTTGTCCATATCTGTTGTCTGCATCTCATCTGGCCTTCATCTGGGTTATTTCAATCCAGGTAACCTACAGGGAATTCCAAACTGAACCCTTTATTTAATCTACGGGGATAGACTGTTCTCATTCCACTGCACATGTCTACAGATATCTTGTCTAGTTCTTATTTTATTACTGCTCAGTTTTTGCTCACCCTGTTTCCACTGAGTTCAAGTAAACTCATTCTGGCCTAGGGATTGAACTCACAATTACTATGTCACCAAATTACTATGTTACCTGCTGAAAATTGGTGAGGACAATGGACGAAAGATTCTAATAGCAACAACAAAGATAAAGATGGAAAATATAGGAAGTTGTGAAAAGCTATGAACGCTCACATCACATAAAAGAAAAAATAGGAAGACTGCATAGTGTCGGAGCTTTTCGTTTTTAAACAACTTTTCGACACCAAAAGGTGATTACGAAAACGTTATATATATATATATATATATATATATATATATATATATATATATATATATGTTTCGAAGTTTGGTTTTAACCATCATTGAATGGCCTTAAGTAATATAAAATACAAAAACACCACTGCTCTCTCCAAATATTTCTGGCAATTAAATAATGATGGCATCTCATCATCAATCAAATGGGATATTATAACTAGAGCTAAATCTTTAAGCTAATTGTTTAGGAAAGGATTAAACCCGACAGATTTTTTTTTTAATTTTTTATTTAAGCGTTATTTTAAAAATGCCTTGTTTATGTTAGGGTCTAAACAGAGCAGATATGTATATGTCAAGAATCGGGGAAAATGTATGTTCAAAATCACTATTCGGGTTTTGTTTCATCAGGTGGTCATACATAGCCGAGTTTGTCTAAAGCACATCAGATCTAATGACGGTTTCCGCCAAGGAACGCAGGTTCGAATCCTGCCGGAGGGCGCATATTTTTCTAACAAGATTTCTCAAATATTCAGGCCAGTAGATGGAAATAAATAAATATACTGTTTAATAAATAAATAAAAACAGGACATCTACTCAAATATGAGCAACCATTTTTACAAAAAATAACGTTTAAACAAATAAATTTAAAAAATCTGTCGGATTTAATCCATTTCCTAAAAAATTGTCTTTGTTAGCGTTAGGATGTAAAACAGAGCAGATATTTTATATTTCGAGAATTGGGAAGATATGTGTTCAAAAGCAGTATCCGGGCTTTATTTGATCAGGAGGTTCTATGTGGCCAAGTTGCTGTAAGGCATGTCAGATCTAATGACGGTTTCTCTTATGGGACACAGGTTCAAATCCTACCAAAGGGTGCACGTTTTTCTAACTAGATTTCTCAAATATTCAGGCCGGTAGTTGTAAATAAATATATATGCTGTTTTATAAATAAATAAATAAAAACAGAGCATCCACTCAAATGCGAGTATCCATTTAAAAATAACGTTTAAAACAAATAAATTTAAGAGTGTGTGTGTGTGTATAACAGGCCAGTGAAAGAAATTCGAGCGATAGAAAAAAATAATACTATTGATAATAAGACTAATAATATTTATTGGATATTAGTAGGCCTTTTTGACTGAATGGAAGAAAAGATGTTAAAATCGGAATTTTCGGACACGCCTGCGTACTTTCTCAACGAGACAAGAAATAAATAATGAAGTAAAACTCCCTTTTCCGAAGATCATGAAAGTCTTGGTCTGATGAGTTTATTTAAGAATATGACTCGACTTTTTAAGTCCTTGTTTTGCTTTTTCTCGCATGTTACGGTGTTGTGTGAAACTATCCATGGCACGACTTACTTTCTGCTCAATCTTTCTTATTTTGGTTAAGAATTTATTTTCGTTTAGTTTTGATTAAGCTGTATAAAACACCTTCCGCTGTAAATTAAAAGCAAGATAACATTTATTATCGTAGATTTTCGATTTAATCGAATGTCAGTTCGTGTTGAATCAATTGAGATCAATGTGAAAAGATTATTCCTCATCTGCTCCAAATTCTTTACGAATTCCGAATTGAGGAGAGGTGGAATCAACGCTAACGTTCCGCGCATGCCTATTGGGATTAACTCCAATGCAAAAATCAATAGTAATTTCTTCTGACTGTAAAATAATCAACAACACCCGAATCGTTATCAATGATGCTCGATCGGTTTTGTCTCTGCAAAGGAGTATTGAATTGGATTAGTCATTCTTTATATCTGTAGTTCCCGTAGGAATTGCATTAATGTCTCGCCATAGATTTTAATTGAATACTTACACTCTAATAAGTATGGTGATTATTCAGCGATTGTTAAACTATTTACATATCTCCTCCTCTTCCTCCTCCTCCTCCTCTTCCTCCTCCTCCTCCTCTTCCTCCTCCCTTTCTTCTTCTTCTTATTTTGCTGCTGCTACGTGTTTTCACCTTTCTACTTCTCTATTTTTTTCTTTTGAACTTCTTTCTCTTCTTGTTATTATTTTCCTCCCCCTTCTTTATCTCTCTCTCTCTCTTGTTTCTTCTTGATCTTTTTTTTCTTTTTCTTCGTCTTTCTCATCTTCTTGCTTGTTTTCCTCATTCCTCTTCCTCTTTTGGGATTTTTTCTTCTCCTTCTTGCTGCTATTTTTTCCTCTTTTTCTTCTACTTGTTCTTGTTGTTCTTCTTAACCTTTGTCTTCCTCGTCTTCTTCGTGATTTCTCTTCTTGTTTGTCCACCTCATCTTTTTGCTTCTTGTTTTTCTTCCTCTTCCCCCACTTCTTCTTCTTCTTCTTCTTCGTCATTGTTGTTGTTGTCGTCGTCTTGTTCTGCTTCTTTCTGTTCAACTTCTTTCAAATTATATATGCCTAGTGGCCAAAGCAGCCACATGTTTGCTTTTCACCATTCTAGTTAGTGTCCCAAGTTCCGGTATAAGGCAAAGATTTTTTTTTTAATTTTCAAAAAGGTAAATCCCCCAGTGGATAATTAATGCTACACGATTTTCCCTCCTCCCGTCAGTATGTTTATCTATTCTTAAATTCTTAAATGTAATTATTCCTTAATATCTATATATCTTATTCATTCTTATTTACTTCAACTAATCTATCTTTTCTATGATTGTCATTTATCATCATTAAATTCTTCACCAAGATTCAACAAAGTTGAGAGTAGACATGGACAAACTGCTGTTCGTTTGGCCTTCAAAATGGCACGCATAAATTTAATGAGGAAATTAACGTTTATTAAAAAATGTTCATTCTTCATTGGCATTCTCCCTCACATTGTTGGAGGTGCTGACTTTCTCTGAAGCAAGTTATAGAACTACTTTATTCATGAGGCACAGAAAGGGTTTGGTTTTTGTGGCTAACTCGTATAAGATAGTGACAACGATTACTAATTATTCCGGGTGCTCTCTAGAATAAAGCAATCTTCAATCCAACATACAACACAATGATGAAGCAAGGCAAGAGAATTTAAATGAACAAGAAGATAAAGATTTGTTCATCAACAAATAACAATTTATTTGGATATTTTATACATCGTGAATATAATAGAACCTTGAAAAGGAAGGTAACATCAGATATACACATTTAAAAGGGAAAATATAACACGCACACATTTAGGTGTGTTTAATAAAACCATTTGAAAGAGGAAAGTTATGTACACACATTTAGCGGTGTTTAAATAAACTCCTGAAAATGAAAAGGTACAAAGACACACGTTGATGTATGTTTAATAAAACCCCTTGAAAATGGGAACGTTCATACCTCAGATTCATTGTAGAATAAAACCATGAAAATGGAAAAGTCCCAAGACAAAACACGCATTAAGATGTGTTTAATAAAAAAACCCTTGGAAGGAGAACAGTTCATGCCTTGGATTCATTGTAGAATCTACATCAAAGAAGCCCGAAATACTTCAGTGAGATAGTAAATCAGTCGAGTCGACTACGCATAATCCATTCGTCAACCTTACCTTGTTGCTTTATGGTCTTTATTTATAGCTTTCCTTAAGCAAGTGCTGGCACACACAAAAAAAATCCCCCGAAAATGCGAAGGGAACACTGTCAGAGGTCGATTAATAATTTTTAATGTTTTCAGCGTTACCGGAAGTGCCACTCGGAGCCCATACGCAAATAACAGATTTTGGTCATTCGACTTCTGACTCTTGAAATGGAAACTTCCGGTCGACCCGACAAGATAAAATGGTTGAGAGAAGCTGATACCAAAGGGAAATAACTATTTAATGTCTGAGTAACCTCCCTTACTTATTAATTCCTGTTCTGTTGTGTCTACAGTCCAACTGAAACACATACATAACAATGACTAAGTGCTGTGTTTTTTGAATTCTGTAACCTTTCGTTGATGGTAACGTTCTTAGCATTTTAAACCATTGCCGATTTTCATTAAGGAAAACCATACGTGTAAAAATAGTCCGCTTTAGAAATGAGAAACGTTCATACTAGTTTTTTTTTTCTCGGGGGATTTTTTTCTTTTAAATAAAGACATTTTTTATTTTGAAATAAATAAGAAAAAAATCTCACGCAGCGGTCATGGGTTAATCACAATGTCATCAAGAATTATATTATATGAAATCTTCAATTTTTAAACTGTAAAAGAATATTTTCTCAAAATTAAAAAAAATAGTGACTTTCCCGCTACTATTTCTAAGGCAGAATTCCATGGACCGAACATTGGAGCAACGACGAAGTTTTAGACAAAATGAAAACAAAAAGGACATTTATACTTAACATCTGAGTTGAAATTTCTAGAGCGCATAATGAGGAAAGACGGCTTGAAAAATTTGTTACTGCCAGGAAGATAAAGGGGACAGAAAAACAATGCATGACTTATCTATCGATCTTGAGTAAATAGATGGCGGAGCAAGGTTTAGGAGAGATAGCAGAAAGACAAAATTTATCAAGTGCTACAAAATGCAGGAAATTGTGGAGAGCCATGATCGCTAACGTCCTGAATGGGCACGACACATAAAAGAAGAAGAAAAAAAAGACAGACGCTTACGCTTTTGTTCTTCTTTAGTGAAAATGTCCGCTTTATTTTCAATGAAAAATTACTTTGAATTTTTTATTTGTGCAGTCCGCCTTATTTGGATCCCCACCCATGCGGTCCACTGGTCGGAAAAGGTTTCACATGCCGGGTTGAAAATCTGAATGTTAAATTTCTTAGCGTGACAATGTATGCAAAATTTCTTGCATATGTACCCTGGTTGTAGAAGGTAGATTTCTTATATACAACTAATAAGATGTTATATTTATGAAATCACTGTCATTGTTATGTAAAATCTCGATGTTCCGAGATAATTTTGGACAATGACGGAAAACAAATTTTCAACTCTGAAAATATATTCCAATGTACATAACATTGTGTGTGTAAAAACGTTTAGGGTTAAAAAAAAAAAAATACAGGCACGCAGATTGCTGGAAATGCATTGTATGAAATGCAATATACGTGTTAGGGCCAGTTGACAGTCTCACAAAAATAAATAGTTGACTTTTCATTGGTCTGTGAATTGACGAATCGGCAATTATCTAGAAGGTGAAATTTCCCGATAAAAAAGATTGTTTCTCTTAAAATTCCATAGTGAGATTTTTGTATTGATAGCGAGCATATGGTCTGGACAAAAGAGGCTAGGTAGGAGAGTTTCTCTCTCACTAGACCCTCTAGGTCACTGACAAGAAGTCGGCAACATTTCCCTTCTAGAGACAGTACAAATTGGCTAATACAGACCCCGTTGTGTTGTTATCTTGTATTACGAAAAAGTCTTTCTTGTGAAAGAGGTGGTTTTTGACGGTGAGAAATCGAAAAAGTGCAACTTCGGAGTATTGAACTAAAGATACGATCTACTACGGACGGTCGTCCGTAGTATGCCGAACACCAGTTCAAGCCACATGTGATATCATGACAGCAGCACATTTACTCAAGATTAAACATTCAGGCCGTGCTGGATTGCAGTTAATGATAGTATATCCAAATCAATATCATATGCAAATCAATACGTACACAAAAAAGATATATGTTCAGTACTCGAAAACCATTGCGGATACCATCCTGCGATACGTTGTAAACATACAACGTGACCATAACCCAGTCTTACACCGAACGGCTAACAACCTCCCCACGTTGCATCTATGCTGTTGATCATATAAGTGTGCATTCAAAAACAGGGAAAGGCCCACTGCACGCTCACAAGGAAGCAATCTGTAAAAACTAACGCCGTGTCGGGAAATGAGATCTCGAACACTTTTTCCCAATATTATGAAATAAGTGTTTTTATTCAGGGCTTTGCTTGCCCCGTCTTGCTGGGTAGGTAGGTAGATGACACTCTAGACAACTTCTAACATGTCAATCTAACTGCTCAGCACTTCCCACTGACCTGTTCTCTGCCCATCTTAACACCTCAGCGTGTGGTCCCAATATGAACGGGTTGCGTCGGAACTATTTGACAGACAGTCTGTTTCCCGCCAAGAGTAGACCTGAACTGAGTTCCTCGCTCCCAACTGTGATTATTAATATAGTCCCGCAACCGGAAATCTTCAATGTCCGGTTTGCTGTCTCTTGACCTCAAATGCTTTCTTTTATTTATGTGTTCTCTTATTTCTCTTCGGTCAAGTGTGTACACTTTGTTATATAGGAATACAATGTCGCTGCCGACACTTGAGTTTAAACATAGATCGCCATGCGATCATTTTATTGAATTAAGAACACGTGACCATACAGGAAACGCATAAGTAGAAAGTAGCTTGGCGTCTAATTGATCGCTATTTTTGGTCTCTCTACTATACGGCTCGACATTTCTACTCTATCCTCTATTACTATACGGTCCGCTATTATCTACTCTAGTCACTATACTATTTCTCTATTCAGATCACTATACGGTGGTTACTATTCGAGCGAGTATCATCGAGCAAGTACTATTAGTGAGGGTTTCATTCGAAGGCGTCTGACACCAGTATTGTTCAACGGCGATACTATAGTTGTATCTGCGATTACAAAGTCTCTACTATAACGATGATTACGAAAGGGATAACGAGTATTTAACAAACTCAAATATTTCGAATATCGCCTCAGGGCAAGCAAGCCACCCCACCATTGAAAGACCCACATAAAACACGTTCTCTCTGAATTTCTGGTATGCAAACTTTTCAATATTTACATCCGCGCTATTGTCCTCATCTTTGTTGTTATTATAACAGCGAGTAATAGCTGAGCAGTACTAAATAAAAACACGGCAAGATTTCCCTGGGTATGGTCAGCGGAACGAGAACAAGATAGCCCCATAGATTAAATAAAATGTCCAGTTGGAAATACTGTGGTTATCCAGATCGAATTGCACCTGATGAAGATCGTGGCGCACAATGATCGAAACGTTGATATAATAACAACAAAAATGAGGACAATAATTCGCATGTAAACATCATTTTTCTACCCTCTTCGTTTTTCTCTGTTGGCTTTGTGCCGATCTCTGCTATGAATGAGAGAGAATTAATCGCATTAATATATGTTACGTTAATTCATAGAAATGCCATGACATACACAAATTTAAAGAGAGAGAGAGAGAGAGAGAGAGAGAGAGCTTGCCTGCAACTCGTTTTATTCCGTACAGGAGAACAGAAAGTGAAAGACAGAGAGATCAAGAGAGGGGGAAATGAATGAAGATGCATAAGAGGGTGAGAATCGCGTTCTTTATCGTTTAGAAGGAGCGTGTATTAAACGATAATACAATGGGGCATACATTAAACGATAATGTAACAATATGCAAGGCAATTATGTTGAAAAATAAAAACAGTTTGACCTCTTTAATCCGGCACACCGGGGTTCGGTAATTCCCATAATCCGGTACTTTTTCGAATCAGCCGCCAATTAGCTCGTTGAATAGCTACCGGGGCAACACAATAAGTTGTTTGCAGTTTTCCGCCGCAGAGAAGTGTTTTGGTGATAGGGTCTTGCTTATTTCTTATATATAACTGTATACTTACCCATTCAGAATACCACTCAAGAGAGCAATTGATGCTGCCAAGAGTAAGAAGTATAAGCTTAAATCTTTATGTATAAAATATTTTGAAAAACTAACATTTTTATTTTGTCTATAAATACAAGTTATAAAATAAAATCATTTGCTTTTTAAAGTCCATCAGAGGACGAAACGCATTGGTAGAGAAAAGTTTTCCTTAATCTTTGTTCATAAATCTTTATCTGTGCTTGAAAAGGTGGAGTTACTGAAGAAATTAGAAAAAGGAATGTTAGTAATATATATATATATATATATGTGTGTGTGTGTGTGTGTGTGTGTGTGTGTGTGTGTGTGTGTGTGTGTGTGTGTGCGCGTGTGCGTGCGTGTGTGTGCGTGTGTGTGGAATGAGCTGGAAAGATTATGTTTACATAGGGTTTTTGGGGTTGATTTATGTCCCCCGGCGTTCTCTGTGGTCCCAGGTCTGCTCGACTAAAACGGTCGGATTGTGTTTGTGTAAAATAAAGGCTTATTTTCATCATGAGGTTACGGTCTTATTGAAACAGTGACCCATTCTACCTGATTGTTTGAACATGTCAATGTTTATCTCTTGTTATGCCTCCGATTGGCTTTTTGTCAATCCATCTACACATTCGGCCAAAGGCTGGTCTGGTATTTCCCGCCAATTAGAACGGGATTTAGAAAAATTCGGCATTTCTCGTGATAACGATTAATTGACACAATTAAAATTGAAGATTAGACTGAGGATTAAATTTGAATTGTGCCTCTCTCTCTCTCTCTCTCTCTCTGTGAACGCACAAACAAGTTTGGATATTTAAAATTAATCACATATATCCCCTAATACTAAGTATGTTTGAAAGAAATATTAAATAAACCCTCTATAAACTCGACCATGTCTCTCATCTTTTAAACGTCTGATATTTCTTACATACATGTCTCCACCATGTCTCTCAAACCAGCCCTCATTACCCCCTCTGTTAAATTACAAAAACTTACACTACCCATCAAATGTATGAATTTTCGTTTCTTTTCATCTGATGATCCAGAGTCCTTTAAAAGGGCTCTAGTGAAATAAATTATTATGATGGAACCTTAAAGTGGTCTGTTTTTCTTTAATATATATATATATATATATATATATATATATATATCATTATTATTATTATTATTATTATTATTATTATTATAAGGGATTATAACAAAAACATGTTGGAATCGCTACACAATAGCTTTCGTGTTTCGGCACTATGTTGTGCCTCTTCAGGCGACGGTAAGTAACTGGGAATCACCAGTTACTTACCATCTACTCAACATCTTCAGTTGCAATGATCTCCGTTCACCTTTTATCCTTTCCTCAATCCCCCTATACCCAGTCTTCTCCCACTTTCATTCCCTGTAACACCCTGCGTGCTAGTGTCACTCCCATCTGCTTGGGATGAAATGTTTAATATATATATATATATATATATATATATATATATATATATATATATGTATGTATATAAATAAAAAAAAAAAGAACAGTAAGATATAAAATCCGGTGTTCTTATAGATATTTTTATTTTTACAAAATAGTGCTCAATGTAAATTTACAGAGCATTAATATTATCCATTCAACTGATATCAGGTTTCATTGTAAATTACATCTCTACCCCTTACCAAATTGTAGCTAATAACTGATACAATGATACTGACATAAGGAAAATCTAGACATCCCTTGTTCAATTTAAGTAGAATATTCTGTAACCATGGAAACGTGATTTTAGCTGTGTCTTTAAAACCTGGTAATTTTTAAAAGTTACTCCAAAATTCGCTTGAAGATGAAATGGAACTAATGCTTTTAATTTAATTGCAAAATTAAATTCGGGGTTTTTAGCTTCTATTTTGAAACATAGTTGGAACTGTGTATGAAAAAACCATATTTTAAATCAATTAATTTATAATATATATATATATATATATATATATATGTAAGGCCAAACACTAATATTCCATGGTTATAATTTATTACATTGGAATCGTAATCACGATCCAATTCATCACCCCCTTAGATACATGCAGTTTCGTACTAGGGTTCATCACCAAAGTTTTCTACCTGTAGCTGACTCGGGCAAGTAGATTTCATTTCTGGTTTTGAATTTGGACTTGTCCCTCTCTTAGATTGCAAGCCATTTTCTGCTCTATTTACAAAGCTCTACTGAAAAGTTCAGGATTCGTTACATTTAGAAATCAGATATATTTTTTTAAATGATACCTTGGTAGAACCGAAGAATTTTTGCCATCGCCTTGGATATGTCTAATACATTTACACACTCCCTCTCTCTCTCTCTCTCTCTCTCTCTCTCTCTCTCTCTCCTTTGCTTTATTCCTTTTCTTTTTTCCTTCTTTCTTTCTTTCTTTCTTTCTTTCTTTCTTTCTTTCATTCTTTCTTTCTTTCTTTCTTTCTTTCTTCTCTGTGTCACTCCATATTAATACAATGGTATTTTTTTAAACGTCTGATATTTCTTACATACATACCGTATTCTCTTTCTTGGCTTCTTTCACTATTCTATCTTTATCGGGATCTCTCTACCTCTCCCCCTCTCTCTCTCTCTCTCTCTCTCTCTTTCTCGGCATTTGTTTCTCTCTCTCTCTCTCTCTTGACCTCTTTCGTTTAATCTCTCTCCCTCTCTTGACCTGTCTCTTTTGACCGCTTTCTCAAATTTTCTTCCTCTCTCTCTCTCTCTCTCTCTCTCTCTCTCTCTCTTGACCTCTCTCTCTCTTTCTCTCTCCCCACCTCTTGACTGATTTATCTTTCTTTTTTTTCTCTCTGGCTACGTCTCTCTCTTGGTGTTTCTGTCTGTCTCTCTCCCTCATGACTTTTCTTTCTTTTTCTCTCTCTTTCGGTTTTTCTCAGCATTTTTCCTATTTCTCTCTCTCTCTCTCTCTCTGTCTCTCTCTCTCTCTCTCTCTCTCTCTCTCTCTCTCTCTCAGCTTTTCCTTCTCTTGGTTTTTCTTTTCCATTCTTTTGGCCCCTCCATTTCTTTTGCACTTAGTCATTCCCTTTTCGCGCTTAGTCACTCCTTATTTTCTCTCTCGGCCTTTCTTTCTTTGTGTAGTTTTTCTAACCTTTACATTTCTCCCTAATTGCGTCATTATTCTACTTCTTTCTTTTTTATGCCTTTGATCCTCCTCTCTCTCTCTCTCTCCCCCTCTCTCTCCCTCTCTCTCCCCCCCTCTCTCTCTCTCTCTTTCTCTCTAAATAGAATGAGGATGAAACCAGTGATCAAAAAAGGTTTGGATTCGATCAGAATAGATCAAAGAATAGCAACAGAAGACAGAGAAGGAGGGGGAGCATGGCGGCAAGTAATTTGAATAATATTATGTTTCAGGTATTATTACCAGGTTACCGCGACATGCAAAAGCAGACAGAAGCGGTGTCAAAGGAGAAAAATACGGATCATAACGCATGTTTGAATCTTACTGCATCCATGGCACAGAGTTTAGTTTTCTTCTTGCCCCAAAGAAATGTCGGTCAGATCAAAGGCAGGTTTTACATGTCACTGACTGCTTTGTTCATTGCTTTTTTTCTTTCTTTTTTTTTTTTTTTTTTTTTTTGTCTTCACTGCTAAAAGCGGGTGTACTTTTCTTAAGATTCGAGTTCAATTATCTTTGAGTTCAAATAACCACTATCTTAAGACAGGGCGCATTTCTCTGTCTATGAGTTTTTCGTTTGGTTTGGCTAATTTTGTTCTTTGCCTGTCTTTAACGGGAAGGTCAACATACACACAAGTGCTTACACACGAACACACACACTTACACACACTCTTGCACATACTTACACACACACACACGCACACCTATATATATATATATATATATATATATATATATATATATATATATATATATATATATATATATATATATATAAAAGTTTGTCTAACGATTGCAGAGAGCGTGAAACCCAGGGTCACAAACTCACACCACTTATGTTAGCTCTATCACTGATGTTGAGCGCTTTCCAATAAGTACCGCGTATATATAATATATAAATAATATATATAAAAATTGCATATATATAGAGAGAGAGAATTATGTTTATACACACACACACACACACACACATATATATATATATATATATATATATGTAACAAAAATAAACATATTAATCACAACTAATGACGCAAAAATAGGATCAACGAAACTGTTATTTATACGGAAATGTTAAAATCCATAAACCAGGCTTATTCGACATCCCATGATTTCATAAATTCCTTCTTCTGTACGTAATTTATTTAAGACTCTACTCAATCCGATCTAGACATCAAATAACATTAGCGTTGGTGCCGCCAACGAATTCCTTGATATGTTACATCCTAAACTCGTTAGATGTCGAAAGTTTACTCATGTCCCTGTTCAAGGAACCACAGAAATAAATTTTTAAAAAATGCCATATATACGCGCCCTCTGGTAGATTCGAACCCACGTCCCTCTTTGTAGGGGAAAACGTCGTTAAAAACCCAAGACCGTTTCCATCACGTGTGGTCCCGCCGAGCAAACGAAGCCAAATAATGCCTTGTAAATGCAAATAATTCCTAGATTCTCGAACGTTCATATCTACGCAGTTTCGTATTCGAACGTAAACAAAGCAATTCACAAAGAAGTAATGGATTTGTTTAATTTATTAATCCTACAGATTTTATCACTTTCAACATTATGCTTTAGTGGATACTCATATTTGTGTAGACGCTCCATTTATTTATTAAACAGTATATTTGTTTTCGTCTACCGGCCTGAATATTCGAGAAATCTTATTGAAGAAAATATTGAAGATATTCGGTATATGGTAAGAATTGTTCTTTCAAACAATAGACACTTTTTATGTCTATTATATTGGGGGATCATTTTTCTTCCTCGTGTACGAATATTCTTTCGCAAATGTGTTTGTTGTTTGTGGATAGATTGGAAAAAATTCACGTTGCGTTTTTCCGACGTTTCGAATCACACGAAACAATCATCGAATGGGAAAATTAGAAAGTTTTCAAATTATAACCACTCTTTCAAAAATAAATAAATAAAAATAAAATCGTCTTTGTTCTTTTATATGCAGTGTCCTTTCAAGACGTAGGCGACCATAGCTCTAGACCTCCCCCCCATCCCTTGTAGCACTCAATAAGTTTTGTACCCCTGCTACTTCTCTCAGGCGATGTCATCCACCCAAGGTATGTTATGCGTTACCTTCCTTTGCCTCTCTTTCCCTCTATTCGACCTGTGAGTATCAGATTCTCCAAGTCCTCCTTTCTCGTTACATGTTCCAGAAACTTCAGCTGCCTCTTTCTGGTGTTAAGTATAAGCTTCCGACTTGCTTGCATCCTCTTCAAAACCTCATCGTTGCTCTCACGCTCGGTTCAGGATATCCATGATATACTTGTTAAAATATTATTTTCTTTTCTACCCTCCACGATGATGACTCATGCAAGTCGAAAGTTTAGGCCAACAGGAATTGGGGCCAATCTGTCAATACCCAAAAATGACATTTACAAAAACATATTTGTATAACCGTAAAAAAAAGATCATTTTGAACAATACGTGGTTGACGACACACATCCATACACACACACACACACACACACACACATATATATATATATATATATATATATATATATATATATATATATATATATATATATATAGTCGACTCTCCTGACGAATTCGACGTATGAGGGCCAAGCAGATCAGTTCCCAGGAAACCGACAGCCCGACAACAGCACTTGAGATTTGATTATAGTGCTGAAGGTTTCGTGCAGGACCATCCACACTTTTTGAAGGGCCGAATACAGAGACCTGGTGCACTAAGTGCCACAAGGTCCCCAAACGACCCTCCGCAGGTTTTGAATTCAGAGTTGTCCTTCTCCTAGACCAGTTGCCATCTAAGGCTATAGAACCTAGTCTGTCCTGCTATTTACCCATAGCTGGCGGGAGAAGAGGATTCATACATTTCCCAGGGGTATATATATATATATATATATATATATATATATATATATATATATATATATGTATGTATGTATACAAGTTTCATTAAAAACGACTGACAAAGTAATGCTGCTAAGTTTTTTTATTTAATTTTTTTGTGTTCATATAATTCTTTTCTGGAAATAAATTATGAATTGTCCAAAAGTTCTGCAAGTCTTTGATAATGACTAAAGTATAACCGAAATCGCTCAGGCATACAGAACATTCGGAGAAATTCTTCATAATTTAAGTCCAGAAAAGAAGAAAATTACAAGAACACAAGAGAAATTAAATAATAAACTTAACCGCAGTTCCTTGCCAGTCGTTTTAATGAAACTTGCATAAAAGAGGCATTGTTGACCAAATACACAATTATATTTATATATATATATATATATATATATATATATATATATATATATATATATATATATATATATATATAATATATATATATATATATATATATATATATATATATAATACTATAAATGTTATTTTTTGTTTGCACACATGTTTGAGTTGCTATCCCGGTCTTTCATTTTTCTTTAACAGTGAAATTAATAAGAACTGCCTAGACTTAGATGCCCCCTAAAGAAACATTCTTGTTGGGTTCGCACAACTTTTCATTAGTGAGTCTATTCAATCTAAGCCGTATTTTATTAATTTTACTGTTTAAAAAATTAAAAAAGCACGGATAGTAACTAAAATATGTGTACCCACTAAAATAAGGTTTTAGGGTGGTAACTCCGGATTAAAAATATATTTTCAACACAATATATATATATATATATATATATATATATATATATATATATATATATATTATGAAATGGACTATACACACACACACACACATATATATATATATATTTAAATCATTAACCTCTATATTTGTTTTTTGTATGAATGATTCACGAATATATATATATATATATATATATGTGTGTGTGTGTGTGTATAGTCCATTTCATAATATATATATATATATATATATATTATGAAATGGACTATACACACACACACATATTCCATTTCATAATATATATATATATATATATATATATATATATATATATATATATATGTATGTATGTATGAAATGGACTATACACACACACACACACACACATATATATATATATATATATATATATATATATATATATATATATATATATATATATATTCATGAATCATTCATACAAAAAAACAAATATAGAGGTTAATGATTTAAATGGCGAGAATACATCTTCGCATACAATATAAATAAGATACATCAACCCCGAACCTGTATATGAATGATATGATCCCTGTTCATAAATTCCAGTTGCATAAGGTCTTTTTAATTTTTTACAAGCTTTCGTCTGTTCCTACAGACATCATCAGGTATGGAATTAGATTTTGTTCTTGTTTGTACTTCTCAGTAATAAGAGGACAGGTATTCTCGCCATTTAAATCATTAACCTCTACATTTGTTTTTTGTATGAATGATTCATGAATTTATAAATTATATTTGCACCTTTTAATTGAAATATATATATATATATATATATATATATATATATAGATAGATAGATAGATAGATAGATAGATAGAGAGAGAGAGAGAGAGAGATAGATAGAGAGAGAGAGAGATTGCGAAATGCTGGGATCAAGTGACTTTAAACGTAAGATCGATCGATTCTTTTTTTTCTTTGCCCGCTCATTTATCTGTTTTTTGCTTTCTCGTTTTTGGTTGTTTTTTTGTTTGTTTTCATTTTCCATTTTTTTTATTGATTTATTTTAATTTTTATCCCATTATCTTCCGCTCAATATGTATTATCCTTCTGCACTTTTTGGCGCCATCTTTTTTACGTGAGTCCTTATAGCAGGCATATTTCATTCGTTTTTCCTTGTTCTTTTTTCTTTTCTTTGTAACCCTTTTATTTCTCTGCAATAACTCGAATAGATCGCTTTGCAAACCCTGTGTCCTTTCCTGTTCCATCTTCTTAAATTTCGACTACGGTTCGGTATCTTCGCCTGAAAGGTTTTTCTCCGACATTTTTTTTTTTTTACTTTGTCTCTCATACAAGGAGCCAAACGTTTTGACCTAGAAACAACAACAAAAAAAAAAAAAACACTCGTTCCTCAAATAAATAAAAACTGCTTGATTCAATGAGATTCAATTTTTATTCATATATTTTATGTTTTTGTTGACTTCAATTCTTAAGTAGTTTGGTTAACTGTGAGTTCTTGTTAATATTTTTTTTTCAAATTCTATATCGCTGAATTATTTTCTACCTGTGTATATAATGTGCAAGAGATTTCTACGAATTTTGAGACAAACATCCTCGTCTCTCTTACAATCAATATTTTCTTATCCCTCCTGTTTTATCTATATGCTGCAAAATAGATTCGGAAAGGTCTTTCCCCCTAAAATTTTATTACGACACATCGTGTATATCGTTCTTACTTGAAAGTAAAAACATTATCTAGATTTGTATTTTGGTTATATACAGAATTCATTATAAAACATGGTGGATATATTACGTGCCGTACAGTAATCTTTCCATGGTTGACCTTTCCAGGGATTTAAAAAAAAATTAAATGCCATTTCCCTTCAGGAAGTACGAGGTTATGATTCTCCACAGCTTCCTTTTCTTTATTATCTGTGAATTGCTCTGACTTCCTGGAAAATATTGTGGAATGATTTACTATTGCTTTCTCCACGATTTTGGATACCGTAGTTCTCATTAAAATCTAGAGATCAATGTTCAAGCCCAGAAACAAAGCCAGATTTTCGAATACTTGTTTTCTAAGAAGGTCGGTGTGTCAAAATATTCTTCCTCATAATTCATAAGGTTTGAGATCAGGAGATTACAACGTTTGGAATATCGAATTATTTTCTTCTGCTGGCTTTCTTTTTTTATCCTCTACTGTTCATCCCCCGTTGTTTTTCTTGTTCCTCCCCTTTTGTCTTTCTTGTTCCTCCCCTTTTGTCTTTCTTGTTCCTCCCCTTTTGTCTTTCTTGTCCCTCACCTTTTGCCTTGTTTCTCCTCTATTTTTTTTTTTGTTTCTCCTGTACTGACTTTCTTCTTCTTCCTCTTTTGTCGTTTTTTTCTTCCTCCTCTGTTGTCTCTCTTGTTATTCCTCTGTTATCTTTCTTGTTCCTCCCTCTATCGTCTTTCTTCTTTCTCCTCTATAGACTTTCTTGCTCTTCATTGGCTGGAAGTCAGCCTAGGAGACTGGCTACTCTGAAAAGTATTCCTTCTACTAAACTAGGTTCTACGCAAGGCTAGTAAACCCAGTTTACCCTACTAGTTAACTCGACATTAGCTAAAAAATGAACGCCACTGAAATGATCGGATCTTTCTACGCCGATAACAACTACGCTAACCGCGCATCCTTTCATTATTTTTTTTTATTTCCTTTCTATTCATTCGAAAGTGATTCGCAAACTTGATTTTTTTTCCTAACAAATTCGAAGCTTCGAAAATTAAACGTAAACGCACTCGTATTTCTTATTTACACATCTGTGTATCTTTGTCAGCATCTTACTTTTAAAATCACATTTTACACCAAGTTTCTTACTGAATTGTTATTACAGAATTTTGTCTCATAAAAAGACACAATATTACGGTAACCAACGTGAATCCAATTCCCCAACCATGATCTTCAAGATGAATCTGTGATCGCATAGCCTGGAGTTACGGTGAAATAGCGACTCGGAATCAAAGAGCTGTCTTTGAATTCCAGACCAGTTTGTTATATTCACCTACGTTCAAATACCCTTCCCACTTCTTCCTTCCCACCGGCTATGGGTTAAATAGCAGGAAAGATTGGGTTTTATAGACTTCGGTGGCAACTAGTCTAGGAGAAGGACAACACTGGATTCAAAACCTCTAACTATGGCTTAAATAACCTCACCAAGCCGCATTTGAGTACGGCCAGACCCACTAAAGCCATGTCTACTCGAGTGAGGATGGATTTCTCCAAAGAGTGAGAACCTTTTGATGTGTTCTAATGAGTAAATGGATGGCGGGATAAAAGTTTAGGGAAGATAACAAAAATACACACTTTATTAAGATCTAAAAAGGAGGAGAAATTGTGGAGAGCCCTGATCGTTAACGTCCTGAATGGACACGGCAGATAGAAGAAGAAATAACGTTGCAGAAATGACTATCAGTGTGCAGTTCACGGTAAAAAAAAAGTTTTAAAACTTTTTTTTTTTACTATGACCTGCACACTGATACTCAGCTTACGAAATGACGTTATTACATTTCTGCAACGTTACTTCTATCTGCCGTGTCCATTCAGGACGTTAACGATCATGGCTCTCCATAATTTCCTCTCCTTCGCAGATCTTAATAAATTTTGTATTTTTGTTATCTCTCCTAAACTTTCTCCCGCCATGCATTTACTCAAGCAGACAAGGTAGACTTTGTCTTGTTTTCCTCTGTCTTTCTTGCCTTCAATATGGCCGGTGAGTACATAACCTAGAAATTTCAACTTTCTCTTCCTGATGTGAAGTATAAGTATCATTTTTCTTTCCATTTTCTCTAAAACGTCCTCTTGTTCGGCCTATGGTATTCTCAGCATCCTTCTGTAGAACCACATTTCTGTTGCTTCAAGTCTCTTCTTCATTTTTAAGATGGCCCAGCATTCACTGTTGAAACATCAGTCTTAGATCTTAGAAGTAAAATGGCTTACGGCCACATCACGTTGAAACACCGGTTCTCCTACAATCATTAAAGTTAAGCAATGTCGAGCCTAGTCAGTACTTAGATGGGTGACCGCTTGGGAATACCAGGTGCTGCAAGATTGAATGTGCGGGTGGTGTAATGGATAACGAGTCGGAATTGAAAATCGGAAAGCTAAATTCCAATCAGGTTTGTTATATTTACTTACGTGCAAATACCCTTTGGAAAGCCATGAATCCACCTCTTCTCTCCCCAGCTATGGGTTAATTAGTAGAACTTGTATCAGTAAATCATTGTTGTCTATTCTTGCAATCTAAAAATATTTTCTATCTTTTAATAACCCGCTAAATGTTGATAACCCGTAAAAAACAAATTAATAAATAAATTCTAGGAATATAATAGAAGTTGCGTTCATCATACAAATTAGTGATTCTCATTTTTTTTAAATAAAAAAGAAAATTTATAATCTTCTGTACAGATTAATTGAAGGAAACGTATTCTGATGTTATTTGTCTGGAATTTTTCTGCTATAATACCTCGTAGCGTTTACATCTCGCGACCTTTAATCTAATCTATCTAATCGTTTGGTGTTGTTTTCTACAAAGTCTAAAGTGAAAGACACGTACTGTGCATCACTCAACGTATACAGTAACCCATTATAGTCGGAAGAGTACCCCATTTACTGCAGCTATGGTAGCACTGGAATGTTTTGGGCTAGATGGCCTAACGAACTCCTCTTTTTATGCTGATTTTCAATTCAGAGTTTTCCTTCTTTTAGAATGTTTGCTTTAACAATGCTAAATAGTCAAGTCAGTCCCGTTGTTTGCAGAAGTTTGGATTCAGAGTTTTCCTTCTCCTAGACGGGTTGCTTTACCAATACTAAAGTGACCAGTTAGTCCCATAATTTGTAGGAGCTTGAAAGCTTTCTTTCTCCTAAACTGGTTGCCTAACCAATGCTAAACAATCTGGTCAGTCGTTATTATTTACATTTTAAATTCAGGGTTTCTTTCACTTAGACTGCTTGCTACCCCTTGTCAAGAGAACCCATTCGGTCCTGATCTTTCACCCATAGCTGGAGGAAGATGAATTCCTGATTTTTTCGCGGGTATTAGCAAGTATTGAACGAAACAGAATCGGGCTTGCGGAGGAATCGAACTAGGTAGGATTAATTCATTTTACGTGATGACAATCATTACACTAACGACAACCCTTTTGATAGCTGAAGTCATAACCTTAAGAGGATGTGAATTTGTATGCTTGTCAAATACAAATGGTGTTTAGATCAAAATAAAGCAAGCGGCGTAATTTTTCTTTTATTTTTTTACTTAGTGCGATAGAAGCACAAAATAGTTATGTGCCATGCGTGATAGATGCGTAAGCGATCATGTATCTTTCGATACATGACTGACGAGGCAAAAAAGAGGATTCATACCTTTCCCCAATGGTATTAGCACGTAAGTGAATGTAATGGATTCGAATGGAATTCGAACTCGGTTCTTCGATTCCTCAATCCGAGCCGCTATCCATTACTCCACATTACTCTCATATTTAAGCCAGATCTCCAAAGTTGACATTGAATACCACTCACCAGAAAGGATAAACATGAAACAATCCAATCGTCTTTCTAGAGGCGAATGATTATAAAAGTAAAATATGATGCCGTAATTCGTTTTCATTAAAATAATTTTCACGTAAAAATATTGCAATGATAAACATTTCGATAATTCATTAATATGAATAGTAACTATATTCCATGAAAAAAAAAAGCCTTGTTCATTATTAGATCATGACAAGTAATTTTTAAACAGCCGTCAAGTAGAAGAAAATGCGCGCAGTGGATAAAAAATTTAACCAATCATAAGGCGAAACATTTTCAACCAATCAAGAGGCAGTGATTCTTTTCTTTCAAATCAGTTAATCTCGTTTGTTTTCGTTCATGTATTTGTTTATTTTCTTTCTCCTTTGATGTACCTGGGTGACGAAGACGCCTTTGGGGCTGAAACTAACGTCGGTCAAAAAAAAACTTTGACGATAACAATTTTAAAAAGAAATAGAGCCAAAGAATTTTTGTAAAAAAAAAAAAAAAAAAAGGGAGAACAAGCAGCAACCTATGACGAGAAGGAGAATAAAATTTGGAGTTTAGAAAAAAAACAAACATTTTCAACCGATGTCCAGAAAGAAGATACTGGTGACTAGCGGCCAGCACTGCAGGAGTGGTGGGCAACAATTCCACCAGGACTGTCCGTGCTTCTTCCTGGCGGATTTGATGCCACGACAAATGCAGGTGCTCCAGGAGCTGGAAGGACCGTCAACCCACAATTCCGGCGCAACACCAATGTTTTCCGGCCTGAGGAATGATTCATCATATGACACCTGCCTTTAAGTGAAAGGTTGAATAAGAAGAGAAAGAAAAAAAGAGATAAGGTTGATTGAAATAGGATTAAAAGAATAGTGAAAGAAAGAAAGAAAGAAAGAAAGAAAGAAAGAAAGAAAGAAAGCCATGGCAGTGATATGAGAAAGAAAGGAAGAATATATGGAAATATGTATATATGAAATAAAAAAAGAAGTTGCATAAAATAGAAATAAAGAAAAAAAAAAGAAAAATGGAAAGGAAGAAAAAACTTTCAAAAGGACAAACGAGAAAAGATAAAAATAAAGATAAAAATATGAAATTAAACAAGGGAAAGGAAATAAAAAAGAAGAAAGAAAGAAAGAAAGGAAGAAAGAAAGACGCCATGACGACAGTGATATAAAAAAGAAAGAAAGAATGAAAGCTATGATGACAGTGATATAAAAAAAAGAAAGAAAGAATGAAAGCTATGACGACAGTGATATAAAAAGGAAAGTATGAAAGCTATGATGACAGTGGTATAAAAAAGAAAGAAAGAATGAAAGCTATGATGACAGTGATATAAGAAGGAAAGAAAGAATGAAAGCTATGACGACAGTGATATAAAAAGGAAAGTATGAAAGCTATGATGTCAGTGATATAAAAAAGAAAGATAAAAAGCTATGATGACAGTGATATAAAAAAGAAAGAAAGGCAGCTATGACGACAGTGATATAAAAAGGAAAGAAAGAATGAAAGCTATGACGACAGTGATATAAAAAAAGAAAGAAAGAATCGTAAAATAAAAGAAAAATAGAAAGGGTTGTAAAAAAGGTAAAGAAAAAAGCAGATTCCATTAGGAGAAAGACCGGAAACGAATCAACAACTAAAACAGACAAACGACAAATTATTCCTGAATTAAAGTGGATATCTTTCAGTACTCCATTCCTGTGGCCTTGTGCCAAACTAAACTAAGTTGAGTAAATAATAACGGGAAAATCTCAGACCAATTCTTTTCAACATGACAAGTAATCAAAAGTCTTCGCTTAGTCTTGTAAATACAACTGAAAAAAAAAATCAATAAGAAAAACTATAACCAACAAAAACATTTTAAGGTTTCACGTTTAATGACGACTATTCAAAAAATTAGAAATAAATATGAATTTAACTGTTTTAGTTGTGTTTTTATTCTTCGATTGATTTTTTGGAGAAAGGCGGTTTTATTACAGGCAGTACGAGTCACACGTCAGTTTTTCTGTTACAGTGTATTGTCAAGAAATCTTCTTTGATAACCGATTCTTTTGATACTATTTTTATCAATGGTCAGTTTGGAGTAGAATATTGCTTTGAAGATCTAGTCAGCAGACTTATCGTAAAACGTCTGGAAAGAAACATTGATTCAGGAAATGTAAGATATGCGATTTATTAACTGGACAAAGTATATAGTCTTATTTTGATTTTTTTCTTTTGCTAATTCTACACAAATAATAATAATAATAATAATAATAATAATAATAATAATAATAATAATTATAATAATGTCCGTTAGTATTCGAATATACCTATCTGTTTTAGACGACTGCCCGTGAGTATTTGTGCTTGTTCAACAACCACACAGCCCAACTGTGGTTTATACTGTAACTATGCTGAGCAGAACAACTTAGTTATAGTTTCCAGCAGTGAGCGCGCATTGTCTGGCGGGTTCAAAAGTTTGAACAAGCCCAGTACGCTCACACCTTCGGTCACGATGACTTGTGACTTCGTGCTAGCAAAAACATCGACGAACATTACCGTCTACCCAATTTCACTTACAAGGCTTGGGTTTGGGTTTACAAGGCGTGGTATGATTTTCACGCACTTTACTAAGGTGCCACACGCTAGGGTCAACTCCCCATTAAGAAGTCACCTTCCTGACCAATCAACGTTTGAACCCAAGCATCATGGTCGGAAAGCACCCACCTAGGATAATATTATTTAAATGTAATATCTGTTTGCAAGTATATAAAATTAAGCACTAAGCTAAAGGTTGTAATTTTAAAACGCGAAAAAACTAAAATAATGCTATTGTACTACAAAAAGTCTGCGAAAATGGTATAAGTTAAAATATATAAGCTTAGATTAAAAATTACTTTTAAATATTTACGTGAAGACTATTGGTAAAGCCTGGATTGAAACTGTAAAATAACATTTAAAATGCACAAAGGAAACAGTTTAGTGGAATTCACAATAAGACAAACCCCCAAAATTGTCTTCAGAGAGTTCTCAAAGAATCTAAATGACTGAGCGTTGGCATATATATATTGTTGGGCAAACTTGGACAATCTGTGCTCGCAAAAAAAAACAAAAACAAAAAAAAACAAAAAACGAACTATCAAAAGAACGTTTTTCCCTTGACACCGCTATTATTTTAACTCCCTTCAGTCATCGTCAATGTTTATTGTTTTAAA
This sequence comes from Acanthosepion pharaonis, assembly GCA_903632075.3. Taxonomy (NCBI): domain Eukaryota; kingdom Metazoa; phylum Mollusca; class Cephalopoda; order Sepiida; family Sepiidae; genus Acanthosepion; species Acanthosepion pharaonis. The sequence continues at coordinate 3,932,072 of CAHIKZ030004155.1, read as the reverse complement.
AAACAATGATTAGAATTGTAATAAAACCTAAACATATGAGGACAGTGGGTTTATACACTTTTTGTTTTTCAGAATTTACAACAAAAATATTAAACACTATTTATTTATTAGATTGCTTATTTACAAGAATAAAGATTTTATTTACAACAATTTAAAAACTAATAGAATAGTCATGCAATAAAATATTTATCATTTATCAATTTATAAAAAATTAAATAGGAAAACAATTTTTATTCATAAATGTATTCACATTTTAAATCAATCATGAGGAAATCTTTAGTAGTTACTGTTTCATAAAGTTCAAATCAAATGGCAATTTGCCGATGTTTCTTCAATTTCATTTCGATAAACAATATAATATATAGTGTTTATTATTTTTCTTGTCAATTCTTAAGAACAAAGATATTGTATAAATTCTCTTTCATATGTTTAGGTTTTTTCATAATTCTAATCATCGTTTTTTTAAAAACAATAAACATTAGCGAGGAGTGAAGGTAGTTAAAATAATAGCGGTGTCAAGGATAAAACCTCCCTTTTGACACTCCATTTTTAGTAGACATGAAGCCCCAAGTTTACTTATAGCTGTTTAATGAGTAAAGCACACGAGCTAAAAGATTGTTTTCTTTAAAATATTGTTTTTAATGGCCATGTTTGAGGTCTCCAGATTCCATTTCTTTATTATCCATGAATTGTTTCGACTTCTTGAGAAAGTTAGTGGAATGGCTTTCGTTGCTACGCCATTAAAAATATATAATACCATTAAAAATATAATTAAAATATATGATGTCATTAAAACAGCATTAAAATATATAATACCATTAAAATGCCATTAGAATATATTATAATGCCTTAATGAATTCAGTGTCATTAAAATCTATAATGCCTTAATGAATTTAGTGTCGTGATATTATTTCCAGTGGCGAAGTGTCTATGTATGCAATGCATATATTTTTTACAGAATAAATCATTTTCGTGTAATATAAAAGAATTATTGATCATTTTTCTATATACTTTCACTCGTGAATTTTTAATAAATCTCACATTTCTCTATTTTTTAGGATAAATTGTAAGCAAGTGATAATAGTGTAATATAAGCAGAGAAGCCCCCTGCTTCTGTATACTACTCCTACGACAGTTTTATGCACAAGCACAGACAACATGTAAGAACTGACTGGTTCAAGTTAAGTGAGCAAGAAAAGAAGAAAAAAAATGAAGTGAAGTTAGCTGCTTTTTGATGTCCTGTAAAATATGTTAATATCAGCGATAGTTAAATCTAATCAATTGAATACTGATTTATTTTATTCATTTATGTTATATCATTTTTTTAGTAATAGTTAATTTTTTAAAAGAGTATTTATTTTAGTATTTGAATTTTTTTCAAAGCAATATTCGACATATCTAAATGTTGTATCCTTAAAGAGGTTACAAACAGACAAAGGTGGTACTCGAGTGAAGGAACAGCCACACGCGCGTAGATGAAAGAAGAGAGGTTTATTGTAAAAGAAAATGCATTACTGAAAGACAGGGAATCGGGTGGCAGGCTAGTAATTCCCAAAGCAAGCCCCCAGGTATATCCAGTGCTCACTATATATAGCTACTGATATCTATACTTTATATTCATCAATTATTATTGTATCCTTAAAGAAGTTACAAATAAAGGTGGTACTTGAATGAAGGAACAGTAACATGTGCATTGATAAAAGAAAGAGAGGTTTATTGTAAAAGAGAATACACTACTGAAAGACAGGGAATCGGGTGGCAGGCTAGTAATTCCCGAAGCAAGGATATCTAAAAATAACGGGGTTGGGTAGCTGTCTACCACCCCAGACGAGACTCTGCCCTTCGGCAGAGACTCGTCTGGGTGCTTCTCTGTCGAAAGTTGGAAACGAATCTCCAAATAATTATCGAAGCAAGGAGATTTGTCAACTGTCCCACGCGGTCATATGTGGCACAAGGCCGAATTTAACGCGGGGTATCCGAACTCGTAGGCTCGGGCAAAATTTCCCCGTAGACGCCGTTAAAAACGGAATCGTGTAGCTGTCTACTACCCCAGACGAGACTCTACCCTTCGGCAGAGCCTCGTCTTGGTTCCTCTCCGCCCGAAGGCAGAGAGTTCGACAAGCACAGCTGGAGACGAATCTCCAACTAATTTCTGAAGCAAGCTCTCAGGTACATCTTGCCCTTACTATATATAGCTACTGATATAGTCAGTTCACATAGGCGATAGGGAGTGTGGGACATTCCATTACAACACTATAATCTTAGATTTAACTAGAATATGGATATGAAGCCCTGTAAATTAAAAAATTGTTAATGAAGAGTCATGTTAGAAATATTTAAAAAATTTTTTTAAAATTCTGTAAATATTGTATTAATGTATGTTTTTCATTAAGGGTTATTACATTTTATGATAAGGCGAGGCGTTAGTACATTCTAAAATAAAATAAAAATTTAATTCACTAATAAATTTCAACACTGTTATTTTCGAAATACAGACTCCAAAACCCGCTTTGAATTAGATTGTTGTATTTAGATAACGATTGAATCTAGATATGAAGTGATGAAGATTCTTATGATTGAGGAAGCGTCCTCTTGGGAATCTGTTTCCCAAAATAGCGAAGAAGCTGAGTGGAACTTCCTTCTCACCAATGGTACACGAAGAGAATGAGGCTGATTCGACTCTTTGGAGGTGGTATTACAGGACTTAGCTGTAAATACCTTAACTGGTGGAACTAAGGAACGTAGCTAGTCAGAACACTTTCCATGGAAATATCGATAGAGCAGCGAGAGGCTTGCGATTTTCGCCTGTGGGAAAGGGTTTGTAGGATGGAAAATAATTCATCACAAGCAAGGCCACGTAGACGCTTTTGAATTCTGTCACTGTTAATGGTTACGAGAGGAATCTGAGAAAAATCAACAATTAAAAGAGCTGCCCCGTCCTTAGGGGTCTAATCTTTTGATAACTTGCTAGCTCATATCCTTGCTTGCAATAACTAGTCTTTTTGGTATGGATTGAGTGATTCGTTTCAAAGTCCCATATAATTTTGCCGTTTTTGTTCTCTCGAACGATTTCATGTTTATCCTTATACTATTGTTCTGCGATTATAAATCTAATTTATTTGCACTTTATTGTTTATTCGTTGAGTGCTCCCACCAACTCTAAGTGGTGGTTGATACTAAAGAAAGTGAAAGTGAAAGTGATAGTATGTCTCCTCAATATTGCAGCACACTTCTTAATAATTTAGTTGTTTTCAGTGATGTTTTCATTTGAATAGTCCCGACGCTTATCTTCATTTCTAGTTCTCCCAGTCATTTTTATTAAGCTCGTCTGGATTGTTCTGAGCGGTTCAATAACCCCCGGTATGACCGTCACTTTCACCTTCAAGAACTTCTTCACTTCTATAACAAGGTAAAAATGGTAATATTAATAGTAGAATTAGCAGTTTCCATACAGGAAACACTCGACATTCATTAACCGAACAGTTTGTGTTACGGTTGAAAGAAATTAATAAAATCTTTTTTATTAGTTTTCCAGGAAATTAAAGTTCCTAAATGTCCTGTTGTTGCACTTTCTAGTATTGACCGGAGTTTCCTTCCAGCCCTTTTGTCTTCGGTAATGTCGAGTTTGAGTACATCATTATTTTCTCTTCTAATTATTATTGTTGTTGTTGAAAATGTTCAGGTAATGTGGTTTTCTTTATTTGGTTATGATCTTCATTGTAATTTTATAATGCCAGTTTATATAGTCCGTAAGGATCGTCTTCTTTAAGATTTAAGACAGCGTGAAGTCATTCTAATCAAATACCGATGACAGTTTAGACATCTCTAAATGAGTGGGGCGTCATGCAAGACATCCATTTGGACTTCATTTTAGATTTACACTACGGTCTTCCGGAACGGCAAATTCCACAATCTGACACATTCATTTTTTTCTCCTTATGAATATCAGCAACGATCTAGATTGAATGATTCGTTTCAGAGTCCCATACAATTCTACCATTATCGTTCTCTGGGACGATTTCAAGTCTATGATTCTTATAACTCATAAATTATTTGTACTTTATTATTCACTCATTAAGTGTTCACGCCAACTGTAACTGGTGGTTTATACTAAAGATTTAGTGAAGGTAAAGTGAAAGTGAAAGTAAGTCTACACAATACTGCAGCATACTTCTTAATATTTTAGTTGATTTCACTAATGTTTTCATTTGAATAGTCCCGACGCTTTCCAGTTCCTCCAGACATTTTTTCCGAATCTTTCCTAGCAGCCTAATATCGGCTGTTATGACTTACTCTACGGTCTTCCGGAACAGCAAATTCCACAATCTGACATGTACATTTTTGCCTTTACAATTATCAGCTCCGATTTTTTGGCTTCAACCGAGTCATTTGAATCTCGAAATCCAAGAAAATTTTTCCCTTTGATTATTTCGAACAGACAGAATCTGGTCTGTGTATATGCTATTGGTCTGTGTAGTCAAAATGCAGATGCTTGCACAGTTTTCAATAGACCAACCTTCCTACCCAGTCAAGCCGAATCTTCTATTCTTTCAAGTTACTACATTCGTTGATAATATGGTTTTTTTTTTTTTCATCTTTGTCTCCATACTGTCAAATTGTTGTTTTCTGTTTTTCATCTCAGAAGATTCAATGCTCAATCTCCAAAGATTCTCTCTTCGAGTTCAATAGGACATTAATTGGCATTGTCTCATTTTCTTCCATTTTTTTTTCTTACAAGGGTTTCTGAACTGGTCCCGGTGCTCTAATGATTATCGATAGGATCGATATTTTCAAAAACAAGATCCACACATTATTATAATTATTGATTGAGAGATCAGCACTGCAACAAAATGACGCTGGTGTACAACCATACAATGTTCAGTATACCCATCAGGCTGGTAAAGGAATACCAGGCATGCGCACTACATTCAAATGTGTTACGGTACCATAGCAGGTTTTGATAAAAGGTCGGGTAGTCCGGACCACTCAGATGGTTTTCAAGTATCTAGATGTCTCCCAAGTTACTTTGGCTGCCTCACCCTTTAAACTTAAACAGAAACAACTCTCTCGTCACCCGGTCTTGATGCTTTCCGACTAAACTCATTCATGAACAGAGATGCACAGTGGGTCAGGCCCTAAGGGACATAAAAAACTGGTTAATGCCAGGCAACTGACAGACGGATCTCAGGTACTGAACAAGATATTCATTGTATCACATCTAAATTCACCAAGACAGAAGATGTACATGTTAATACCTTCCAATCGATTAAGATCAAAAGGCATGAGAGCAACGCCTAGTTTATTATTATTATTATTATTACTACTACTACTACTACTACTACTACAAGCTGTGCTGGGCACGTGGCCGAGTGGTTAGAATGTTCACATTCTGGCCATGAGACACGGGTTCGAATCTCATCATGGTCGATTTGTCAGGAATGTACAGATGTTATCGGATAGAGGGGGCCGATCTCAGTGTGCGGCACCTTTGGAAAATGCCTGAAAACCATACCAAGGGTTGACCCAAGCCTTGTCAGTGAAACTGGGTAGACGGAACCCGGGGGCTTGAGCGTGCTGGAGTTGTTCGAATTGATGATCACGCTAGATAACACACTCTTTTCCCAGAAACTGTGACTGTAAACCAAAGGTTGGCCTCTGTGAGTGTTGAATAAACACAAATGCACCTGAGCAAGCGTCTGCAACAGGGATTGACTAGCCGCCTTAGTAGACGGGTATCCTCGAATACGACTGGCCAGCTATACATACAAATACAAGCTGTTCTCACTCCGACTAAGAAGCCCTTCCCCAAAATATAATCATTTGGTTAAATTTTCGAAAGTTGGGAAGCCCAAGAACTTTCAGGTACCCTCTTTGTATGAATTATTATTATTATTATTATTATTATTAATAATAATAATAATAATAATAATAATAATAATGATAATAATAACAGTATTAAAGTACTAGTTTTGCTTCTCTCTTTTGTCAAACGTTTAATCAGGCCGTAAGAATGAGCAAAAGACCAAATAGTCGGTGGAACGAGACACAGATGGACATTGCATAGAAAGTCGAGGAGGCAACGAACACGAGATACACCGGGACACACCGACACAAAATGGCGACCTCTAGGCATGTTCTTGCAGATGTTGCTGAGATATCCTCTATTTCATACATGTCCGCTGCGCATTTTGCAATTCATTAATATTGAAATTGTGACCGGAAAACTATGAATAAACTAGCATTATTGAGATTACATATCAACAGTAGCAGTAGTGGTAGAAGAAGAAGAAGAAGAAGAAATTTGTGGGAGTGATAAGCACTGACGCATTATAAACAGTATAAAAAAAAACTGCATATTCTTGTATCTGTGATTTACTGTTACCGTTTTTTAATTGGCTTCGATAATCCACGAGTTGGTGATGACATAAAAAAGAAATTAAATTATTTAACACATTGACTGTCAACCACGAGTTATTTCGTGGTTGGCAGTTTTTTTATTATGATTTTTTTTTATTATGGGTTATCTCGTGCCAACAAAGAGTTTATTCACAGTGATAGCTTTTACTGTGAAAAAAATGTTAAGACAACAGTTGACGCTATAAATCAAGCCATAAAATGTTGTTTTTTTGTCTATGTTGGCTATTATAAAGTTGTTTGAAGTAAGATTTCGTCGTTGTCCTCTGGCAGTGAACGTGTTAACATTGTTCAAGCCAACAGTGATTTTGTCGATCCCATATTCAACAAACCGGAAGAAAACAATTTTGTCGATCCCATATTCAACAAACCGGAAGAAAACAATTTTGTAGATCCCATATTCAACAAACCGGAAGAAAACAAATGAATATATAAGATGTGTTATCCAAAAGGTCCACTGAATTTGAGCAAGAAATAAAATGTCTGGTTTCCGTCGTCTGCTTTTAGTTTCTGTCTTGCGTGATTTTTCCAGACTGGCTTAAAAAGTGTGCTGCTTAAAAAAGATAGTCATTTGTACTATATATAATTCTAAAGAATTCTCGGAATATAATGATACGCCTCATTTTATGTGCATGTGTGTGAGAGAGAGACAGATTTATTATTTCAAATTTTGATAAAACATTACATATGGGTTCTGTTTTGCAGCTGCTTCTAATTTGTATTGAATTTTTTTTTTTTTTTTATCAAATGATCTCATAATTTCGATACCTCCTAGAGTAAGTTAGCCTAAATTATAAGTTATTTACAGCGAGGGGATGTTGAAAAGTTTACAGAGAGACATCTTCTGAAAATCTCTCCAAAAACCTCAAACATCAGAATTTATTTTGGAATTTATTCTTAGCCAAATAAAAATCTTTTTAGCACGACTCCATAATAGAAGATAACCAAAAATAAGTATAAAGATTTCAAATCTAATATCTATTTATTTATCTGAAAATATACATAGATAGATATGAACAGACTGATAGATAGATAGATAGATAGATAGATAGATAGATAGATAGATATGAACAGACTGATAGTGTTATATAGGAATATAACGTCGCTGCCAACACTGGAGTTTGAACACAGAACACCAGCGAGCAAACACAGGCGATCCCATTTGGAAGAAGTAGATCACGTGATGGCAAAAGAAATGTATATATGGGAATTACCATGGCGTCTAATTGATCGCTATTTCTACTCTATCCTCTATTACTATTCGGATCGCTATTCTCTATACTATTTCTTTATACTGATCACTATATGTATTACTATTCGGATCACTATTTGGTGGTTACTTACTAATATACTATTAGTGCGAGTGTTATTCGAAGGCGTCTGACACCAGTATTGTTCAACAGCGTTACTATAGTTGTATCTGCGATTACAAAGTTTCTACTACAACGAGCAGATAGATAGATAGATAGATAGATAGATAGATAGATAGATATAGATAGATAGATAGAGCTATCGAGCTATGAAAATCGATAGATAATGAACAGCCTTAGATAAAGAGAGAGAGGGGGGAGAGATAATAAAAAAATGATATCCATCTACCTATCCAAATAGATAATGTACAACCTCAGATAGATAGATAGATAGATAGATAGATAGATAGATAGATAGATAGATAGATTTGTATCAGGCATGATAAACATAATCACATATATGCATTAAAGAAACTGATAAAAATAACAAAAAAATGTATTTACTATGTTAAGTATTTATTCAATTAGTCTAAATAATACAAAATATAATATATATATATATATATATATATATATATATATATATATATATATATATATATATATATATTCTAAAACGCCGAATTAAAAAAATAAAAATAAAAACAATATCTGTTTGTAAATTTATAAGAATTTACCGACATACTTTTACTTGAAAAATTGCTTTTGTGTCTGAGACTCAAAATATTTAAATTTGGAATTTGCCTTTGTATACGCCAGCGATCAACACAAACGCCTCAACGATGATCAATTGACTTTTATGAATTCTTTTGAACCACTTATTTGGATTCGTGTTGAGCTGGAAAGATGCCTGTGAACTCGGTCGACTTCATCTATCGGTATTTTTATCAAGACATCGATGTAATGGATTTGATGCTTGCTGCTTATTTTGAATTCTGCAGCTACACAGATCTGATATATCTGAAAGGAAAGCCCAACTGAACAGTCTATCAGAAATGCAAGTTGCGAAAGAACATCTTTCGACCTGATCGTATCTTTTGATCCGGCAAAGCTTTCATCCGTTTTTTTTTTTTTTTTGTTGTTTGTTTTTTTTTATTTCGTTTTTTGTTTTCTTTTCTTTTGTTTTTTTTTTGTTTTTTTTTTTATCTCCGGTCTTCTTTTTATGTGTCAAATATGTTTTTGATTAACTTAAGTCCTTTTCTAACAACTTCTTTGTCTTTCTCGGGTTTTCTCCTTTTCCTCAATTCTTTCCTTTTTCCTTTTTTTTTTATGGTATTTTTATTAATTTGTGTTAATTCGCTATTTTTTTTAATAAATCGTTTTGTTTCCTTTCCCTTTACTGTCTAAGAACGCTCCGCTCAACCCATTTCTGGATTTGTTTTCCCTCGCTATATGTGAAAGTGCTTCGAAACCCAAGAGGGTCTCTCATATGTTTCTTATCGACCGCGTTGGGCTATAAGGATGCTTTTTCTAGACAACAAATGCGCGTGCGCGCCCGCACACACACACACACACAAACACACACACACACACACACACAAAAACACACACACACATGCACGCATGGACGCACACAAACACGCATATATATGTGTGTGTGTGAGCAGTATATATATATATATATATATATATATATATATATATATATCACACACACACACATATATATATATATATATATATATATATATATATATATATATATATATGACATTCATAAGTAATGTTTTATTATATCCTCGTAATATAAATCTATTAGACATAATATGGTTGAACCTTGAATTGAATTTACACATGAATTTCAAATAAACAAATCTATTCTTTTTAGAGTTTATCCTAAACCCACTAACAAAAATGATCTAATTAATTTTTTCTGACCATAATCCAAAAAAAAAAAAAAGATCAGGATTAGTGATAGGATTCTACCTCAGAACCCTGAGGATATGAAGCCAAGAATACATATCTGAAGAAGAGAAATACGTTAAGAAAACCTTTAGACTTATTCACAACCCACATCATTTCATTTTCAACGCTAGAATATGAACTTACAAAATCCACAAATCTCAAAAACTTGACATCACCGATAACACTTCGAATAACACAAAATGCATAATCCCACCTTCTAACACTGTTTCTACAAAACTTATACACACACACACAAAACACACACATACACACACACACGCACACACGCGCGCGCACACACATATATGCGTGTGTGTGTGATTAATAAAAAATACATTTTTTCTCACTTAGCCGGTTGATGTTATCTTCAGCACCTCGGCTCTAGAAATTCGCAGATGAACTTTCTGTAAATGTTCAATCCAATCTTCAGAACGTTTCAGCAATTAACTGCCGTTTTTTCTAAATTTGCATTTTATAAAAATATATACACTTACCCCTTTCAGGAAGGATTTGTAGAATATTACATATTTCGAAGATTATATATGTATAAAAACATCGAAACAAATATTAAAAAAGTATATATATATATATATATATATATATATATATATATTTTACTTAATTACTATTTTCCGATTGTCTATTTTATTCAGTTTGTCTTCTCTGCAGATTTATTCTGAGAACTTTAGCATATGTATATATATATATATATATATATATATATATATATATATATATATGTGTGTGTGTGTGTGTGTGTGTGTGTGTGTGTGTGTGTGTGTGTGTGTGTGTGTTCAGCTATGTACTGTTCAAAACAATTTTGTGCCTATTATATTTAATGATATTTTTTTCCAGATATGCTAATATCCTTTCGTAAATGTAACTGTTGCCTGTTGACAGATTAGAACAAATTCCTGTCGTGTTGGCCCAAGCTTTCGACACGATTGAGTCATCATCGGAGAGGAGGAAAAAAGAAAATAGCATTTTAACAAGTAGATTGTTTTATCATTTTTTGAAAGTGTGGTTATATATATATATATATATATATATATATATATATATATATATATATATATATATATATTAAACATAAAATTGTCTTTAAATGTATATATATATATATATTAACTTCTGAATACGGCCAGTACATTTTGGACATAGTTGCAGTTTATTAGAAATGAAAAATATATGTCTACCGTTTATTGACTTACACACCATTGTCTATAGCATTTATGTATATGTCAATCAATCTCTCTCTTTCTCTGTTTATACACACACACACACACACACACACACACACACACACACATATATATATATATATATATATATATATATATATATATATATTTTTTTTTTTAATTTATAACATAAATATGTTATAAAATCACTACAAAAATAGCCATTTTGTTTCAACACCCTCGGTGTCTTATCAAGTGATGGTGTTGATTGTCAACATCATCATTTGAATGGCTATTTTTGTAGTGATTTTATAACATATTTATGTTAAAAAATTAAAAAAAAAAAAATTATATCTGCTCTACTTTGTATTGAGCACTCTTTTAAGAATAGTAATTGTTGGTTATTGGAATTCATTCCTTATACACCAATTATATACTTGTATATATATATATATATATCTATATATATATATATATGAATTGACTTCCAAATTTAGTGGTCGCATAGTTATATGGCTACTCTTCACAGCAGAGTTGGACTATTCTGCAGAATAATGACTACGAAATTTCGAAGTCAGCTTGTAGGAAATAATGCGCAGTTAATTGAAAAACGTTTTTCATATTAATTTTATTAAAGCTTTATCTCTATCTCCGATATTGAGCACCCGACCACAAAGCCTGATTGCCTTTCTATCAGTACACCCCACTGAAAAATCATCAATTTTTTCTTCAAAAACAGTCTCCCAAATTAACACTATATACACGTATATATATGTATGTGTATATATGTTTATTTAAGTTTTGCTAAACAGTGTAAATATTGCTTGCGAGCTCGATTTATACAGAGATGCGGCAGAAATACCTCCCACATTAAGACATTAGCTGGATGAAATACTATTGCCACTAATGTCTAACCATTACTATTTTGCCATTTACAATACTATATGTGATATATGCTTTATTGACATGTCTCTTTCGATTCATGTCTGACTTGACAGAAAATTTTTCCGCAGTAATCTGCCGCTTTTTCTGTGGTAGACTGGTTGCCAGCCAAGGCTATATGAACCATACTGTCCTGTTATTCAACCCATAACTGATGGGGAGAAATGGATTCATTTCAGAATGGAATTCGAACTGAGCTCTCCGATTTTTTATTCCGTGCTGTTATTCATACCACACCGCACATCCATATTTTCAAAACCAGTGCAAAAGAAATTGTTCGTCTACATGGAAATCAGCACCGGGCTATTGCACTGGGCTGGAAGGCAGCACCCGATGATTGCATTGCGCATTAAACTCAGAGTTGTGTCACCGGTGAGGAAAAAATATCTATTTATTATTAATATAAAAGCTACCTATGTTATTATACATCGAGCACTATTTTATTAGCGTCGGCACTCACTCAATGGTAGTTATTATATATATATATATATATATATATATATATATATATATATATATATATATATATATATATTTGCACTTTTACCCATAAATATAGCAGACCATAATACTATATTTTTAAGAATGTTTTTTAAATATTTATAAATAGATATGATCAAAATTTTAAGGTATGCTATATTTATAGCCAAAATTCTCTCTCTCTCTCTCTCTCTCTCTCTCTATCTATCTATATATATATATATATATATATATATACTTATGCGTGTACAGATTGTTTCGCTGTATCACAGCTCATCAGTGTGGCTAGATATCCAATTGCCTCAAGATATGTATATATATATATATATATATATATATATATATATATATATATATTGACCATTTTTACCCATAAATATAGCATAACTTTTTTCAGGTACTATATTTATGAATAAAAATATATATATTGACACTTTTACCCATAAATATAGCATACTTTAAAACTATATTTTATCATATATATATATATATATATATATATATATATATATATATATATATATATATATATATATCGAAGACAATGACGATAGGCAATTCACTCGCCATAAATCGCGATAATTTATTTTCATGTATTAAATTATTTTTAGCTCACAAATTATTCTTAGCTCGCAGGTAAATGGATAATACTTTTTTTTAAATTGCATTGTACTTGTAAATTCTAAAAAGAACTTTACTAAAACCATCAATTTTTGACGAGAGACACAGGCATATTTTTGACGACAAACGCATACACATTAACAGGTGCGTATCTATGCCGTTTTCTTTACTTGCATAGATTCTTTTTTTTTTTTTTTTCCAGTCAGCATTCATTAACCTAAAAATAACGCGATCGATGTTCCTTACATAAATAAATGAAACCATCTATTTCTAACCGATTACTTGGTCTTGCATTCATGGGAGCTGTCTCTATTTTACGCGCGAAACCTTATCATTTCATTTTTTTCTTTTTCTTTTTTATCTTTTTGTTTCTTCATCTTATATTCAAAACATTTCCGTTAGATTTGCTTACATGAAATTATTCGCACTAACATCTCTATTTAGGAATCATCACCCAATCACAAGACAAAAAAATTGAAAAGCCTCATCTGCTTTCCGATGCTGGACTGATGAGGCTCGTTATCACTTTGAAACATTAATCAATTCTTCTTATTCTGCATTATGATTTATGAATAATCTGTCCTGAAATAATCCATGTCAAATTCTAAATATCCAGCAACCAGCGTTTTTTTCGAAATTTCACACTATGGATTCTTTCTTCCTCATTCTTAAATAACGGTATTTATCAAATATTCGATCCTTATAAAGGATGTTTTATTAAGATGGATTATATATAAGACGGATCAAAGTCAGAAGTAAATAAAGCAGTGTTATTGGTGAAAATTTATTTATTTCTCTATTGGATCATATTATTTAAGTCATTTCAATTATGTGGGAAAAATAATAATAAAAAATAATGTCCGCCAAATCTAAAAGAAAAAAATCATTAGACGCTTAAACTTAATTCACATTTAAAATCGGTCCAAGTTATTGGAACATCTGTATATTATATAAAGCCATATATATATATATATATATATATATATATATATATATATATATATATATATATATATATATGTGTGTGTGTGTGTGTGTGTAAGCAAATATATGGATATAGATCAGACAGTATGAAGAAAAATATACTGAAAAACAAACAAAAAACGGAACGGTGATCTTATAAAAGATTTCAGTTATCTGTTTGGATTGGTATTGCTTTTATGTCCATCGTCTTTTTCATGTTGAATTGTATATGGTCTATGTTAATTATGTTTTATGAATATGTCCTGAAGATGGTCTATTAGACCGAAACGTCCGACGTTGACATCAAACATTAAAACAGCATAATCGCATATTAGGATTTTTGTTTGTTTTTTCAGTATATTTTTCTTCATATATATATATATATATATATATATATATATATGTACGGGTTCGTATTTTTTATATACCATGTTCCTTCAGAGCACAGTTGATCATGGCTTTCCACAGATTCCTTTTATCTATAATATGTACCCTACCATAGCTTCTTGGCAAAGATAGGGTAGTGGTTTCCCGCCACGGTTTGGTTTTCAAAGCTTTCCTACTTTTAGACAGTTTGCCATCTAAGGCTAGAGGTTCCAGTCTACCCTGCTATTTAACCCATAGCTAGAGGGAAAAGTGATTGATTCAGGCTCTTGCCAAAGACATTTGCGCGAAAGTGTACGCAACGTTACGGTGACAGATTTTACTTACCGGTAACCGGTAACCGTTACTCTGGCCGCACATCCTCAATTTCGCATTACAGGGTTATTAAAATCAATTTATAAATATACTGTGTGTGTGTGTGTGTGTGTGTGCAGGCGAGTGTACATCCGTTAGTAATTAAATATTTGTAAATATCTGAAAATATTTCCGCATATTTCTGTCAATAAAAACAGATTTACAGGCGAATACAGACAATAGATAGATACCTATGTATTGCAGTATGTTCATCTGTCTATTCAGATGAACATACTGCAATAGTATTAATAGGAGTATTAATAGGAGTAGCTCGGTCATCTGCCGCCCGGTTCAAACCCCTCCTCGTTCTTTCGAAGAGGAGGAGAGTTTTATTCCTTGTTTCCTGTTTAGGATTGAGTTTCCTTCTCTTTCACTTCCAGTAGCCCTTTGCGTCTTAGTGGCACTATCACCTTGCTTGGGATGAATTGATTAAAAAAGAGATAGATAGATAGATAGATAGATAGATAGATAGATAGATAGATAGATAGATTATCTCTGCTTATTGTATATCAATATGAAAGCTTAATGTTGATATGCAATAACTACTTTGTCCTTCTTTTGACATCCATTGACAGAAATTGTTAAAATAGGTCACTAGATGTTTTCCTCTACTTTTCTTACCTTCACTATGCCCTGCGTGTGTTAAATTCTACAAGTCATCTTTCCTCATTATCAGTCCCAGAAATTTCAAATGTCTTTTTCTGATTGCAAGTAATATTTCATTGTAGTTCCCATTTTCCTTAGGAATTCCTCGTTGCTCACAAGATATTCTCAGCATCCTTCTGTAGAGCAACATCTCTTTTTGCTTCAAGTCGATTCTTCCTCGGGCGTATAAATAAGAGTTTCAGTAGGAATTTGGATTCACAAGCTGTCTCCCCACCCCCGCCGCATGTATACGCACTTCTAGGATAGTGCGATCCGGTTTGAATTCAAGTTTCAAGTTTCCTACTCCCGTTCAAAAGACCTTGGAGTAATGTGAACCAGTCGATAGGCGAACCTATCCACTCCTATTAAAGAGAAAAAAAAATGAATTAATAAATAGTAAAATCTCAAAGTTCAGACGGAGATGTTAAATGTAGAGAGTAGATGTGGTCTTTAGTAGGAACCAAAAACCCAAACCTGAACAGAAAACAGGAAAAAAAACCTCTACTCCTGTACAAGAGACAATGGATGAGTATAAAACGAGCGATAGGCGAACCTATCTACTCTTATCGAAATAAGGAATATAGGAATAAAGTCGACCAGGTTTCACTTTTTAAAATGGAAAACATGCTTATACAACAAATATCAACGAGAAAGTCTATTATGTACATATGTAAGCAATCTTATGAATTCAGCAGATGAAGAGAATACTTGTAGCAAAAGAACTGTGGTTCTACAGAAGGATACTGAGAATACCGTGAACGTAATATATGAAAATGAAGTTTTAAAGAAACTGGAAGTAAAAAGGATATTTATTCTCAGCATCAGAAAGAGACAGCTGAAATTTTCCAGGTCACATAATGAGGAAAGACGGCTTGGAGAATCTGACACTTACATAACATATCTTTTTATATTTCTGAGACGAGGTATTGTTTACACTAGTTACCATAGTCAGACTATTGTCCTCATTTTTATTGTCATATTCCCGACGTTTCGCCCGTTGTACGCTCCGGCCTTCTTCAGATGATATACGTTGGAATTTGGAAACGAAATTTTTATTTCGTCCACCGGAGTATATTGTTCTAATTCTAGTTCCACGTGCCATGGCTTTTCTGGATAGTTCTTTTTCAGTTAATTCCCTTTAGTAACTCAACTCGACAAGTTTTTTTTTTCCTCTACTGTGGCCAGGTATTGAATACACAACTCTTTGGGTCAAGTCACTGAATTATTTCAACCTACCCTTTTATCTGTTGGGTCATGTGTCCTTGGCTGGACGAAATAAAGAGTTCTGTTTGAAATTCCAACGTATATCACCTGAAGAAGGCCGGAGCATACTACCACCGAAACATCGGGGAATATGACAATAAAGATAAGGACAATAGTCCGAACAATCTAACCACCAGCTTGTGTAAATGGTTGGCATAACAGGGATAAGTAAAAGACAAGAGGTTTAAACAGTAGAGAGCTATGATCGCCCACATCCTAAAGAACATTGTACAAGAAGAAGAAGAAGAAGAAGAAGAAGGAGAAGGAGGAGGAGAAGAAGAAGAAGAAGAAGGAGAAGGAGGAGAAGAAGGAGGAGAAGAAGAAGAAGAAGAAGAAGAAGAAGAAGAAGGAGAAGGAGAAGGAGGAGAAGAAGGAGGAGAAGAAGAAGAAGAAGAAGAAGAAGAAGAAGAAGAAGAAGAAGAAGAAGAAGAAGAAGAAGAAGAAGGAGGAGAAGAAGAAGAAGAAGAAGAAGAAGGAGGAGGAGGAGGAGGAGAAGAAGAAGGAGAAGAAGGAGGAGGAGGAGAAGGAGGAGGAGAAGAAGAAGGAGGAGGAGGAGAAGGAGGAGGAGGAGAAGAAGAAGAAGAAGAAGAAGGAGAAGGAGGAGAAGAAGAAGGAGAAGGAGGAGAAGAAGAAGAAGAAGGAGAAGGAGGAGAACAAGAAGGAGAAGGAGGAGAAGAAGAAGAAGAAGGAGAAGGAGAAGAAGAAGAAGAAGAAGAAGAAGAAGAAGAAGAAGAAGAAAAGAGCGTCGATCAAGTCAATCCTTGTGCTAACACGCGTGAAAGGATAAGTGGACGGCCTCTCCTCAACATCCACTAATCACAGCTTCTTCTTCCCTTTGCATTTCTTACACTCAAATAAAATGCATCTGATGTGGGCGGCCGTGTTTTTCGAAGGCGAAAGATATTCAGTCGAGCGGCAATGTTTTGATAACAAGCCAGATTCTGTACCATGTTTCTGTGCACATGATCCAAATATCGACAGAAAGACACAATGATCAGCTATGATGAACAACACTATCCTTCACGTTAAACATTAAAGTACGAAGTTTTCAATCGCCTAAAACCAAACCACAACCGTATTTGATTCTAAGTAGACACTAAACTTTCTTGACTGTTATTCAAGAATTCTATCACAGTCCGTTTCTAGCATTCTTAGTATTCATTTCAGAAATCAAACAAGCTTGCTTAATATGACTATACATCTCCACATGTATATCAGCCTGATTCTATCTATCTATTTGATATTTATTTGTCTGTTCATTATCTATTTATCTATCTATCTATCTATCTATCTATCTATCTATCTATCTATCTATCTATCTCTCTATCAAATTCTGTATTTATTTGTAAAAATCATTTACTATTTATCTATCTCTACAGCTCTATCCATCTTTCACTCTCTCGATATATATATATATATATATATATATATATATATCAAACCATCGTTTTTATCTATCTATTAAATTCTATATTTATTTGTCTCTCTCTATCTTTAGATATATATATATATATATATATATATATATATATATATATTGATCTATCGATATAATAGCCGTTTTTCTATCGATGTATCTAATTTTATTCCTGTGTATACCTATCCTAGCCATTTCCTGTCTCTATCTATCTATCTATATATCTATCTAATTCTAATCCGATTCATGTATATTGATTTTTTCCAAGCATAGGTTAGATGTGGCACAAGGCCGAAAGTAGGAGGCACCCAGTGGGAATCGAACTCACTACTCAGTCGTAATTGTTCTAGTGAGACAAGCTTATATATATATATATATATATATATATATATATATATATATATATATATATATATATATATATATCTATTTTCCACTTTCTCTGTTTCTCTCCTTTCACTCTGTCCAGTTAACATGGTATTTCTATCTATCATGTACTTTTGACCTTGTTGACAACATCAATATGCTACACCATGAGATTAAAAACTAAAACTTCATATTCTCAAGGCTCTCTATATCAAAATCAACCAACCAACACTCAATTACGACAACTTCCTTGATGAATTTCATCTTAACACCAAGAAACTGATTAGACAACTGGAAAGGATCAGGATAAAAATAAGTAGACAAAATATGTCTATATTATTCAATGGAACATGTTTGAATGAAGGTATACTGCCTAAATGCACACACACACACACACACACAGATATGTAAAATTTAAAATCAAACTCAGCGTTGCCACTGCACGCTCCAAAAACAATAACTCATTTCCAATAGCATTTTTCGGATACAACAATACATATATTTTCGTTGTCCTCTTATTACTAAGAGAAAAAACAAGAACAACATCTATTCCATACCTGAAGATGTCTGTAGGAACAGACGAAAGCTTGTAGTAAAAATAAGAACTAATGCAGCAGAAATTTATAGAAACAAGGATCTTTTCATTCATAACAGGTTCGGGGGTTTTTGTATATTATTTGAATTGTTTGCGACGATGGATTTCTCGCCAATTAAATCATTAACCTTTGCATTTGTTTTTGTATATATATATATATATATATATATATATATATATATATATATCCAAATGAAGAGTAAGATTTCCGCGTTCAAAACATTAATTTAAAACGGGGTTCAATACAAAAGTAGAGCCGTAAATATTTGTTTATTATGCAGTGTTACATTAGAAAATGCACAAACCCACTACAAAACTGTACATCATGTTTCGACGTCAAAAAAAACGAAAACTTTTGAACATTTCATCAGGTGGGAAATCAAAATAAAAAAGGTTTTCGTTTTTTAACGCTGAAACAAGATGTACAGTTTTGTAGTGGGTATGTGGATGTTCTAATGTAACACTGCATAATATATATATATATATATATATATATATATATATATATATATATATATATAAATCTACTTATTATCCATGTATCCGTTTATATCTCAGTCTGTCCATGCCTAAAAATATTTGTATGCTTTGAAAAAGCAGTTTTACTGAATAAAACTTTCTCCCAAAATATATTTTTTCTATTTTCAGTTTTTTGTTAGTTGGAAACTTACCAATAGGAATCTATTTCATTTTTTTCTTTTAAGCAACTAATGTTTACAAAAAGATCATCTCTCTCCATGCCTTTTGTCGCTGAAAATAAATCTTGACAAACGTGAACGATGAAAATATCAAATTTTTAATTGACAATAACAAAGACTAAAATAAACATTTCTTTTTAGTTATATATTTAAAATATTTTATCTTGGTAAAGAAAAGTTATATGGTGTTTACTTTTTCAGGTGTAAGGAATCGTTTCATGTTCATTATAAACATCTTTCAGCCGGCCTATCGAAATCACTACACACCATCAAAAGTATCCTATTTTTTATTATTATTATTAAATCTTCGTCTTGTTTTGTTTGTTTTTTTTCTTTCCTTTCGCTCCTTAAGATCTTGGAACTTTTAGAATATGTCATTTATATTTGTACTAACAGTTGCATTCTTCAAATCAACCATCGTCGTTTGGTTTATGCAAGTTTAACAAGTTACAGTTTAAATGTATTCAAGAGACCGTGTTATTTATGGAGCAGATGATGTGCTGTTTCGATATGAACAAAACTTTTGTTCATTCCGATTCGTCTTTGTCCATGGGAAAAAGGAAATTCGATCTTGTTGAGTTTGCGAACAAAATCAATCGGCATTCATTGATTATCGATCGATCTTTGATTCAACCTATTAAATTCCACCGATCGTCCAAGTGCAAGTTAACAAAAGAAGTATGTACAAGTATATTTTAATTGATCGTTTCAATGAAGGATCACGTGCGTGCAAATCAGTCCAAAGGTCAATCTGGATGCGCCTTTGCCAGCAGCACGTTGTTTACACTTCATAAATCAAGTACCTTCTCACCCTCTCTCGCCGTCATACACACACACACACACACACACACACACATATATATATATATATATATATATATATAGATAGATAGATAGATAGATAGATAGATAGATAGATAGATAGATAACTAGACTCGTTCCGAATGCTATTTCACGATAATACTTTATGGATAAAAAAAAAATGATAAAAAAAATATAAAAAAAGGATAAAAAAGAGAATATTAACGGTTTTGACAACCCTATGGGAGCGTTTGATGGGGCAGAGGTGTGCGAGAGAGTAGGGTGCCTGCTGCTCCATAGGCTTAATGAATATATAGACTTTAATAACCATGGGTTGTACCGCGACGACGGTTTAATCATCGTGGACAATAGTATCTGAGTTTAAAAAACTAAAACTTCATATTCTCAAGGCCCTCGATATCAAGATATGTGACAAAAATGTGACAACATCCGTAAAAAACTGCACTGTTTTTTTAAAAACTTCGGATTTTATCTCGATATAGAAACCAATTTGAAAATTGCCAACTATCTAGATATTACGTTGAATTTACAAAATGGCACAATATCCCCGTATAAAAAAGAAAATCAAGAACCCCAGTATTTACACATAAAATCAAATCACCCAGCCCATATTATAAGGCATATTTCTAAAAATATTGGATATAGACTTTCTACTAATTCCTCCAATAGGGACATTTTTGAGGCCAACAAAATAAGTTATGAGCAAGCCCTAATTAAGAGTGAACATAAAAATAAATTAGAATATATAGATAACCACAACATTACTCGGAATAAACATAATAATAGGCAAAGAAAAATTTTGTGGTTCAATCCTCCTTTTAATTTAGCGGTAAAAACTAAAATTGGTAAGATATTTTTTAATTTACTGGAGCAACATTTCCCAAAAAAAAAACTGAGTTACATAAAATATTTAACAAAAACAATGTAAAACTTAGTTATTGTTGTATGCCTAACGTAGGGACTATAATAAATGGATTGAATAAGAAAAAAACTAGGAATGATCCACGTAGTAATCCTCCTACTTGTAATTGTAGAAACAAAAACATCTGTCCATTACAGGGAAAATGCCAGCAAGAATGCGTGGTGTATCAAGTGAAAATTTACAAAAATAGTGAGGATACTAACCCTAAAACATACATAGGTGCTACTCAGGATAAATTTAAAAAAAGATATTATAACCACACGAGTAGTTTTAAGAACGCAAAAAATTAAACGTAGTACCACGCTATCTACCTACGTATGGAAAACCAAACAAGAAGATAATATAGACCCCATCCTTAAATGGGAGATATTAAAAAAATGCCCAAAATATAAAGCAGGCCATAAATTTTGCAAATTATGTGCTGAGGAGAAATTAGCCATAGCTTTATATGATCAACCTAACCAGCTATTAAACTCTAAAACTGAAATTCTCAATGTATGTAGACATAAAAAATCTTGGCTACTAAAGTAGACGTTTTCCCGTTATTGACTTTCCACATTGAGGATTTTTTTTTTTTTTGTTGAATAAATATTTACCCTCCCCCCCTCCACTTAGGTTGTGTTTGTTTGTTTGTTTGTTTGTTTGTTTGTTTTTATTTTTTTTTTGTCACGTGGTATGATTTTGGCTATCGCCTATAAATATGTGTTTCTCTTTGCCTCGTTAGCCAAACTTTCCCTGACGATCCGTTTAGGTGAAACCTAGGTAGGTTTGTCTGACTCACTAGGTGTATCTATATCTATATCTATCTATCTATCTATCTATCTATATATATATATATATATATATATATATATATATATATATATATATATGTATAGTCAAACCTAGAGAGCCAGACAAACCTACCAAGGTTTCACCTAAGCGAATCGCCAGGGAAAGCTGGCTAAAGAGGTAAAGAAAACTGTATACTTATAGGCAAAATCGAAAGATCAAAACCACGTGACCAAACAAAAAAAAAAGATAGGACCCTGTATGCTGTACGATTATTTTCGACAGATTAAAGTTCATGTTCATAGCTCTTTCTTTTTTAAAACCTTTTTTCTTCGAGATTAATTTGGCCATTAGCAAATCAAGAAACCGAAGGTTTTGCGAGATGAGTGTAGTTACCTATGTTTATACATATATATATATATATTCAAACATGTTTCATTGAAAAATGTAGACATATTGTCTACTTATTTTTATATTGATCCTTTCCAGTTGTCTAACCAGTTTCTTGATGTTAAGATGAAATTCATCAAGACACCGTAGTCTTTTTAATCCAAGTACTTTCGACCTATTGACAACACCAGTATACTACACCACGAAAATAATAAGCACAATCTTCAAATTTTCGAGGCCCTCTATATCAAAATCAACAAAATTAATTACGCATATAGCAACAACATACTAAAGTGCATAAAACATTATATGCTGAAACCATTTTACATTTCTACCAATTCCTGGTTAACTCCCTTATATTGAAACGCTTCTTTTGTAAAAAAATTCCATAACTACAATGGATAAATTTAAAAGTTCTAAAATAACTATAACAGCGCGTCAGCGTGTGTTTAAAAAAATCCCCATATAAATCACGAAAAATAGATAGAAAATGATTTAGACAGACAAGTAAATATAAAATTTGCTAGCGAGATATGAACAGAACATATATATATATATATATATGTGTGTGTGTGTGTGTGTGTGTATGTGTGTGTGTATGTGTGTGTGTTTGCATGTACGTGTGTGTATAATAATTCACCTGCACACACACACACACGCACACACGCTCACATTCACATACACACATAGTATATTTATAAATTGATTTTAATAACCCTGTAATGTGGAAAATAGACATATATATATATATATACAAATCGGATTAGGCCCCTCGAGGTGGTGTAATGGTTAGCAAGCTTGTCTCGCTAGAACAGTTGGATCGGAATGCCGATTTTATTGCAGTTACAAACAGTTTGTCTTTGTACTTTAAACCAAATGATAATCTTGGAAAAGATCGACAGTTCTAGTGTTAAAAAAAAGACTACGGTGTCTTAAGGAATTTCATTTTAACATCAGGACTTTATTAGATCAGTATAAAAATAAGTAGACACAATATCAGTATATTATTCAACAAAACATGTTTGATTGAAGATATGCTTCCTAAATTCATACACACACACACACACACACACACACACACACACACACATATATATATATATATATATATGTGTGTGTGTGTGTGTGTGTATATGTATATATATATATATATATATATGTGTGTGTGTGTGTGTGTGTTTGTATATATATATATGTATATACATTAATAAGTATACATTTTTCCTTACCGGTAGCACGACTCGGAATTTCATGAAAAACGCAATTTTCAGTACCTCAGTCTTCAGTAATCTAAAATTCAACACCTGACGATCGCGGTGTGCATGAAACTCCGCATTGTTCTACCAGTAAGAGAAAATATGTATATTTATTCATATATAATTCATAGCATTGTTATATTATATCGAGAACTATTTTATTAACATTACTACTCAATGTCCGATATATATATATATATATATATATATATATATATATATATATATATATATATATATATATATTTGTTGTCAATTTCGGAGATATTTAAGTTTAATAGTGTGGATATAGGAATCAACATTGCATGGTGACTGCAAGGTCAAAACCAATCTCCCTATCTCTGTGTCTGTCTGTCTGTCTGTCTGTCTCTCTCTCTCTCTCTCTCTCTCTCTCTATATATATATATATATATATATATATATATTGATAATATTAGTGGTTAATATACACACATATATATATATATATATATATATATATATATATATATATAAACTATATAAATATATATACATACATACATACATACACATACATATAAAATTTTCCAAGAGGATAGAATCCAGGTAGAACTCAATGTCCAGGACAATGTCTGATGAATTGGATCGTAATTACGATTCCAATATAATAAATTGTAACCATGGAATATTAGTGTTTAAGCCTTTTTATTATACACACACACACACACACACACATATATATATATATATATATATATATATATATATATATATATATATATATATATATACAGTGTAACCTGGATATAAGAGAGTTGTTGGGACCGGAGAAGAAGTCTCTTCTATCCGGGTTTCTCTTATATTTGGGTTTGGTCTGTTTTATATACATTAACACAGGCTCTAATTTGGGACCAAAGAAAATCTCTCTTATATCCGGGTTTCTCTTATATCCGGGTCTTTTATATCCGGGTTACACTGTATATATATATATATATATATATATATATATATATATATATATATATATATTTCTGTTCATATCTCGCTAGCAAATTTTATATTTACTTGTCTGTCTAAATCATTTTCTATCTCACTCTGTTTATATCTATCTATCTATCTATCTATCTATCTATCTATCTATCTATCTCTCTCTCTCTCTATATATATATATATATATATATATATATATATATATATATATATATATATATATATATATATGAAGAAATATAGTCTTAAGGTGTGCTATATTTATGGGATAAAGTGCTCAATATTTTTCCCAAAAAGACCACGCATGATTTTGAACATGGTTTGAAAGTTAAGATTGATCAGCTCTAACCCAGATATGGCAGTAATACTCCATTTTTGATCTTGTAAAAAAAGGCATATTAGGAATCAGGTACTTCTTAGAGCGATAGAATGAGACGACCATGTTTCAGTCATCTTTAGCAGTGGATTGTGGACATCAGTTCCTCTTGAAGTCTGATAGTGCCAACTGCCGCGCATCAGGACCTCGTTATGTTTGTACATATGCATTTGTACATCTTCATACAAATGTCATTTATTTAATTGATTTTATCAACTGCTAATGTCCTAGTTGTAAAGGTATGAACTGACCGAACGAAAGAGTAGAGTCCATCTGAACATTTGACATGGTAATAATGAATAGCGATTAGCCGGCACTGATGCGTCTATGGAAAAAAGGTTTTTGATTAGTTTTCTGTGACTTCCCAACTTTTTGATGGTTATTTAAAGCCAGAAAATATTTTCGGATTGTCAGAATGTTGTGGATATAATAATGATTTTACTGATAAAGGTTCAAGTATTTAAAGAGGGAAAAAGAGTTCATGCCTTTCCCATTGGTATTTGCGCATAGAATCCATTAGACCAAGGGCACACGCAAAACTTACACCACCTAGTATTCCGAAGGGGTCACCTATCTTTGTACTGACTAGGCTCAATGTTGTTTAACTTCGGTGATCGTACAAGAATCAGTGTTTCAATGCGGTATGACCGTAAGCTTGTGGGAAAGCGGCTACAGAATGAAAAATAAATCCCTCATACACTCAAGACCCCTTAAACGATTTTGAAAATGGTTTCAAAGTATGAATATCTTCTAGCTCAGATATGGCAGCAATACTGCAGTTTTGGTCTAGTTTGATTCTTGTAATGAAGCATGGAAGAAAGGACAGATACTTTCTGCGGCAAAATAAGGAGCCAACCATTTTCCAACGATCTTTAGCAATGGATTGTAGTTATGAGTTCTTCTTGAGATCTAGAGGGAAATACAAGTTCAAAGAATGGGGCTTCATTGAGAGTGTAACCTTTCGTTGTGACTGGAGAAAATCTGGAGCCTGATTGGTGAACGGGAAATGATACTCATCGGGGTTTTTACGGTATTCAAAATTATATTTAAAATTAATACTATCGCATTTATTATAGGAGTTTTCTTTACAAGAAAAAATATATTTCTTCATAAAAACCTATACCCAGTTACTGTCCTTCATTTTACAGAACAGTCTCCTGATCCTTATCTTTTTTTTTTTCTGGGTGGGGTCACCACTTTTCACCTCTTCTACCTTGCTTGGCTCATAGTTTTTACATACGTCACTCCAACGTAGTATGTTGTTTCGGATGATTGGTACACCCGTTTGCTTACGTCAACCGATGCATCGCTCTACTTCCCATCTCCTAAACATCTTATTGTCCTTTTTTTCTTTCTTTCTTTCTTTTTTTCCCTCTTCCTCCTCTCCCTCCTTCTTTGCGCCACAGTGGTCGTTTTTGCACACGGAACAGTGAATACCTGCTGCTGCTTCTAACAGAAAGCTCTTCTTCACTGACACAAGAGAATCATACGAGAAGAGATCAATACATTCGAACTGTCGGGCTTCTCATATTGCTGCTGCTGTTGCTGCTGATATTGGTGAGCGATGGTGGCGTTTTGGCCGATGACGACGATGTCAGTAACAGCTGTCTTCCCGATATTGCGATGGCAAATACAGCTGTTTCATGTTGAATACTCATCATCGCCATTAAACAAAACATGCAGCCGGCTATTAAGACATAGTTTGCTGCTTACGCCGCTACACACGCATGCATATATATATATATATATATATATATATATATATATATATATGTACAGGCAGTGTCAGACTTTATTAAGCAAGTAAATGTTTTCATAATAAAATTAGTAACCGCGGTTAAATCGGATGCCTTGAAACAGCAGGTAAAATGGTAATTTGGAAAAGTAACTAAAATTAACACGAAAGAAAAGCAAAAACAGTTTAACCGGAACAGCTTATATTAAAAAAAAAGCCAATTTTGAACATTATGCATAGACACGTTAATACATCTGGATCTGCGATAGATGAACTATCAATATATTGTTGTTTTTACGATGTGTAGACGAAGAGGGGACAATCAGAAGCGCAGACTGCGTTTCCCGTCATATCGGTACTGTCGATGGTACACTCTGATTTTAAACTTTTGAGCCCTGACCACCGCCTTACCAGTGGTAGAGGAAAATGACTTAATGCCAAGCTACCAGTTGAATGGTGGGCAAACACTTGTAACAATTTTTATATCTACCGGGAAACATTACATGCCAATTATTTGACTCAGAAACTCAGGCAGAAGAATTAAAATTGTTCAGGAACGCACGGCTCAAAGGGCTAAGGTTTTAGAATCTATTTATAATAAGTCCTTTCAGCCATCCCTCAGAAAGCAGATGGATTGGCTTTTAGACTTAAGCCTTTATGTTTATTATATAACATCCTGTTTCTGGAGTTGTTGCTTTTAGTCGATGTGCACTTTTCTCGGGCTCAATTGATGAAAGAGGAACGACGAACCTGTTAAACTCTTTCGTTTTTGCCTATTTAAATTTCGATATTACGACTTTACAGCAATCTAAACTTTTTATAATATTCCTTCCTGTTGTTTTAAACTGACATATTAAAACAATGAGGGATTTATATAAATGTTTACATTGCCATAAAGTGGTAATATCGAAATCTAAATAAATTAACAAAAAAAGAAAACAGAGTTATTAAATTCAGGGCAAACTTAGATCTTGTGCCCTAAAAAAAAAAAAAAGAAAAAAAAAGAGTGCCAAAAGTTCTGATTTTGCGTTGACCCCGCTATTATTTTAACTACCTCCACTCCTCGGTATGATC
The DNA here is from genome assembly GCA_903632075.3 of Acanthosepion pharaonis. Classification (NCBI taxonomy): domain Eukaryota; kingdom Metazoa; phylum Mollusca; class Cephalopoda; order Sepiida; family Sepiidae; genus Acanthosepion; species Acanthosepion pharaonis. Next base: position 3,904,297 of record CAHIKZ030004155.1, on the reverse strand, counting down.
AGAATTATAATAAAACCTAAACATGTGAATTTTGGAAAACAGATTTTTATGAAGATTCCCATAATTCCTTGGGAAATATTTTTCTTCCCGTTGGTTTTCAAAATAGTTTTTTTTTTCCTAAATTGCCTGCCATACAAGCAAGGAATAGATTCCACAAAAATATGAGAAACGTACTTATACTTAGACAAGAGAGACATTACCATATATACCCGTGTAACGTGCGACCCCTAAACTAAAATATTTTATCGTGTGTCTCGTGTATCATGCGACTTCCTTTGTTGAGAGACCAAATTACAATAGACTAACCTCTTTTCCTTTATCAATTTATCCCATCTTCTAGTTAAATGAGTTAAAAAAATAAAAGAGAAAGATTACTCGTTGAGTAAAGATGCGTACAGTCATCTTAAAAACGTATACATTTGAAAATATGCATATTGTTTGTATTTTACAATACGATACTAATATGTGAATATTAGATGTATTATTATTGGATGCAGTTAAGTGAAACATTAGCTTTATCAAAATGATGTTTATTTTAAATACAGCTGTACTTTTCTTACTACAGTAAATGGATAAATAGTTTGGTCAACGGCGTAGACAGGGCAACTAGTATATTCGCTAATTTTATATTTCATGTATGATGCGACCTCCTTAAAATTAACTTCAAAATTAAGTCTTTAACAGTCGCATGATACGCGAGTGTATACGGTATCTATCTATCTCTCTGGGTAACTTTCTATTTCAGTCTTCTCGTATTACTCTCAATCTTCTCATATCTATCTATCTATCTATCTATCTATCTATCTAACTATCTAGTGTATGTTATTTTAATCTATCTATCTATCTATTGTATGTATTTTATTTTAATTTGTCTAACTTATATACTCGTGTATCATGCGACCTTTGAAGATCTAATTTTGGAGCTAATTTGACTACAGTAAATGGATATATAGTTTGACCAACAGCGTACATATGCTAATTTTATATCTCGTGTATGATGCGACCCCCTTAAAATTAGATTCAAATTTAGGTTTTCAACAGTCGCATGATAGGCGAGTATAAGGTAGATAGATTCCAATCAAGAAAACCAAATCAATTTTCGATATAAGGTCTGGAAACTTTTATTGAGTTATCTCATTTGTAATGGTTTCTTTCTTAGAATAATGGTGGACTGTTCGGATATATTTTTTCTTCTTCTTTTTTGTGCCATGTCTCTTCAGGACGTGGATGTTGATGGTTCTCCACAACTTCCTGTCATTTGTAGCTCTAAACAGTCTCTGTCTCCTTACTGTCCATCCCACTCCCTGACCTGCCATCTCTTTCAACAAATTCCTTTGATATGTTATTCAATGTATTCTTTTGGCTTTCTTATTTTTACAATACCCTGTAATTGTCAAATTCGCGAAACCGTCTTTTCTCATTATGTGTCCCTGAAATTTCAACTCTTCTTGATTCTAAGTACAAGTGGGTCTTTTCGTTTTCATATTTCTTAATATTATCTCATTGCTTACATGTTTTGTCCATCGTATTCTCAGCTACAGCTCTGTTTCTCCATGTGTCTTCTTTAACTGCGAGGAAATTGTCCATCATTCACTGCCATAGAGGAGGATTGGTATGACATAGTTCAGCATTCTTTTCTTTGTTTTTATTTCTTAATACTTTGTTTAACTTTTGGAAAGCAGTTTTCGCTAATCCAATAGACCTTTACATTTTCTGTCATTTGTTTTAAAACTTCCAACATAGTGTTTTTCTTAACCCCTATCATGGGTCGTCGGTTCTTTCAGATTTCATTCTTTTTTTCTTTTCTTTTTTCTCAGAATTCTTGCTGTTTTTTTCTTCTGTGCCTGATATCAACACAGTGACTTCTGCGTATCTTCTGTTGTAAATAAATAATAATAAATCCTGGTGGATCTTATAGTTCACATAGGATCGCTCCGCTGTCTAGGTTACAAATCTGGTTCGTCGCGCTAAATTCTTTTGGTGTACTTGGTAAAAACACCAAGACATGAAGGAGAATCAAATTTATTCGCCAGCCTCTGGTATCTTTAGTGAAGCCGAGGTTCAATCATTAGCATATTCTGTAGTTTACGATCGATATCTTTCAATTCATTGCGTTTACACTGTTCTCTAACAACGTATATATGTAATTATCGATGTATAAATGAAATAGGAGATGACTTAAGTTCTCTTCAGCAGTGCTGATAGAACGATATAACGATATGTCATGTATCGGGACGCTTTCCATTGTTAGATCAATAGACTGGAGACTTCGGGAAATTAGATTCAAGGTATGGTTTTCTTTTTATTCAAAATCACTCAGTGCTCAAAATTTTTAATAAATAATTTATCTTCCCACAATAATAAATGTAATGCACTCCTTGGTTTTAGGGAATAAAAATAACATTAATCCTGGAAAAACTATTATAGGAAAATAGTTTCACCATTTATATATATATATATATATATATATATATATATATATATATATATATATATATATATATATTCTGTTTATACTTTATTTTTACAGATACAAATATTTAAGTAAATGCTCTGTTTATAATAAGCAGTATTAACAACATTTACCGGCCTGAATGTCCGAGAAATTTTCATAGAAAATATGTGTCCCCCGACAAGAATCGAACCTGCATCCTATACTGAAACGTCATATAGCCTGACGTGAACAGATATGATCATTCGAGGGAATCATGGAAGATTGTAGTTTAAAGGCAGCAAGATCGTCCTTGCTAACCAGACGCTCCTCTGTGGCTAAATTGGTGCAGCACGACTTTCTATATGATATAAATATATTCATTTCGTAGTGTATGTATATATATATATATATATATATATATATATATATAATATATAGGAATCAATATTTTCAATATTGGTCACTATTTCTTATTGCTTTAAACGTTAGAACTATTGACATTTGAAACGGAGAGTACATTTCCTTTATTAAGAGAGTACAGGCCGGTAAATTTAATTCACGCTGTTTAAAAAAAAACAAGGCGTCTACTCAAACACGGTATCCGCCAAATACACAATAAAATATATATAGGCCGAACTATTACGTCTAGCATGAAACAGCCTGTTGCCTCTAAGTGTTGACTTCAATGTTCACTTTTATATTTACACATGCTCTATCTCTGACATTGAGCACTTTATCCCATATATAGCACAAATAAAGAGTATATTTCTTCATATATATATATATATATATATATATATATATATATATACAAATAAAGAGAAAGAACAGACAGATTAAGAAGTTACCGTTCTTAGCATATATATATATATATATATATATATATATATATATATATGCTGAAGGTAAAAGTTCGTAGGTATATAATCCAAGTGGATCCTAGTAATATTAAAACTTCTCCACAAAAAAGAGCTCGATGTTTTAATAATAAAGAGCAGTATAATGAATAAACAAATAAATTCAAAATTACCTTATATGGGAAATAGGGTGTATTTTGGATGTATTTGTTTATTAATTATATATATATATATATATATATATATAAACGCAAACACAAACACACACACATATATATATATATATATATATATATAGGGGTAGAATGGGTTAACGAACTTAAGAAGGCCAAAATAAACTTAAAAGAGAAAATAATACAAGCCAACCATGCTGAAAGAAAAGGAGGAAATAATAGAAAACATCCAAGAAATATACGTTAATTTGATAGGGCAAAATGTACACTACAATCCAGACGAGAAAATTCAATACCAAACAGAAGAAAAAAAAAAACTCCTGTATCAAAATAGAAATAGAATCTAGATGTATCTATTTTGCTCAGAACGAAACGTTTTATATGATGAAGGAATTCTCAGTTGGTTCAGAGAATAAATATGGCAATCAAACTATATAAGTAAAATGCGGTAATATTGGTGGAGAATTGTCCACCATCGGATATAGAGCTTATATAGGGATAAAACTGTGAGGAGAGATTAACTGATTGTCACCATCAGGCGTGAAACTAACAATCCCCATACTATTTCCATCTGTTTATTTCTCTTCATGTACATCCCCACCCCTCTCCCTTTCTCTCTCTCTCTCTCTCTCTCTCTCTCTCTATATATATATATATATATATATATATATATAAGTACACTTAGCTAATTGATGTTATATTCAGCACTTCGACTCCAGGGTTTCGTAGACGAACTTTCCCATAATTCTTCAGTCCAATTATCAGAAGCAATTTTAACAAATGACTCTCTCTCTCTCTCTCTCATTTTCTTTCTCTTCCCCACACTCTCTCCCTCCCTATATATGAGGAAGTGTACTCAATATGGAAGTTAAAGCGTTTATAGACATAGTGTGGACTAAGGAATCAACCCTGCATGATAATTGTCAATCTTTCTGCGTCAATGAGATCTTGATATATATATATATATATATATATATATATATATATATATATATATATATATAGTTGAAAAATTGTATAAAGAGATGACATTGGTAGAGCTTGCTGGTGTTATTACATAAAACTTGTTTGAATGAATTCCTGATGCCTATATATATATATATATATATATATACAGAGAGAGAGAGAGAGAGAGAGAGAGGGAGAGAGAGAGAGATAGAGAGACCTGTAGCGACTCTAGGTCATCAATGTTCTTTGGGCTCATTGCAATCGTTAACAATATATCATTGGTATAACTTAGATGTTAAAATGGTTCCTTTTCTCTAACTAAAATATATATATATATTTTTAAATCTCTAGACAGATATGTTTTTTTTAAATAACGTGTGTGTTAAATTTCGAGTATGTGTGTGTATATATGTCTATGCGTTAGTGTGTTTATGTATCTCTCTGCCTGCGAAGTTTCAGCTAAATTTATTTGATGTTTTTTGGTCAGTAATCGTGGTTGCTGACTGGTATAGGCTGATATCATATTTCCTCAACACTCAACATTTCCAATCACACTCCAATCAACACTTTGATTTTCGCCGACTTGAGGTCGGGCTAAATTTAATTTGCCTTTTTTCTTTCGATACGTTGTGCTAAAAAACGTATACTGTATGGAACAAATTATTTAAAATAGACATTTGAAAGCAATAAGTTGAAATAAAAATAATAAAAATGTGTTCTTTGAAAAACAGGACATACAATACATTAGAGATTTTTTTTAATTATTTATAGAAATGCTTAAGATTGTCTCCAGCTCAGATTGGACTAAGACCTACGCAGCCCAACTGGATTAATTTTATTTAATTCTTTTTTTACTTACTTACTTTCTTTGTTTCTTCTTTCTTATGAACACTACCAGTCAATCAGTTATGTGCCATGCGTGATACACGCTTAGGCGATCATGTATCTTTCGATACATGACTGACGAGGCAGATTTTTTCCCGCAGTAGGTTGCCATTTCTTTCTGCGGTAGACCAGTTGCCATCAAAGGCTATAGAACCCGGTCTCTCCTGCTATTTACCCATAAACGAAATGTATTTCGTTCAGTCAATATTTTGAATTTGGGATGTAGTTGAAGTCAAGAATAAAACTGACGCACTACAAAATATTTTTGTTGCTTTGAAATAGATATATCTGAAAGATGACTACTTCAGGCTGAGCCCGACAAGCCCGAGCGCCAGAGTCGCCAGGGTCGCCACTGATACACACACACACACACACACACACACACACATATATATATATATATATATATATATATATAAAAGAATTTTTTAATTTGGTTTTTTCTTTCTTTTTTTTCAATATATATATATATATATATATATATATATATATATATATATTAATTAAATATATATATATATATATATATATATATATATATATATATATATTGGTTAAATGAATGTAATATTATGAGAAAATGGGATATCTAATAATAACATATGATGATTTTTGTGTAATCGAAAAATATCCTTCTCTTTACCATTTAAGAGCTGGATATTTTGGTGACGTCATATTGGCATAAAAAAAAAAGAAACAAACAAAAAATAAGGTAGGTAAAAGAAAATATATAGAAAAGAAAGACAAATTTTCAAAAAATGAAATAAAGAAGGGAGGAAATGGAAAATATATAGTAAAATAGAAGAAAGAAAGAAAGAAAGAAAGAAAGAAAGAAAGAAAGAAAGAAAATATATAGAAATGAAAGAAATATATAGAAATGAAGAAAATATGAAAAATGAAATCACAAAGAAAGAAAGAAAGAAAGAAAGAAAGAAGTGAAAAGAAAAATAACAAGAAAACTAGAAAGAAAATAACGAAGAAAAATAAAAGCAAAAGAAGAAATCAAAAAGAAAAAAGAAAGAAAAAAGAAAGAAAGAAAGAACCAACAAGTATATATGGCTGAACATTTATTCTACAACTGTTTATTCATAAATCATTTATTGATACGTTATTGACTTTGATGTATGAGCTTGTAAACGCTAATATACACAGGAATATATTCATTTCTTTTATAATGTCTCATTTTACACATGTTCCCTATTTTCTTTTTTATAAAAACTGCTTCCTCCTTCCCCCTCCCGCCTACACATTTACCATAGTTTTCTGCCACATTATTAAAAGGGTGGCGTCCACTGGTAAGATGCAAGTCACATCAAATGATGATAATGCTTCCTATGATTTCTTTGTTATTTTCCTGCTATTGGATGCTACTCGTTCCTAAGATTAGTTTGGCACAAGGCTGCATGTATAGAGCACCCAATGGGAAACGAACTCTCGACTGAATATTGACTCCGATCCTTACTGGGTGCCCCATACTTTCAGCCTTGTGCCACATGAGAGCTACACTTGGAAAATCCCCTGGTAACTTCGACGTGGTGTAATATTTAGCAAGCTTGTCTTGCTAGGTCATTTACAACTGAATAGTGAGATTGATCCTCACTGGGTGATCCATACTTTGCACCTTGTTACATATGTAAGCCACGCTTAGTAAATCGCTACCCATTCACACAAGCTTCTTAAGTGAGATAATCGCTGTTTTTCTATGCTTCTCTCGCCTTCAGTTTACCCTTTGAATGTTTAATTCTCTACGCCTTCTTTCCTTATTATGCATCCCCAAAGTTTCAGTAGTCTCTGATTGTAACTTTCCTTGTACTTGCCTTTAAACTTCCACCTTATTCGCATGCTGTGTCTATGGTATTCTGAGTATTCGTCAATAGAATCACATCTCTGGTGCTTTAAATCATTTTCATCAGTGCGAAGGCTGTCTAGTATATTCACTGCTATATAATAAATATTGCATAGCAATTTACGTTTTCTTTCTCTGTTTCTAACAACATTATTTTTCTCTTTGCTTGTTTTTAAAGGATATCTGTCTTTGTTCCTACGCAGCTTTCTGTGTCATTTTTTCTGTTACTACATTACGCACATACATACATATATATATATATATATGTATATATATATATATATATATATATATATATATATATATATATATATATATATATATATATACCTATCCTCCTCACCAAGGCTAGATGCGACGCAATGTTGTTTTAACGTGGGGAGCGCCATAAGCATACTTATGCATATGGGTCAAGGGCAAAAATTGATTTTTGCCCTTGACCCCCGCGACCAGTGTCACGCTGCCATCAGTGTTACACCAACCCAACCTCTTTAGTGCAATGAGAAAGGTGCTGCCGCAAGGTTGGAATCCCCAAGGGTGAGCAACTTCTCCCATCTAAAATGAGGAGAAACATAGCTTCCCTTACAGCACAGGGGGGCGTTAGCCACGTCTCAGTAAACCCTCATTGTCTAATGGCTAAATCCTGTGCCAGCCAGATATTTAAATTTATTCATCTGTCTGATTTTAATGTCTCCAACATATTCTTTTGCTGATAACCATGGAGTTTCGTTTTGTTTTACAGGTGATAGTCCTTTTTTCTTTCTTTCTTTTTATGTGCCATGTCCTTTCAGGATGTAGGCGATCATGGCTCTCCACCTCCCTCTGTCTCTTTCAGCTGTCAACAAGTTCCTTCCGGTTGCTTCCTACCTAGACCGCCTACTGTCACCCACTTGCCAGGTATATCACCCGTTGTTTTCCTTTGTCTCCCTTTCCCTCTATTCGACCCGTGAGTATCAGATTCTCCAGGCCCTCCTTCCTCATTATGCGTCCCAGAAACTTCAGTTGCCTCTTCCTGATATTAAGTATAAGCCTCCTCCTTCCATTGTCTAAAGGTTCTTTCAGTTTTTATAAGTATGTCATCAGCAGAGCGTCATCTGGATATTTAAAGATAATATCTACCGATAATAAACCCTGCTAGGACTTCTAGTTCTCGTAGGATTGTCTGGCTGTCAGAGACAAATAAATTCTGATCTAAAAACACATCCTCGTCCCATTCCTCAATCTATGTTTGGTTTATTTATTGAACTCATTCTCTACACAAATTGTTTATGACCTGTGAAGGTTATGGATTATCTGTATATATTTTCCCCTGAAAATCAAATTTTCCGAGCAATTCAAGTAGGTCTTCATGCTGCGTAATCTACGAAAGATAGATATAATTCTTTAGGCATTTGCATTGCTCGCTATGATAGTATTCAGATTATAGAATACACATGTCCTTGTAGATTTCTTTTTAATCATTTCACTCCAAGCAACTCAATAAAGCTAGTAAGATACAAGGAGTCACTGTGTATGAAATAATATGAGAAAAGGAAAAACATTATTAAGGAGAGGGAACAATAAAAGAGCAAGAAGACTGAAGATAATGGTGGTTTTCTGGGCGTAGCTTAGATGTGACACAAGGCCGAAAGTATGGAGCACCCACTGAGTATCGAACTCACTATTCAGTCGTAATTCCTTTGTCGATAACAAACTTGCTGACCGTTAAACTACCTCGAAGGCCCTAGGATTTTCTAAGCATTACTTAGATGTGGCACAAGGCCGGAAATGTGGACCACTCAGTGAGGATCGAACTCACTACTCAGTCTTAATTGATCTAGCGAGACGAGCTTGCTAACCATTAAACCACTTCGAGGGCTCCAGGATTTTCTAAGCGTATCATAGATGTGGCACAAGGCCGAAAACGTGGACCACCCAGTTAGGATCGAACTCACTACTCAATCGTAACTGATCTAGCGAGACGAGCTTGCTAACCATTACACCACGCAATGAAGAAGATTGAAGGTAATGATTTAAATTTTGAGAATCAAAGTTGTCAGGAAGACTTCTTCCGCAAGCGAGAAGTGCGAGAAAAGAAACTGTTACGGTTACATCTAGCCATTTCAACAGTAAAATGATGCGACCTAGCTGCCAATCTAGTACTGCGCTTAAATTCCTAAAGGAACGTTTATCAGAACAATTACAATAAAAATATTAGTAGAAAAGACACGGGGAGACATAGATCCAATGTTTTCCTTCAAAAGATATAAACAGCAATACCTGTAGATGCCGGGTCATTGTGACTGTCTTTTAAAAGAAGTTAATGGTTTTTGTTTTGTTTAATGTTTTGTTTTGGATCTTATTTTTTTATTTTAAAATTTAAAGTTTAAAATTTTCAAATTTAAAAGCATCTGATTATACAGAGTGAGAAAAGATAAATTGTCATCTAAGGTACGCTAAAGATAAATTGTCATCTAAGGTACGCTAAAGATAAATTGTCGTCAAAATGACGCAAAAATGAAAATAACACAGACATCTCATTTTAACAGATATATTTACCAAAATTATATAAAAAATATCTTGACAGACTAAAAAGTAAATTTATTCAATAAAATCTCTATTGGCTTCGACCACAGCCTTCAGACGACTTCGGAAACTTCCGTATCCTTGTTTAAGTTGGTGAATGCTGCCATAATCCTTGCCTTCAGTTCATCTTTTATGTTACAAGGAGTTTTTTTGGTCTCTCGCTCAACTGCGCCCCACACATAATGACCGAGGGGGTTGTAGTTTGGGGAGTTAGGTGGTTCTCCTACTTGTGAGGCATGGTGCAGAGTCCCGACACCAGGCAGCACAACCTCCTCAACGCACTTGATGTAGTGCTTCGTGTTGAGTCTGAGTCCCTGCGAGATTTATAGAGCCATAACGTCGCCATCACTAATGAACACTCCAAGCAACTTCGTAATCACCATTAAACATACAACTCTTTTCGCATCCTCTGCACTGTCCCCAGATTGACACCCAAACACTCTGAAATGTTCGTATTGGAATTTCTGGCGCAGTAGAGCATGCCGTTCCTAAATTTCTGCGTCATGGTGCTCTTTTTCTCACAGACTGTGCCCAACTGACACTACTATACGATGCAGACGAGAAAATCAAAAACAAAGCGCATGCGCGAAATTAAAAATATAAAATGGTGACAATTTACCCATCGCACCCTGTATAATAGCCGAGGTGTTTTTTTGCATGTAATGTCCATAGCCTTTTTCTGTATTAGAGTTATCTCTCTTGCATCGGCGACACATCGTGGCAGAGTTATCCCCTTTTCACTAGTAGTGACGTCATATGCTAGTCTTTGTTACGACAATGGCAAACGGTAGCAGTATGTACTCTTTAAAAGAAGGAGAATACAACGATAATAGCTGGGAAAGTATATTTAAAATGTAAGTAGAGTAATAATATTAACTGATTAATAAAAAAAATATACTGCCCTTTCAATATTTTATCTAGGCACGAACCCCGACTTCTGGCACCAGTTTCAAGAAGCAAAGAAAATAGTACTGAACTGTTATGCGATATCAGTCTTCCTCAGTGACATGCAGACGTCTAATGAGTTTACCCGAGGCCTATTCCTTGATTATATGCCCCTAAGACTCAAGTAGTACTGAGAACTGTGAGAAAGGAAGATATTTTAAATGTGTAAAAACAGATGAAACATGAAATAAACACTTTATTCAAAATAAATATAAACTATAAAAATTTCACTCTTTGATTGGATGTCCACTAAATATGGCTGCCCGGGATCAGCGCACACTCTGTTTCCACCCTTCTGCATGCTACTTGTACACCTATATGGCAATGAATGCTGAACAATCTCCTCACAGACTGAAGCAACAGAAATATAGTTCAACGGAAGGATGCTGAGACTGCCATGAACCGAAAATGTGAGCAACGATGAAATTTTATAGAAAATAGGAGCAAAGAAAGAAAGAAAGAAAGAAAGAAAGAAAGAAAGAAAAATAAATCAAAGAAAGAAAAGTCAATGAAAGAAATAAGAAAGAAAATTTCAATCAGGAAGAGACAGTTGAAATTTCTAGGATACATAAAAAGAAGGCTTGGAAAATTTGATACTCACAGGGCAGACTGAAAACAAGTCAGACAGAGTAAAACAATGCATAAGTGAGCTTGGGTTAATGGTTGGGTGAGCAAGGTCTAGGGAAGATAACAAAATGACAATATTTATTAAAAGCTACAAAAGACAGGAAATTTTGAAGAGTCCTGATCGTCAATGTCCTGAAGGGACACGGCACATAGAAAAAGAAAAACCCTAACTAGGGTATTAGCCTCTTATTTCCTTTTAAAATATTCCTCTTGGGATCTTACGAACTTTTTAAGCGTCTTTTACAGTTTTCAAAACAGTTTATAATGTCTGTTCTATTAATACCAATCAACTAATTGTGTTCTCCTTAATCTCGCTCACTGCTTGAGATCTACAGTTTTATAACGATGATGTTAGCGTTGAGAAAATCCAGACAGTCAAATTTTGTTTTGGTGTGGGTCTGACAAACATGGGATGCAATGTTTTATAAAAAAGAAATACATTGTCGGTAATATAAGAAAGAAATAATGATATGAAAAGCGCAACAAAAGAAAGAAAGAACAAAATCAATGAAAGAAAGAAAAATCAATGAAAGAAAGAAAAAAATCAATGAATGAAACAAAAATCAATGAAAGAAAGAAAAATCGATGAAAGAAAGGAAAAAGCCAATGAATGAATGGAAGAAAGAAAGAAAGAAAGAAAGAAAGAAAGAAAGAAAGAAAAAAATAATCCTAAGAAAGAAAGAAAAATCAATGAGAGAACTAAAAAATAAATCAAAGAAAAATATTAAAGAAAGAATGAAAGAAAAAAATCAAAGAAAGAAAGAAAGAAAAAATCAATGAAAGGAAGAAAAATCAATGAATGAAAGAAAGAAAAAAAGAAAGAAAAAAAATCAATGAAAGTAAATCATGAATGAAAGAGAAAAAGAAAGAAGGAAAAAGAAAGAAAAATAAATCAAAGAAAGAAAGAAAGAAAGTAAGAACCGACATAAAACATGAAGAACGGTCAGTTCAGATATTCAACACAGCTGTATACTTTCCGGACAGACTTAATACTGTGCTTCTTTAGCGAAACTAAACAAACAAATGCATACATCCGGATCTCCATGTAGAATACAAATGCAAATACAATGCTATCCACATACAAGTATATAGTTAAATACACACATGTCTACACAATCTAAAAGCGTTCTTCCAAGGTCTAGGTTCATATACTGTTACTCCTACTAATATGAAAACCATTTATAAAATCCATGAAATATTGTTGTAAGAAATAGGACCCATTAGTAATACGGAGAGAGACTATGGCTGCTTCATTGCTGGCTTATAGCGGTAATACTGAGCCAGATAGTGTTTATTCTTGCTGTCAAGACGACAGAGGCTGGTCATTTTTTTTTTAAATCAATTCACTCCAAGCAAGGTGACAACGTCACTAAGATACAAGGTGCTACTGGGAACGAAAGTGAATGAGAAAATCAACCCTAAAGAGGAAAAAAGGGATACACATCTATTCCTAAAATAACCATGTCGCTTTTTGATATTAAGTTAAAAGGTTGAGAATTTAAGCAGATAGATAGATAGATAGATAGATAGATAGATAGATAGATAGATATGAACAGAATGAACAGAATGGATAGATAGATAGATAGATAGATAGATAGATAGATAGATAGATAGATAGATATGAACAGAATGAGATAGATAGATAGATAGATAGATAGATAGATAGATAGATAGATATAGATATGAACAGAATGAGATAGATAGATAGATGTGACATAACCGCCACCCCTGGTGCGGGCTGTTTTATCTCGTCTTCACTCGGCCGGCGATGGCTAATTGTTTTGATTCAGCAATGAAAGACATCAAACACAGATAATTTTAATTTAACTATTTTTATTACTCATGTCGATATGTACATTATCTAAATATCCAGTGGGGGCTCGCCCCACCCTGACTGTGAGGCCGTTTCGTACACGAAAGAGAATATGTCTACATCGCTTGACAGGTAAAAACCAACTCGCTGAAACCACACTCCTATCTATCTTTCCCAGGCTAACTCAGCCAATCAAAATCGACTTCCCTATTATGGCTCACATCTGACACCAAATGTCAACCACCGGAAGTTGGAACCGAAATATACTTCCCCTAAAATAATAGTCTGCTAAAACTATTATTTAAAATAGATAGATAGATAGATAGATAGATAGATGTTATTTGCCATAATACATCATTTTGGCTACTATTTCGTAACAAATATAATATAATTGTGGCCTTCTAATTGAGGAAAGACTAACGCTTTGAAAATCTAAATCTGCAATGTTAGTTTGACTAAGCCACAAAGCTGACGCCTGGCAAAATACGACTATATCCCGATCAGCAAATTATCCCTGGTTACAGTTAATTAAAATATTAAATATGCATTTATATTCAGTAATATGTTTCTTTTGACAATTCTTTAAATATTGTGTGTGTCTTAGCAAATATGTCCAAGTCGAAAAAACCTATTTTTTTTTTAGCGGCAAGAAGTGTTGCAAATACAACTTCTTTATCAAATGAGCCGATTAAATTTCCTTGTAGCAAAAATGAAGAATACGAAGAAGTCAATGTGTGTGAGGGGGAGAGAGGCAGAAAGACAGAGTGAAAGAAAGAACGGAGGCGATAGAAAGAGAGTACCCCTATTATAGTTTCCTGCCTCCGTACTCAATCTCTCTTTCCTTCTCAGTTACGTTCGATTGATCACGTGAATCATTTTGCTTGTTCCTCCTTTTCTCTCTTCTCTCAATTCTTTCGCTGCTTAATATATCACCCAACAATTATCAATATTATGGTGATGATGACTACCCATTGCGTAGTAGTAGTAGTAGCAGTTGTATCAGTCGATTTATGGTTAGCAAGAGACAATAAGCCGTTGCACTATTCCAGTACCTAATATAACTATTATGTTGATATAAATAATACTGTTCTCTTGATAGTTTCAGTTCTTTCTCGGAATTCAAACTTGCTAGCCAGACGTGACTGGAATTATTATTATTATTATTATTATTATTATTATTATTATTATTATTTATTATTATTATTATTATTTATCAATATTATTATTATTGTCATTATTGTTGTTGCTGTTGTTTTTTACCTTTGCTATCTGGAGTACATGTTGCCCCCAAGTCTCAACGAGAGCCTTCAAGAGACTATTTTTTTTTTTTTGTTGTTTTTTTTTTTAGTAATCGGTGATGCCAATAGATCTGTCCCCATGTAATCAAAGAGCGAAAAATATAATCGTGGTATTGCTCTGCACAGAGGTCCCTTTGAGTATGATTTTTTTTTTGCAATTTTCATATTTCAAGGCTACCATTATCTGATCGACATAGTTGTCTATCTTTTTATCACATTCCCAAAGCCCTAGTCACAACAGGTAAGGTTGTTGTCTGGAGAATCTACACTCTACTAATTTCTATCTCGGGGTCTTTGTACAGTGTAACCCGGATATAAGAGACCCGGATATAAGAGAAACCCGGATATAAGAGAGATTTTCTCTGCTCCCAAATTAGAGCCTGTGTTTTTTTTTTTGTTTTCACACGATCAAACGGAATAATCCATTATTTATGAGGTTTTGGCAGGTCGTAAAGTACGTGCTAACTAAAGGGGCGACAAACAGAATTATAATATGATAATTTACTAATCGTAAGTCAGATGTCGTACAAGGCCGAAGTGAAGATCGACGTCACTATCCAATCGCAACTGATCAAGCGAGACAAGCTTGTTAACCATTACACCATGTCGAAGTACTGGATTGTCATATGATTATTTGTGGAGAGTTGTGTCAGAGGGTTCTTGGTAAACGAAATGACTCAAAGATATAAAGTAAATATTATATATTTCTTTATTTGATTTAGATTAGAATGAGTCCTTTTTAATTCGAGATAACGAAAGTTTGTTCATAAGGCTGATCTTGGTAGCAGTCCGGAGAAAATCCGTTTCGTTTCGCTATTCGACAGTTTAGAAGTCAGAACTTGGTAGTAGTAGTCAACTTAGAAATCGGTCAGCGTCAATCTACTGTGTTTTTCGCGGCCCAAAAAAGGGTAGAAAATATCATTAGCAGATGACCGCTTAAATGCTTAAATTGTCTAGGTCAGAGTTGTGAATGTATGTCCTTTTGACGAGGCTCCCTTGGTTTCGACTAACATCAAAAGGTTCTTTGTGTTAACTTTTTGATTGGCCCAAATTATTTGACCTTCCGACGTTCCTTTCTTTTTTTTTTTTTTTTTTTTTTTACAGCGGAAGTTATGCGTGGAGCCTCTGATTTTTGGTAATTTTTAGTCACAAATGGCTAGACTCTGGGCCAGCAAACTTCCGCCGTTTTTGGTTCAGTCTTTTCTTCTTCCACCTTTTTATTTTTGAAGGTTGTCTTCTCATTAGCCGAGAGAGAAATATAGAGAGAGAAGTTTAGAGAGAGAGAATGAGAGAAAGAAAGAGATAAGGGTTTTAAAGAAAAGCGTAAATTTTAATTCTTTTTTTTTTCTATATTATTTCTCTATTTTATTCGATTTTTATTGGAATTAACTACATATCATTATTGTTATGAACAATCATAGCAATGACGCTTTCACCAACAAATGTGGTTTTCCTTCTTTAAGATTCAATTCTTCCTTCTTAAGTATCAGGTCTCCACAAGGTGTAAGTGATCATGGTTCTCCACAGCTTCATTTCCTTTTTTAATATCTTTGCTATGACTGTTCGTTAGAAAAATTATTGCTTTTTGGTAGCTTGCTCCAGAGTTTTGTACGCAGAATTGTCCGTCTCAGTTTGTTGCTAATCAAGAGATTTATCCAACTATTCTACCTACAAGAACTGATTCGTGTCTTTCTAAAAGGTTATTAGAGCGAAATGGGTCACAACTGGGAAAGCCGGAATTTGAACTCGATTCGCCAGTTTTATTATCCGTGCTTTTAATCAATAGTCAACTGACAATTCTGCAAGATTTAAGTATTTTTTTTTTCTTTTCTCAAATGTCATGTCTCTTCAGGAAGTAAGCCATCATTTCTTTTATTATATGCGAATTGGCATGATTTTTTTGGAAACATTGAAGAGTGATTTCCCTTTAACATCTCTACAGTTTTAAATTCGAAGTAGCTCTTCCCCTCTCGACTGAGAGTCCATACAAGGCTAAAGAGTTAATCTACCCTGTTATTTAACTCATAGCTCTATGGTGGAAGAGGAACTGGATTTACTATTATGAAACTGAACGTGGCGGACAAAGCCGGATTTTGAACTTGTCTCTCTGATTTTCTCTTTACGCACTTAGAATTACGATGGTGCCCGGACTTTCACTAGATTTAAATACAAAGGCCAAATAGATATAGATTTGGAAATGCTGGAATTTTTTTTTTATTTTAGTGAGAATTAATTTGGACTAGAGGAAAACAAAAAAAAATGAACGGAAGAGAAGCGTATTTATTTTCAAATGCGTTAATTTTACGATGGATACATTTTTTTAAACTAATTTATGCGACTTGTTTAGACGTGAACATTTACTTGGAGGACGCATGACGTCTTTACGCATTCAGATTATCTGAGGGTAAATAACGGAATCGAACCCGTTATATTAGATAAAGGAGCTTATTTATCTTCTTAACCTTCTCATCCAGAAAGCTCTACAAACTGAACTAGATCTGCAAATGTCTTATTACAGTTTTCTTATATTTTTATTCATTTTAGTAGTCAATACTACCGCTGCTAGCTTCACACCGACCAAGTAATATTTGAAATACACCTTTCTATATTCTCCGACTGTAATGATACCAAATTCTTCGGTTTCGATTCAATAGTGAGTGACAAGAATTTAGTGCAGGTGTAACGAGATCATATATATATATATATATATATATATATATATATATATATATATATATATATATATATATATACATATACAGAAAGTGGACATGTTGTATATACTCTATGTATTTATATATGCCCAAGACACACCACTGTTGCTACAGCTGCAGTACATGTGATTCCCCTACGACCTTAATGGCTTATGTGACTCGTGATCGTGATGATGTATGCATGTATGCATACATAGATAGATATACAATATAGATATGGTTAACAGAGAAAGAGGCCCTTTCATTCTCTGTCCCTTTCTTCCATTTTCTCCCCCTCTCTCGTTATATATATATATATATGTATATATATATGTGTGTGTGTGTGTGTGTGTGAGAGAGAGAGAGAGAGGAGGGAGAATTGGGATCAAATGTAGATCAAATATTGATTAGAATCCAACAGAATGATACGATAAGTAAAATTTATAAACGTTTCAATATCTTCTTTATCGTTTATATATATATATATATGTGTGTGTGTGTGTGTGTGTGTGTGTATGTGTATGTGTGTGTGTGTGTGTGTGTAAAAAGGGAAAGAGAGAGAGAGACAGGTATTTTATTAACTATTTAAAATTCATAAACGTCTCCTATATGTTCCTTATCCTATCAGATAGATAGATAGATAGATAGATAGATCTTTTATTAAGTGTTGTGCGTAGGTGTAAGAACGTGTGTGTGTGTGTGTGTGTGTGTGTGTGTGTGTGTGTGTGTGTGTGTGTGTGTGTGTGTGTGTGATAAAAATAAAATATTTTATGACAGAAACGTTAATCTACAGATAGCTACAGATATCAACGTCCCTCTTCACTTTGTATCGGGCCACCTACATCTATGTATCTAAAGTTCTCGATTTTTTTCTTTCTTTTCTTTCATTCTTTCTTTCTTTCACTTTTTCTTTCCATTTAAAATACGTATGTTTATATACACGCACACGCACACGCTCACATACACACATACAGACAGTAAGGATAGAGAGAGAGAGTGAGAGAGTCAGTTGAATTAAATTGCAAAAGCATGAAGATACATTAAATAAGAAGTCAGACAAATCAAGTGAGAGAGAAATGGGTTATTAAAATTAAAAAGAAATTTTTTTTTTTTTTTACTGAGATTAAATTCGATTGATAAAGAAAGACCAAGAAAGAAGAGGGTGGTATGATGAGTTTAGATTTTAAAAAAGATGTAAAAAATAACAAACAATGGAGTCAAATATTTAAGAAGAAAATAGCAAGAGTAAAAAAAACAGAAGGGAGAAAAGGAAGCAAAGGAGATAGAAAGAAAACCTACGTCACTTGCTATAATTAGAATGCAATTTTCTCGTCTGCGCGTGTGCACCGTTGTGCAATAGAACATTGTTTTTTTATCTTCTACTTCCTTTCTCTCTTCTTTTCTTTCTCTATTTCTTCCTTTCTCTCTTCTTTTCTTTCTCTATTTCTTCCTTTCTCTCTTTTTCTTTTATTTTCTTTTCTTTTTCTCTCTTTTTTTTTCTCTATTTCTTCCTTTCTCTTCTTTTCTTTCTCTATTTCTTCCTTTCTCTCTTCTTTTCTTTCTCTATTTCTTCCTTTCTCTCTTCTTTTCTTTCTCTATTTCTTCCTTTCTCTCTTCTTTTCTTTCTCTATTTCTTCCTTTTTCTCTTCTTTTCTTTCTCTATTTCTTCCTTTCTCTCTTCTTTTCTTTCTCTATTTCTTCCTTTCTCTCTTCTTTCTCTATTTCTTCCTTTCTCTCTTCTTTTCTTTCTCTATTTCTTCCTTTCTCTCTTCTTTTCTTTCTCTATTTCTTCCTTTCTCTCTTCTTTTCTTTCTCTATTTCTTCCTTTTTCTCTTCTTTCATTTATCTCTTCCTTCCTTTCTCTTATTCTTCATTTATTTCTCTCTTCCTTCCTTCTCTCTTCTTTCTCTCTTCCTTCTTTTCTTCCTTTCTCTCTTCTTTCCTTACCCTCTACCTTTCTCTCTTTCTTCCTTTCTTTTATCATTTATTTCTCTCTTCCTTCTATTCTCTCTTCCATCCTTTCTATCTTCCTTCCTTTCTCACTTCCTTCCTTTCTCTCTTCCTTCCTTTCTCTCTTCCTTCCTTCTCTCTTCTTTCTCTCTTCCTTCCTTCTCTCTTCTTTCTCTCTTCCTTCCTTCTCTCTTCTTTCTCTCTTCCTTCTTTTCTCCTTTTCTTCCTTTCTCTCTTCTTTCCTTACCCTCTACCTTTCTCTCTTTCTTCCTTTCTTTTATCATTTATTTCTCTCTTCTTTCTATTCTCTCTTCCATCCTTTCTCTCTTCCTTCCTTCCTTCCTTCTCTCTTCCTTCCTTCTCTCTTCTTTCTCTCTTCCTTCCTTTCTCCTTTTCTTCCTTTCTCTCTTCTTTCGTTTCCTTCTACCTTCCTCTCTTTCTTTCTTCCTTTCTTTTATCATTTATTTCTCTCTTCCTTCTCTTCTGTTTTCCATCCTTTCTCTCTTCCATCCTTTCTCTCTTCCTTCCTTCATTTCTTTCTTCCTTCCTGTCTCTCTACCTTCTTCACTCTCTTCCTTTCTTTATTTCATCATTTCTTTCTCTCTTCCTTCTTCCTCTCTTCATCCCTTTCTTTCTTACTTCCTTTCGTTCTTTATTTATTTCTCTACGAACTTCCTTCTTTTATTTTCCTTCCTGCCTTCGTTTCTCGCTTAATTTGTTACTATCTTCTTTCTTTCCTCTTTTGTTTTCTTCCCCCTCCTCTCCGCATTTCTTTTTCTAACTCTTCTTTTTTCTCTTCATTATTTCTCTCTTCTTTACGTTTGCCCTCCTTTTCCTTCCTTCTTCCCTACTCTCTCTCTCTCTCTCTTTCCTTCTTCATCACTTCTTTCCTTTCTCTCCATTTATCTCTCTCTCTCTCTCTTCCTTTCTCTTCTCATTTCTTTTCCTCCACCTTCTTTTCTGTCCTGCTTTCTTTCGCTTGTAGTTGGGATCTATTCGTATGAATAAACACCAGCTCTAATGCGCCTAAGAGTGAAAAGAATCGTGTAATGGAAGAACGAGGCAAACGGGAAAGCAGGAGAGAAATGTACGTCGGCGCTCAGTGTTTTATTTGAGCGCTAGTTCCTGCACGCACCAACAGAGGGCATATGTTTTGTTCTAAGTCGCTTGGCTTTACGCAGGGCTGCATAATTATTGGCATGCGTCCTTACAAAGAAATGTGTGTGTGTTCAACATGTGTTATCCATGAAAAAATATAAATAAATTATATTTGGTTGAATTATTTGCGATTTTTTGTTAAATATTACACTAAATAGAACCACAAATACATAGCACATGTATATAGGGATTTGCTAAGCGTGGCTGAGATGTGACACAAGCCTGAAGGTATGAATCACCCAATGAGGATCGAAGTCACTATCAGTCGTAACTGATTTAGCGAGAAAAGCTTGCTAACCATAAGACTACATCGAAGTGTCCTTTAATGATTTTTAAATTACCTTACATGTGGCAAAAGGCCAAAAGTGTGGAGCACCCAATGAGGATTTATCTAGCGAGACAAGCTTGCTAACCATTACATCATGTCGAAGTGCCCTAATGGTGATTTGCTAAGCGAGAATGTGGGGCACCCAGTGAGGATCAGACTCACTACTCGATTTAGCGGGATAACATATATATATATATATATATATATATATATATATATATATATATCAGTGGCGACTCTAAGTCACCAATGTTTTCGGACTCAGTACAATCTTTAAGAAAATTCACTATTGCTATAACTTAGATGCAAAAATGATTCATTTACTCTAATTAGAATGTATAATATAATTTCTCTTTAAAAATCTCTAGCCAGAAAAGTTTTTATCTTAAAAAATAATGTGTGTATCTATCTCGAGTGTATGTTTGGATATATGTCTATGTATTTGTGTGTTATGCATCTCTCTGTGAATTTTTAGCTTAATTTATTGTACGTTTATAATCAGTACTGCTGACTGATATTATATTTCTTCAATAGTACCCCAGTCACACACCTCACTGTAACCCTCCTGTTGAAGAGTTAAGACTGCCAATTTCTTTGATTTATAATGTATCATTGAAAAAATGGAAAATTAAATTTAAACCGACTTAAAGTCGACGAAAATCAAAGAAATTGGCAGCCTTAACTCCATTTTAAATAATTTATTCTGAACAGTATAAGGAATATACCATTATACTGTTCGGAATAAATTATTTAAAATGGACATTTGAGGACAATAAGTAGAAATAAAAAGGTCGTCTTTTTTTAAAAAAAAAAAAGATAGGCATACAAGTCATTAAAATTTTTTAAAAGATTATTTATAAAATTAAAGCAAGAAATACATTGCCCATTAGGTATGTTTCCAGCTCAGATAGTCTATGCAGTCCGACTAGCCACGTTAATTGTATTTCATTCTTTTTTACCTACTTACGAATAGAGGAACGTCAACCTCTTGAGGAGCTCCGAGGAATTCTCAGAGAGAAATTAAAAACTATCCGGCAAGTTGAGTGGCATAGGAGGAGAAGGAAAAGAAAGAAAAGAAAAAAAAAAGTGAGGAAATTTGCTGTCTAACCATTTTGGCTTAGCAAGAACATTGCGAGGGGATAAACGCAATGGGAAATTGGAGACACCGGAGGAAGACTACCTTCGAAATTTCTTTGGGTGACCCTGCAAAAAGCAAGAACTGGGTATAAATACCCGTTTGATCCCTCAAGAGCCACCAATGTTGCGATTTAACACCGGCTTGCCCACCTGGAAAGAAATTCAAGAAGTTGTGAGAGCAACGAGTTGCGCATCAGCACTAGGACCGAGTGAGGTACCCTTACATCCTGTACAAGCGGGGTACAGAAATTCTCCAAAGGTTGTTTAAAATATTAAGAGTCACCTGGAGGAGAGGCAAGATCGTAGAGCAGTAGAAATTCACTGAGGAAGATATGAATCTCGAAGGAAGAAGCATCAAAGTCGCTGAACCAAATACGCATCCCTACTGAACACCGAGAGTAAGATCTTTTACGGGTTATTGTCAAGACGCCTTTCGAACTTCATTCTTAGAAATGGCTACATTGACACATCGATCCAGAAAAGCGGGGTCCTCGGTATTGTTACAGTTTTTTTGTGTTTATATATATATATATATATATATATATAACTAGTGAGTTAGCTCAAATGACTTAACTCACTTTATAGTCCACCAATAGAAGGTTAACCAATCAGAAGACGTAGAACATTTAATCCGTCGTGTATAAAGGCGGACATTTTTGTTTACTCTACCCGTATGTCCAGTTCCAGCTTATCAGGCGAGGCGAAACAGAAAGACGAACTACGCTCTGCTACCTTTTACCAAAATATCCACTGCTAACCTAAACAACGCTTTCCTACTGTCTTCGAAATATTCACTGCTAACCTCTGGATTCTATACTCGAAGACGACCGTCATCATGAATAACAGGTATGCCACGTTCTCTTGAGCATGCAGTAGTCCTGACTCAGCTTCCGAGAGAGGCCAAGAAAAGCAAAGGTGACCTGATTGTACTGTGGTTGGATCTCGCCAACGCCCACGGGTCCATGCCACATGAATTGTCAGAAGGAAACCCTAAATAGACATCACGTGCCTTCATCATTATGTGATCTAATAGTCAACTACTATGATAATTTCCGGCTGAGAGTAGGTCCAGGTTCAACAGATTAGGAACGGCACACACTGGAAAAGGGCATTATTACAGGTTGTACAATGTATGCTGTCCTCTTCATTAACCATGAACACGCGATAAAGTCAACCGAGGTGGAATTCCAAGGCTCTTTGTCTAGGTCAGGAGTCCATCAGCCCCCGATAAGGGCTTATATGAACGATTTAACCGTGACAACGACATCTGCCACGGGAGGCAGATGGCTTTTGAAGGAGATTTAGAAAAATATGACTAGTTCCAGAATGAATTTCAAGCAAGCAAAATCTAGGTCCCTAGTATTGAAAAAAAGGCAAGGTCATGGAGAAAGTCCGATTCATAATCGCAGAAGCAACGATCCCTACCCTAAATGAAAGGCCTGTCAAGAGCTTGGACAAGACTTTCAACAGTAGCCTGAAGGATACAGCCGCGATCAAGCAGACTATAAAGAATCTTGAGGAGTGGCTTACCAAAATCGACAAATCAAGATTGTCAGGACGATTCAAGGCATGGCTTTTCCAGCACATAATATTGCCCCGGATATTGTGGCTATTGCTTGCCTATGATGTTCCGATTACCACCATGGAAACGTTAGCGAGAGTAATTAGTAATCGGTTGAGAAGGTGGCTGGGTTTGCCGAGATGCTTAAGTGATGCGGCTCTCTATGATAAGTGCAACGCATTGCACCCCCCTTTAGTAACCTTGTGGAAGAGTTCAAAGTCATGAGAACGAGAGAACGGCTGCAGTATGCTGAATCCAGAGATTGAAAAGTGGCAGCAGTTGGAATTCAAACAAGGAAGGAAAATGGAGCGCTGTAGAAGAGTTGCCCTGTGGCGGAGGAGAGACTTAGGCATAAAGCTTATAATGGGTCAATAGCGAAAGACAAAGTGGGGTTAGGTTTTTTTTTTCCCCAGTCCCAAACCAACATTGCCAAAGACAAAGAAAGACGCCAACTCATCCAAGATGAACTCCGTGCAGGCGTAGAAGCTCGATACTGTAAAATGGTCGGTCCGAGTCAGCAGGGAGCTTGGACGAAATGAGAGAACGTTGAACGGAAAAGAATTACCTCGTTAGAGTGCTGGTGGTCGGATTTTAGAGAGGTTCAATTTCTTATGATGCCCTGCCGAGCCCAATTAACCTGCATATATGGGGGAAGAGCGTTACCCCTAATTGCCAACCATGTGCAAGGAAAGGATTTTTACAGCACATCCTTAGTAGATGCCCAAAAGGTTTGGCTGATGATCAGTACCGTTGGCACTACGACCAAGCCCTTAAAGCAATTGCAAACGAGGTGACTAAAGCTAAGGTCTAGTAAGCATCAATCAGGAAAGAAGTCAAGTTAGATTAACTTCATCAAAGCTGGAGTAAAGATACAGAAATAGAGGAAAGATAGAACAAGGCTGTTATCTTCCACAGATGATTGGCAGTTGATAGTGGAGTTAAAGACCCAGCTGAAGTTCTCCAGAAAACGTAACATCACTCAGACCGGATTTGATATCGCACTTTGACAACACGAAGCATTATTTGGGAATTGTCTGTGTCATGGGAGGAATTTATTACACTGGCAAATGAGAGAAATAGGTCCAAATGCCAAGAACTGGACGAACAATGTCGGCGGAGGTCCTGGAAGATATACTATGACCCAATAGAATTCGGTAGGGCACTTCGAAGTGGGCTAATGGTTAGCAAGCTATATATACACACGCTCACACGCATACACACATATACACACACACACACACACACTCTCTCTCTCTCTCACACACACACACACACACACACACATATATATATATGTATATATATATATATATATATATATATATATATATATATACAAAATGCAATATTAATGTTATTGCATTACGGAAGATTATCTATACAGAGTATCATAATTTCCGTTTATATTTTTCAACTTTATTCTTCAAAACTAAAGTAAAATTCCATGTTATTCAATTATATATTCACAATTATCTCAACTGACTTGCTGCACTCATCAAGCAGCTTTTTGTTAGATTTTGAGTAAATCCACTCAGTGCATAGCCACATGATCGATCCAGCTGTACCTGAGATGTATGTGTGGGAAAGAGCCATTTCATAAATATGAGTATATAAACAGCAACCCCTGTGATAAGAGAGAGATTCATTTTTGAATTAGGACCTAGAACTACACGCACCCGCACTGGTTAACAGTAATCGAATAATCTTGTGTGTTTCATTAGTTGATACAACAAAAATATATGCTCCTATATCCTATAGAAGCTAAATAAAACTGAACTGACCTACTGGATATGTATCTAGTATTTGTTGTATTGAATATGATTGGAGAGACAATCAATTGTCTATGACTGCAGACAGTTTTAGCTAAACAGCTCTGTTCATGATCATTTAGGACTTACTGCCAGACACTTCATTGTCCTCCACAGAAATGCTTTCCATTACGTTTTCCCAGTTTGTATGAGACACCATAGATCAAGAGATGTCAAGTGTCGCCACAATTTCAGAAAAATTACTAAACCTTTTCTACTGTCCTTGTTAATTATCTATTCCTATTCCTTTTGAAGGTATTATGCTGAGTCAGAAATAATTTCAGTTTTATTCTTTAAAAATTGATATGTCCCGGAAAGGGATATATTTGAACGAAGTAGCTAAGTGGTTTTGGCTACTATAACCAAGTAGAATATGGTAGCAGTAATCGACTGGTACGCGTCGTAGTCGCAGGTAAGAAGTGTATATCAATGGCGTAGTCCAATGGGCGTCGTTATAGACTTTAGACTCTGACTTGGCCTTGACTCTGTCGTACCTACAGGTCCGTCGGTATTTATGGCGGACACCATCCAATCATATTCCAGTGAGGAGGAACACAGGTGTACGCATATTCCATTATATTAAAAATAAAATACAATTACATGTTATTCATTCATGCATTCCCCATTATTTGCAAAGACTTGTTGCCACTTATCAAGCAGCTCATTGAAACCTTTTCGCTAAAATTCTGCAGGTTTGATGCGACAACTTTTTCAATAAACACTACAATCTAGTTTTCATTAAAGAAAGTTTCCCCCGAAAAAAATTAATAATACGTTGTTAAAATCTTAAATGAATATAGTGATTTTCTAAGCGTAGGTTAAAAAAGTTCGAATGTACAAGCCACCCAGTGAGGACAGAACTCACTAATCATTTGCAATGGATCTAGCAAGACAATTTTCCATTACACTGATGTAGACGTTAAACACCTGAGAACGCTATCATCTTATCCTCTTTTTCTCTCACTGAAACCAAACAGCATCTCTAATATGTCTTTTTCGTATTTCCTCGCAGTCAAAACGGGATAATCCATTATTTATTAGGTATTACGTAAGGTGTAACGTGCAGGTTGACTAACTAAGGAACTAGCAAAATCTCTCACAGAGATCACACCCACTCGTCAGGAGACTAGACCCAGACGAGTGCATGTAAGCTTGATAGAAACAAGAGTAAGGACATGGTACATGAATATCTAATTGTATTTATAACTACATATGTGTATATAATACACTCATGTTAAGCACATGAGATTATTATCATCTCTTCTATATTTTCTTTTTGACAAACTACGATGCATGACTAACTGAACGATCGAATCATCATAACTGAACTATTACTATTTTATCTACTGTTAAGTCTAATTTGGTTGAATATAGTAGCTTAGTTATGACACAAGGTCAAAAGTATGGAATATCTACTGAGGCTCGAACTCACTACTCAGTCGTAATTGATCTAGCGAGACAATTTTACTAAGCATTACACCTCACCGAAGTGCTCCTAATTAGGTTGAATATAATTGCCTACGGAAGGCGCATCCAGCACAATTAGAGGCGAGGTTCTCTTATTTAAATTATTTTTTGTTATTCTAAGGTTTTCTTTGAATTCATTCTTCTCCGTCGTAATTATCAGAACTGTACGTGTGTTTATCAATTCCATGCAGTCAACTGTATGTCCGGTAAATGGTCGTCAAGACCAATTGATTTCATTGGAAACTTGCTCAAGAATGTAAAAAGAAAGTGTTGACATGGCAAGAATATTGAAAATAAAAGAAAAAAATAGAAACGTTCGTGCTAAATTATCTACAATTTCGTACATTTTTATATGAATGAACCTGATCGGTGTGTGGATTAACGAGCTATTTTTTCCTTAGTCATAATTAAATTTCTAAGATGAAGTATAGTCAAATTATTATTTTTTTTAATCATCTTTCTTTCATCTTATTTGTGTTGTTATCTTTTATCGTGTACAGCGCATCTCTTGCAAAAAACAATTTCTTGTCGCCTCAAGCGATCATCGAAACTTTCGAAACTTAAACCAAGGTCGATTTCCAGAATTGACACCAGAATTCTATATTGTCCGATTTGGTGCCATAACACAACTGATCCACTTTTTTCCTACTTTTTTTTACAATGATGTTCACCCTGTACATGCCTAGAGCACCACTCAAGGTAGAACAGGTTATAATTGCAATAATCGGGGAAGCATCCTCTTGGGAGTTGGCTTCATAAGGCAGTGGTTCGTGAAAAGAAACCGCTCGAGTAGAATTTGCATCTCACCAGAAGAATACGAAGGGAATGAGGGGGGTTCGCTATAATGTGCGTGGCATGACGAAGAAGAGTAGATCATCTAAACACTTACCGTGGAACTAGCGAGAGAGCAACGAGTGGTGTGCGATGTTCCGTCTGTGGGAGAAGGGGTTTTACAGTGAAAAAAATAGAATTAAAAAGAAAAATAATAAATCAAGAAATCAAGAGAAAAAATCAACAAAAAAAAAAACGAAAAAGGAAACATAAATGAAAAAGAAAAGATCACATAGACATCACTCGAAATAAGCGGCAAATTTGAGACTGCTACTCGAGTTTCTCGCCACCGCGATCATCAGGCGGCTAGAACGAAATCAGTGTACCATTATTTCATGAGTATTATTATTATATATATATTATTATGAGTATTATATATATATATATATATATATATATATATATATATATATATATATATATATATATATATATAATAAATATATGGATATAGATCCGACAGTATGAAGAAAAATATACGGAAAAAACAAACAAAATCATATATACAATTATGCTGTTTTAATGCTAATATGTCAACGTCGGACGTTTCGGTTTAATAAACCATCTTCAGGACATATTCATAAAATATAATTAACATTATCTTTGTCATGTTGAATTGATAATGTTAATTATATTTTATGAATATGTCCTGAAGATGGTTTATTAGACCGAAACGTCCGACGTTGACATATTAACATTAAAACAGCATAATTGTATATAAGGATTTTTGTTTGTTTTTTCCGTATATTTTTCCTCATATATATATATATATATATATATATATATATATATATATATATATGTTGCGGGAGTGACTTGATATTGAATTTGTCTTGGATATGATTACTGCAATAGTAGCTTTTTCACCCTTCTGGCCTTCTGTCAGACTAAATAATGCTATGTAAATACTACGCTGTTTTGGTTTACACTTCAATTATTGTAGCCACTATTACAATCGTCACTATTTTCGCACAAGATTGACAATGACGACAAAACTTTGTTGTTCTTGAGTGTACAGATAAATTGGTTCAGTGGGTGGGGTTTAGCAATTGGCTAGATTACAACTCGTGATGTACTCTCATCACTGCGCTGATCCTGAATTTTCACTTATCGTGAAGATCAGGTGTCTTCACGGGTAGCCCTGTGACTTGAGCTCCTTTTGAGCTCAATCCAAACTTCACCAGTTCTAACTTTCCCGGTGAAGACACTTCATGACACGCACATTATAGCGAATACCCCTTATTCTTTTCGTATTCCATTGGTGAGATGTAAATCCCACTCGAACAGCTTCTTCCTATGAACTGCTACTTTGTTGAACAGACTGACAACAGGGCGCTTCCTTAATCACTACAACCTAAACTTGATCAAGTCTAAGGTCAACCGTTATGTTCCCCACCTATCCTCTGTTATGGTCCAGGTTAGGACCAAGGAAGAACAACACGAACACAAGAGTAGAAATAACGAAGGTATATTACACGAAATAATAATACAAGATGTGGAAGGTGTCAGTGTGACTGTCAGTCTGGTTTGGAGTGAACTGCTCTCGGCTCGACTCGATTCGGTATCTAGCCTCCCACCCCCACGAGGGTTGCATGTGGCACAAGGCCGAGTTTAACACGGGTTTCCCGAGTCCGTAGGCTCGGCCAAAAAATGCCCGTAGAACCCGTATAAACGGGATCGGGTTGGTCAACCCCCCGAACGAGCCTCGTCCGGGTTTCTCTCTACTCAGAGGCAGAGAGTTCGACCGTGAAGCCGAGAAGCTCGGCTCGATTCGTCCCTCTCTCTTGAGAGGCGTAGTATACAGAGTGTTAGGAAGAGTTCATTCTGTAGTTATAGGTAAGGACCCATGACATCCCCATAAACAGTGCCTCTTACACTGTAACACTCTACCTCGAGGGATCTCCCGCCTTGTAAAGGGTGAACATTATTGTAAAATTGATAATAAAGG
The DNA here is from genome assembly GCA_903632075.3 of Acanthosepion pharaonis. Taxonomy (NCBI): domain Eukaryota; kingdom Metazoa; phylum Mollusca; class Cephalopoda; order Sepiida; family Sepiidae; genus Acanthosepion; species Acanthosepion pharaonis. Next base: position 3,875,025 of record CAHIKZ030004155.1, on the reverse strand, counting down.
TAGTATGCACATAAATGCATTAAAATAAAATGACGACTTGCTCAAAAAGTCATCTCATCCGTGTTAGTCAATTGATTAATCAAGCCACCGTCGCATCTCAGGTTCCTCAGTACCATTTTCTGTGTCAATAACGATAATTCTGCTTTTGCAAATAGTTGCATGAAAGAGTTTACGTTACAGCGATGATATTATCACCTCAATCACCTTATCACCGACATGAGCTCACCAGGAATTGAAACTGAAATGATCCATTAAATGACGTGGTGTGTTTTTTGGCCAAGCACAGAAGGTTTTCGGGTTACGTCGGACCCGACGTACGGGATTTCGTGGTTACGGCGCCATCTCCTAATACGTCGTCACGCGGCGGTATATGAGGAAGACGGTGTTGATTCTTTACCGGCTGTACGCCATATTGGATTGTGCTACATTCACTATCTTTTGTTTGTGTCGTTCTTTTTTTTTTTTTCTTTTTTTTTTAACTTTTTGCCCCGACTCGTGGATGCTTATATAGGTGAGTTCCGACCTACGTCGAAAATCAGGTTACGTCGCGCCGTAGGAACAGATATCCGACGTAAGTCGAGGACCCCCTGTAATTCATGATCATAATGTAACCCTGTAATTGTTATTTTAAAACAATGTTTAAGCCACTGAAAATATTTGATGTTTGTAATTTTAAAATATTCGGTTTATTTATATATTCTCAAGGTTAACTAAGAGTATCAGCTTTTTTTGCTGCTACTACCTAGGTCGTTAAGTTAGTCATGTCTAGTGAAAAGCTCACTCACCCATTCTGTTTTTTTTTTATCAACTGTCGGTGATGTGGTATTTTATCATGATATCAAGATGATATAGAACGTAGGAAGAAATGGATTCATGCCTTTCCTAAGCTGAAATTCAAACTCGGTACACCGGTATTTTTATACTGAAAACAGTTACGCATCTCTTATGACAGGTTGCCATTTGTCTCTTAAGATGATTTCCATTTGAATATTTGTAAAATCTATAAAAATTTTACAAATATTAAAATAGCAACCCCGCCTTACACAATTTCTAAGCAAATCATTTAATTATGACCGATATCGGTAAAATAAATAAAATCGTGGTACGCATGTTTCTTGGTCTATCAATCTGTCTACCTCTGTTTCCCGCATTTTTTTTAATCTTTTTCTCATCTTTCTCTTTCACTCACAAGTTATCGCTCTCTTTCTGTCTTGCTTTCTTCTCCTCTTTTTTTACTCCCTATATTTTCTCTTATTCTCTCCGTCTCTTTCTATCAAATGTCCCATTGTGTGTGTGTGTGTGTGTGTGTGTGTGTGTGTGTGTGTGTGTGTGCGCGCGCGCCCGCACGTGTGCGTTTATGTGTGCTGTTTGTTCACGTGACCATGCGCCATGTCACGAAATGGGCATGATTTGGCGCTTTGACCCGCAAGCACACACACACGCACGCAGGCACATATCACATATCTACACACACGCGCACAGCGTCACAGACACAACACACAAATATACGCGCGTGCGCACATGCCCACTGGCCTCCGAAGCCTCGTTTTCGGTATTACCTTATTAGGTAAAAATGTCTAAGATGTACTCGGCGACCATCGAGGGAGATATTCCACAACAACCAGCGACAAAATAACTGATTTAACTACGGCGCGTTTTTACTTTTCTGTCTTGCCTGCGCACTGTAGCACCCAACCCTGGTTTATGGTGTTTTTAAGTGACGCCTCTATACAACCAATTCATCACATATTCTTGTCCAATTTGCACGCACGCTGCCTTTCTCTAGATTCCTCCCCCACAGGCAGATCTTTCAAATGCCACATATATTATTTCGTGGTCCACTATGGTATTTTGGTTCCAGTCAGTTAGTCGCTCACAGATTGCCGTATCAGAAGAAAACATTTAATAGTGTAATCTCTGGCTAATAGGAGAGACAAAACTAAAGTTAAACTATCGTTTATCGTTTAAATAATGGAAATGCAGTTCTCTCTAGCCCTTGACAGTAACTTCGGTTCGATTCGAGTGGTTGAAAAATGTGGCCTTGTGATAGATTTACTTTCACGTGTAAAACATTGTAGTATTTTCTGCTTTGCTTAGTGACGTACCAGCAGCTTTATCACATGAGCAACATCTGTTGCATGTCATGAAATATACACACCACATAGCTGTTGTTGTTTTTTTTATATAAATAGTCTGAGTTTAAATGATATTGAAATGTAAAAGATATATTGGTTTCAGGGTTTTAAAGAGAGATTTTTATATATATATCATCAGGTTTACTTGACAAATAAAAGCATTTTTTTTTAAGAATTTACTATAGATACAAAGGCTTATATATCCTTAATTTTGCTCTGGCATCTTATCGATATGTTGCACGTGTTGAGTAACGGTTAGCGGCTCGAAAAAAGAACTTGACGACATAAGTTCGAATTCTGGCAATGTTCGTCACGTTCGCTTTTTGCACAAATACTCTTTGGAAAGGTATGAAACCGGCTTTTCTCCCCGACGCTATAGGTTAAAGAGTC